>CM042384.1:26626432-26678932 GCA_023634145.1 Thymallus thymallus
TGTAGGTGTCCTGAAGGGGAGGTAGTTTGCCCCCGGTGATGCGTTGGGCATACTCCACCACCCTCTGGAGAGCCCTGTGGTTGTGGGCCGTGCAGTTGCCGTCCCAGGTGGTGATACAGCCCGACAGGATGCTCATGTGGGAGTAGAGTGGAATGAGGAAGTGGATATTATTACTAAGCCGGCACTTAAAAATCCTAATGTTGAGATGGAATTGTCAATCCTTAAAGCAGAAAACAAGGGGTTAATAAGAACAGTGGTTAAAAACAAATGGCAAGAGTTGTGGAACAAGGAGAGAAAGGGAAGACACCTGTATAAAACCCAGGAAAAGGTGGGGCAGGGAGGTCACAAGGCCGAGAGAGAATGGAGGAATGTGCAATCTCAAGGCGGAGACTGGGACACACAAGACTCAATAGTATATTGAAATTGGTGGGGAAACATCCGACTGGGTGTGTAATAATTGTCAGGAGATGGAGACAGTGGAACATGTTCTATTTCAGTGCCAGAAATATGGGAGAGAAAGGGAGCGATTGTTATTAGATTTGAGGAATAATAAAGTGATTAAGTGAACTGCTGGGGAAATCTTCAGGGGATGTAGTATTTATGTACTTCGTTTCCTTAGGAAGACGAGAATATTGGGTAGGATTAAACCATCACTGTCTCTGGCCCACACTCCAGTCCAGTTGGTGGCAGTAATGCACCTTAAAAATGGTTGCCAACTGCCATATATAATCCACAGAAGAAGAAGAAGAAGAAGAAGAAGAAGAAGAAGAAGTCATACGGTACGGATGTAGTTCGGAGTGGACGGTGATAGAAGACTTGTGATGAGGTGTATTTATTTTTAGAGGACGTGTTTATTTTGTATGATATCTTTTTCTCCCTTTCCCGGAAGTGTTTTTGGTTTGTTTCTCATTCAAAACCCCCGTCCAGTTGGTGGCGGTAATGCACCATTAACGTTGGATGCCAACCGCCATAAAAACCCCATCGAAGAAGAAGCAGAATAAATACTGTCGTGTGTTTCAAGGTTTGATGTCGGTGACAGCGCTCCGCTCTATCAGGTTTTGAGAGCTTGGAATACGGGTAACTGAGGCGGATAGCCCCGCTGTAGAAAGCCAAGATGATGAACATGTGGAAAGTCCGGGAATTGGTTGATAAAGCGTAAGTATTCTCACTCTATCCAAGCTAAACTCTTGAGTTTACCTATTTGAAAGAGACACGTACCCAACACTTTGACGTCACGTAGTAGCAGGAAGCTAGTTAGCCAACTAGCTTCAGTGCGTTGTGGCAGTGAAACACAGGAAAAATTAAACTTTTTTGCCATTCGACTATTTTCCCATTTTAATCTCGTCTTGAACTATCCGACGAGCGATTGATAACTCAACTTTCTTGCCACGTTATCGGTCTTAGAAAGTTGAGATGGCTAACGTTTGTTAGATAATTAGCCAGAGTAAGTTATGTCGCGTTAATAAAAACTTGGGAACTCGGATATCTCCGAATTAGGTGTGTTCAAAACAAATGGGAACTGGGAAAAAAGGAGTTCCGACTGGGGAAAAAAAACGATTTGAACGTGAATTCGATCAAACTCGGGCCTCTTTCTAGAGCTACTTTCCGAACTGAAGATCACCGACGCCATGATTTGACCTCGTATTTTTCCGAGTACCAATTTCTTTTGGAACCCGGCATTGCCATTAGCCAATTTAACGTTGGCTTGGGTCTTTTTTTTTTTTTTTTTTTTAGCTTGACAGCCACTTGTCAGTTAGTTTTTTGGCTAGGTAGAAAACTGAGCTAGGTAGTTATCCAGCTCAAAACCACACGTGAAGGTAAATTTGTCTGTAAATGTAGCTACTGTTAGTTGTGGCAGAGCAAAGGCCTTGAATGCTAACTGGATGTATTATGACAAGCCAACTTCCGGGTGTGAAAGTACCTAGCCTAACAACCACAACATTTTGCTTGTCACAGGTCAATCAAAACTGCCACAACTCAGTTGACTTGACTAGAATGTATGTTTATTTTAAAGATTTATTTTTATTTTTACAAAGTATAGGATGATCCAAGTAAGCTTAGAACACCTGGATAACTCTAACTTCTGCCTAGCTACCTAATATATTTCTTAGTATACAATAGGCTAAATTATCAAAACAAGTACAATATATTTGACCCTAGTGTATGTCTGATATGGACCTTTTGCATTTGTAAAATGTAGGTGCCTTTCATGCAGAAGCAGAAAGGTGGAGCCCAGACCACTATCAACCACAGTGACTGTTGATACAGTACATGACAGAGTATTGTAATGTGTAACTCTGTGATAAACAATGACTTGCTGAATGCAACAATGGATTGCACAATCAAGAGGCAATGTCTCGCTGCATACAGTTGTGTTGTGAAGACAGTGCAGTCACTACATTATTAGCTAGAGTATCTAGCCAGAGTTGGATTAAAAATAAAGGTAATAGGATGCCATTTGGGACTCAGCCTAAGAGTGGATTCCACGGTTGCATTGTATGGCGTTTATTGGAATAAACAAGATTAGCCTAAACCTGTACAGTCACTGTCAGCAGAGATTGAAACTAAAGTCTTGAATGAATGGCTGAATGGCTCCACCTCTGAGCGAGAGGCACACCTGGTTTAACCGGCTAATTGTTGTCTTTTTTTCCTCTCATATTGTTTACTGTCCCTGTCACTGCTGAGTAATGACCTGAGAGAGGCCATACAACATGCAAACACACACAGGACTGCTGTAGAGCTCTGGGAAGTAGTGGGATTGCGCAATCTCCAATTCAAAGCTTTAACGGCTGGTTTGGCAAGCTGTGGCAACAGCAGGAGCGCACGGTTCCTGTCCAAGAATGCATTCCTGCTAAAAGTCAAGTCCCCTCAGCTAGTCTCCCCTACTGGGTGACCTCATCAGAGAGAAGACTGGAGAGAGCGAGAGAAGAAATGGGACCAGGCTTTGCACTGTAATTGGTGAAGGAAGTAGAGTTGTTACTCCTCCATGTTGTATTGAACTCAATGGTCTTAGTGTGCTGCTGTGTTGTAGCGGACCAGAGCCTTGTTTCCCAGTTGCGATGTAACTTAAGCATTACAATGATCATACCAGATGCGTCATTATTTATGATAGTGGTTCCCAAACAAGCACGTAGAGCAGTGTCCGAAATTAACTTATTGGCTCACCTGCCAAGGGGACTGGTAGATGAAAAGATCCACCAGCCAAGCATATTTTTTTACCGGTCAAAATAATACATTGCCTTTTTTGTGTCACATATACCTTCATTTCAGTACATTTCATTGAGATAATAAGGTATTGTGTTGAATACAAATATATATATATATATATATATATATATATATATATATATATATATATATATATATATATATATATATATATATATATATATATATATATATATATACACACACACAATGAAATAAACAAAACATATCAGATACAATGAATAAGACTACATAGAAGTTTAAACAGGGCAACCACAATGGTAAGTGAGTGATGTCGAGTAGGAACCAAGGCCGTGAGAAACGAGGCCCAGAGTTATAAGGGCCTTGAGTAGAGACTTAAGTGAGTGTGCAACACACATCAGTGTAGGCCTATTCCACAAAAGCAACATGGAATCTCCTTGAAACAGCTGTCTGAATGCTGGCTCACTGTGAAAGATATCTAGAGGCCCAAACCTGAATGAATAGACTGGCAATTCTTGTTTCTAAGTCCTCCCGGCGGTCACATGGAAAAATTGATATAATACTGAATAAATAGGCCTAAACTTGATTTGGACTAGTCACAGGATGGAAGAAATTGCTGTGTGTGCGTTACAGACAGACTAAAGCAGAAGCCTTTGCTCTATTTTGTGATTACACACACAGAGAAGATCAGAGGCTTCCGTTTGATCAGGTTGATAATGTGGGACAGTGGTAGCGAGGTAAGTTTACTGAGAAGAGATAAGATAAAGGTTTGGCTATCACTCCCTGTGTACGGTACTGCCTTTGGCGTCACCCATGCAAACATTACATTAATAATACCCTTTTACCTTATTAATAATGATCCTATCGATTCCCGGTCAGGGAACACACTTTTACTCATTGTGTATTTATTATTCCTTTTATTATTACGTGTTTTACTTTTCTGTTATTTCTCTTTCCTTTCTCTCTGTGTTGTTGGGAAGGGCCAGTAAGTAAGCATTTCAGTTGTATGCAAATATGGCATTATGGGAATAGTCACACAAGGCACAGAGAGGGAAACTAATATTGTCTAACTACAGTATTGGGCTGGATAGTGCACACACCTTATAAAGGCCTCCAGGCTACAGTCTATTATTTCAAAACTCATAGGCTATTTCAATAGCCCTTTGCTGTTTCCCAGTCTTTCAGAGGGATACTATTTATACATTTGATTACAACTGTCAACTACAGTACTTTAGGCTCTGGACTCCAGAACCATGGAGGGTGTCTTCTCAGCTGTCTGTCAATGCTGCTCTGTCTGTTTCTTGCACAATATTTGTTTCTGTAAGCTATCTTTTGATCCAACTCTAAATACAGTTTGACTAGCTAAATAGCCTAGATTGAACCAAACTAAGGAAATACGCAGACATATTTCCCTGTTTTAGGCTAGCTGGCAAATGTTAGTCTAGCTCCTAGCCTTGAACTTAAAATCAAAGTTTATTGGTCACATACAATTTAGAGGGTAATAACTGATTCTGCCTGCTGTTATTACGTTGCAGCTTCAGTGTGTGTGTGTGTTTACACAGACGCCTGGATCTTGATAACCAGTAGAACTGTATGAAACTACTGTGGTGCACTATAGCCAGTCTCTATGGACCACAGGTATAGCAGAGACATTGATACTATGTTGCTTGAGGCAACCCACCCTTCATTCACCAAGAAACAGCACACGACCACACCCACCACTCACTCCACCCAAATTTTCTCTCTGTGTCTCTGTCTGTCTGTGGTTAAGAGTGTTGGGCCAGTAACCGCAAGGTCGCTAGTTTGAATCCCAGAGCCGATTAGGTGAAAAATCTGTTGAGCAAAGCACCCTAATTGCTCCCATCTGTCCCCTCTGCTCTACGCTCTCGTCTGTCTTGCCTTTCTGAGAGAGATAGGTTGTTATAATAATTTAATATATGCCATTTAGGAGACAGTTTTACCCAACGACTTAGTCATGCGTGCATACATTTTACATATGTATACCAGCAGGTATCGAACCCAGTATCCTTGGAATTGCAAGCACCATGCTCTACCAACTGAGCCACACAGGACCACATGATGTCATGAGGGTTATTCAGAGGAAAGAACTGTTTAATGTAAATAGAGGCTGTGTGTGTTAACCGTTACCATGAATAGGTTGTCCAAAGCTAGGTCTGGGCCTAGGTTTCCCTTTTCTGTTAAGACAAAATACAATTATTATAATTTCTCTTAATCAAGTGCAGACCTTCCTTTGTCTCCTGTTTTGACCTCATTCTTTTCATAAGAGCCGATTAAATATCTCTTACCTTTACATCCCCCTGTAGAACCAATGTGGTGATGAACTACTCAGAGGTGGAGACTAAGGTGAGGGAGGCCACCAACGATGACCCCTGGGGACCTTCAGGACAGCAGATGGCAGATATTTCCAGGTTGGGGAGCTGTTAGATTACACCACCTTTTATACAGTATCTGCGACATCCTACTTCACAGGAAAAATAAAGTTATTTGAATTGAATCCTGTTTCCATGTAGAGTAACTCCTCTACACCCCTCTCCCTCTCAGATGTACGTTTATGTATGAGCAGTTTCCAGAGGTGATGAGCATGCTGTGGGTCAGGATGCTCCGGGACAACAAGAAGAACTGGAGGAGGGTCTACAAGGTCAGAGGAGCAATAACCTGTCATCTTCTTGTAAAACGCATGAGCTGACTCGCACCTCTAAATGTTTGTAGAGGTGCTGACTAACGGAGAGTAAACCGTAGAGGAAGAAAGAGTCACTCACTCACTATATACGCTGATTGTACAAAACATTAGGAACAGCTTTGCCCTCAGAACAGCCTCAATTCATAGGGGCATGGATTCTACAGGTTGCTGGCCCATGTTGACGCCAATGCTTCCCACAGTTGTGTGAAGTTGGCTGGATGTCCTTTGGGTGGCGGACCATTCTTGACACGTAAAGGAAACTGTTGAGTGTGAAAAACCCAGCAGTGTTTCAGTTCTTGATACACTCAAACCGCCTGGCACCTGCTACGATAACCTGTTCAAAGGCACTTCAATCTTTTGTCTTGCCCATTCACCCTCTGAATGGCACACATACCCAATCCATGTCTCAATTGTCTCAAGGCTTAAAAATCTTAATCTACACTGATTGAAGTGGACTTAACAAGTGACATCAATAAGGGATCATAGCTTTCACCAGGATAGTCTTTCATGGAAAGAGCAGGTGTTCCTAATGTTTTGTACTCTGTGTATGCTCGCAACAATGTAATGGGTAAACCTAGGTTAGGTTGGGAGCATAGTGTGACTTTCTTTCTTTTTATAACCAAGACCTAAGCCATTGCTATTAAACTCCAGACCTCAAGGGCCGAGGTCTTCTCTCCCAGTCTCTGTTGCCCCAGATCATCAGAAACGGTTCAGAGGCTATGACCTGTCATAAACATGAGACAGAGGGGCCATCATAAGCAGTTATAACAATCGTTTTCCATCTCTTCTCCCCCAGTCTCTGCTGTTGTTGTCCCACCTCATCAGGAACGGTTCAGAGAGGGTTGTCACCAGCTCCAGAGAACACATCTACGACCTACGATCTCTAGAGAGCTACCACTTCATAGGCAAGTACTCTCTCTGGCTGACTCTCCATCTGCTGTCTATAGAAATAGAATCTTGATTCTATGGCTGTCTCTCTCTCTCTCCCCCTCTCGACTGTAGTGTAGGATCTGTGTTAACTGTTAAGGTTTGTTGTCTGTCCTCAGTACACCAGTGGTGAGAGTTTGTAATGAAATGTTAGTTTAGAACCAGACAGAAGGCCCAGTGTTCAGTCAGTGTTGTAGAATTCCGGAAGAGATGTAAGCACTGCTTAAACCACAACCAGCTCTACTGCACACAGCTCTGCTCCAAAGCAGACAAAGTGAAAGGGTAAATCACTCCCCTCACCACCACATAGCCATGTGAACCCAGACTGACAAGCTGTTTAAGTAAGGCTACTTAATACAACTCTGTACAAAGGGGTTTTATTCACACACTGCTTTGGCTACTTATGTATTTTGTCTTCTCAAAACATGTTCTCCCACCTGACATTCTGAATACACTGTACAGCTCCCTGGTCCTACACTTTGAGAATGCATATCTGTTTATATGGAAATAGAAGAACTGCAGATGCCCTGTAGCTTTGTTTCTTATCAAAAGAACAACCGCTGTATTGAGGCATAATACTAACAGCTTGTCAATAACCTTAATCTCCTCTGTTTTACTTGTTTCTCTCCCTCCCTCTCTGTAGATGAGAACGGCAAGGACCAGGGAGTGAACGTGCGTCAGAAGGTGAAGGAGATGGTGGATCTGATCCAGGATGATGATAGACTGAGAGAGGAGAGGAAGAAGGCAAAGAAGAACAAAGACAAATACATCGGAGTGTCCTCTGACAGTATGGGGGGAGGGTTCAGTAGATATAGTAAGTCTTCTGACAGTATGGGGGGAGGGTTCAGTAAATATATAGTAAGTCTTCTGACAGTATGGGGGAGGGTTCAGTAGATATAGTAAGTCTTCTGACAGTATGGGGGAGGGTTCAGTAGATATAGTAAGTCCTCTGACAGTATTATAGTAAGTCTTGTGACAGTATGGGGGGAGGGTTCAGTAGATATAGTAAGTCCTCTGACAGTATGGGGGGGGGGGGGTTCACTAGATACAGTAAGTCAATCTAGAACACATACACTTTCAAAAACAGGTTTTTATACATTTTTGCAGCTAAAAACCCCGCCCTGAAATATCACATTTACATAAGTATTCAGATTCTTTACTCAGTACTTTGTTGAAGTACCTATGGCAGCGATTACAGCCTTGGGTATGACGCTACAAGCTTGATTTGAAACACCTGTATTTCGGGAGTTTCTCCCATTCTTCTCTGCAGATCCTCTCAAGCTCTGTCAGGTTGGATGGGGAGCGTCGCTTCAGAGCTATTTTCAGGTCTCTCCAGAGATGTTAGATTGGGTTCAAGTCCGGGCTCTGGCTGGGCCACTCAAGGACATGCAGACACTTGTCCCGAAGCTACTCCTGCGTTGTCTTAGTTGTGTGCTACAGTCGTTGTCCTGTTGGAAGGTGACCCTTCTCCTCAGTCTGAGGTCCTGAGTGCTCTAGAGCAGGTTTTCATCAAGGATCTCTCTGTACTTTGCTCCGTTCGTCTTTGCCTCGAACCTGACTAGTCTCACAGTCCCTACTGCTGAAAAACATCCCCACAGCATGATGCTGCCACCACCATGCTTCACCGTAGGGATGGTGCCAGCTTTCCTCCAGACGTGACGTTGGCATTCAGGCCAAAGATTCAGGCCGAAGAGTTCAGTCTTGGTTTCATCAGACCAGAGAATCTTGTTTCTCATGGTGTGAGTCCTTGAGGTTCCTTTTGGCAAACTCCAAGCAGACTGTCATGTGCCTATTTACTGAGGAGTGGCTTCCATCTGGCCAATCTACCATAACGGCCTGATTTGGTGGCGTGCTACAGAGATGGTTGTCCTTCTCCACAGAGGAACTCAAGAGATCTTTCAGAGTGACCATCGGATTCTTGGTCACCTCCCTGACAAAGGCCCTTCTCCCCCGATGACTGTTTGTCCGGGTGGACAGCTCTAGGAAGAGCCTTGGTGGTTAAAAACTTCTTCCATTTAAGAATGATGGAGGCCACTGTGTTCTTGGGGACCTTCAATGCTGCAGAAATGTTTTGTACCCTTCCCCAGATCTGTGCCTCGACGCAATCCTGTCTCCGAGCTCTACGTACTCTTCCTTCGACCTCATGGCTTGGTTTTTGCTCTGACATTTACTGTTGACTGTGGGACCTTATGTATACAGGTGTGTGCCTTTCCAAATCCTGTCCAATCAATTGAATTTACCACAGGTGGACTTCAATCAAGTTGTAGAAACATTTAAAGGATGATCAATGGAAACAGGATGCACCTGAGCTCAATTTTGACTCTCATAGCAAAGGGTCTGAACACTTATTTTAATAAGGTATTTCTGTTTTTTTATTTTTAAAACAAAAAAAAAGCTACAAACCTGTTTTAACTGTCATTATGGGGTATTGAATAAGTGTAATAAAATGTGGAAAAAGTCAAGGGGTCTGAATGATTTCTGAATGCACTGTATACATTGAAGTGTCCTCTGATCTTATTGGTCTCTGACACAAATGCACTATTCTCTTGCTCTCTCTTTGTTTACCCCCCCCCAGCGGGTGATCGGTATGACTCCAGCAGCTCTGGTGGTAACGAGGGAAGCAGCAGAGGGAAGTGGGATGAGGACTGGAAGAGAGACCAAGGGCAGTTCCCCTTCAGTGAGAAACTGGGAGAGATCAGTGATAAGATCGGCAGCACCATCGACGACACCATTAACAAGTTCAGGAAGCAGAGCAGAGACGACTCACCGGACCGATTCAGGTAAGGAGAGAGACTACTCACCAGACAGATGATTCCGGTTAGGAGAGAGACTACTCACCAGACAGATGATTCAGGTTAGGAGAGAGACTACTCACCAGACAGATGATTCAGGTTAGGAGAGAGACTACTCACCAGACAGATGATTCAGGTTAGGAGAGAGACTACTCACCAGACAGATGATTCCGGTTAGGAGAGAGACTACTCACCAGACAGATGATTCCGGTTAGGAGAGATAAGAGTTCCCCTGGGTGAGATTGCTAGAAAGAGGAAGGACATTAATGACTCAAATAGAGGGGGAGGGGAGCGATACAAACTGAGGTACAGGGAGAAGTTAGAGCCCTCTGTCCTCCTCATATCATATTACAGTATGTTAGAGCTGCCCTCTGTCCTCATATCATATTACAGTATGTTAGAGCCGCCCTCTGTCCTCATATCATATTACAGTATGTTAGAGCCGCCCTCTGTCCTCATATCATATTACAGTATGTTAGAGCCGCCCTCTGTCCTCATATCATATTACAGTATGTTAGAGCCGCCCTCTGTCCTCCTCATATCATATTACAGTATGTTAGAGCCGCCCTCTGTCCTCCTCATATCATATTACAGTATGTTAGAGCCGCCCTCTGTCCTCATATCATATTACAGTATGTTAGAGCCGCCCTCTGTCCTCCTCATATCATATTACAGTATGTTAGAGCCGCCCTCTGTCCTCATATCATATTACAGTATGTTAGAGCCGCCCTCTGTCCTCATATCATATTACAGTATGTTAGAGCTGCCCTCTGTGTTTTGCTTCCTCTCTGGTCTCCGTAGTGACAACGAGGAGGAGCGAGGTCACCCTTCACGGAACGGCCAGTCTGGGAGGTCCGTGTTCAAAGACGAGGAAGAAACCGTGACTACCAAGAGCGTCCATATTGTCCAGGCAACAGAAACCACAGCAACCCGGAAGAGAGGCGGGGTTCCGTCCAAAACTGTGTCCCTGGGAGCCGCTGCCCACTACACAGGAGACAAAAGCCCCGATACCTCCGCCAAACAGGTGTGTACATGTGCGCATTCAGTCCATGCTGGTCCACTCTAGCTTATTGCTGCCATCTAGTGTTAACAGTGGACAGTGCAGTCTCGCTCCCTACCTCCCTGTCTCTCTACTCATATCTCTCCTTCTCTCTGTTCCAGACTCCGTCCGCAGCAGCACCCCAGCCCTCCAGTAGTGGTCTGGCTGACCTATTCATGGTAGATACAGGACCCAGCCAGCCTGCAGCAGCCACTGGTAACTGCACACACTGAGGACATCATGGAGGGTTACGGGGAGGTAGTGTAGTTACAGGGCGTCGTGGAGGGTTAGGGGGAGGTAGTGTAGTTACAGGGCGTCGTGGAGGGTTAGGGGGAGGTAGTGTAGTTACAGGGCGTCGTGGAGGGTTAGGGGGAGGTAGTGTAGTTACAGGGCGTCGTGGAGGGTTAGGGGGAGGTAGTGTAGTTACAGGGCGTCGTGGAGGGTTAGGGGGAGGTAGTGTAGTTACAGGGCGTCGTGGAGGGTTAGGGGGAGGTAGTGTAGTTACAGGGCGTCGTGGAGGGTTAGGGGGAGGTAGTGTAGTTACAGGGCGTCGTGGAGGGTTAGGGGGAGGTAGTGTAGTTACAGGGCGTCGTGGAGGGTTAGGGGGAGGTAGTGTAGTTACAGGGCGTCGTGGAGGGTTAGGGGGAGGTAGTGTAGTTACAGGGCGTCGTGGAGGGTTAGGGGGAGGTAGTGTAGTTACAGGGCGTCGTGGAGGGTTAGGGGGAGGTAGTGTAGTTACAGGGCGTCGTGGAGGGTTAGGGGGAGGTAGTGTAGTTACAGGGCGTCGTGGAGGGTTAGGGGGAGGTAGTGTAGTTACAGGGCGTCGTGGAGGGTTAGGGGGAGGTAGTGTAGTTACAGGGCGTCGTGGAGGGTTAGGGGGAGGTAGTGTAGTTACAGGGCGTCGTGGAGGGTTAGGGGGAGGTAGTGTAGTTACAGGGCGTCGTGGAGGGTTAGGGGGAGGTAGTGTAGTTACAGGGCGTCGTGGAGGGTTAGGGGGAGGTAGTGTAGTTACAGGGCGTCGTGGAGGGTTAGGGGGAGGTAGTGTAGTTACAGGGCGTCGTGGAGGGTTAGGGGGAGGTAGTGTAGTTACAGGGCGTCGTGGAGGGTTAGGGGGAGGTAGTGTAGTTACAGGGCGTCGTGGAGGGTTAGGGGGAGGTAGTGTAGTTACAGGGCGTCGTGGAGGGTTAGGGGGAGGTAGTGTAGTTACAGGGCGTCGTGGAGGGTTAGGGGGAGGTAGTGTAGTTACAGGGCGTCGTGGAGGGTTAGGGGGAGGTAGTGTAGTTACAGGGCGTCGTGGAGGGTTAGGGGGAGGTAGTGTAGTTACAGGGCGTCGTGGAGGGTTAGGGGGAGGTAGTGTAGTTACAGGGCGTCGTGGAGGGTTAGGGGGAGGTAGTGTAGTTACAGGGCGTCGTGGAGGGTTAGGGGGAGGTAGTGTAGTTACAGGGCGTCGTGGAGGGTTAGGGGGAGGTAGTGTAGTTACAGGGCGTCGTGGAGGGTTAGGGGGAGGTAGTGTAGTTACAGGGCGTCGTGGAGGGTTAGGGGGAGGTAGTGTAGTTACAGGGCGTCGTGGAGGGTTAGGGGGAGGTAGTGTAGTTACAGGGCGTCGTGGAGGGTTAGGGGGAGGTAGTGTAGTTACAGGGCGTCGTGGAGGGTTAGGTTGGAGGTAGTGTAGTTACAGGGCGTCGTGGAGGGTTAGGTTGGAGGTAGTGTAGTTACAGGGCGTCGTGGAGGGTTAGGTTGGAGGTAGTGTAGTTACAGGGCGTCGTGGAGGGTTAGGGGGAGGTAGTGTAGTTACAGGGCGTCGTGGAGGGTTAGGTTGGAGGTAGTGTAGTTACAGGGCGTCGTGGAGGGTTAGGTTGGAGGTAGTGTAGTTACAGGGCGTCGTGGAGGGTTAGGTTGGAGGTAGTGTAGTTACAGGGCGTCGTGGAGGGTTAGGGGGAGGTAGTGTAGTTACAGGGCGTCGTGGAGGGTTAGGGGGAGGTAGTGTAGTTACAGGGCGTCGTGGAGGGTTAGGGGGAGGTAGTGTAGTTACAGGGCGTCGTGGAGGGTTAGGGGGAGGTAGTGTAGTTACAGGGCGTCGTGGAGGGTTAGGGGGAGGTAGTGTAGTTACAGGGCGTCGTGGAGGGTTAGGGGGAGGTAGTGTAGTTACAGGGCGTCGTGGAGGGTTAGGGGGAGGTAGTGTAGTTACAGGGCGTCGTGGAGGGTTAGGGGGAGGTAGTGTAGTTACAGGGCGTCGTGGAGGGTTAGGGGGAGGTAGTGTAGTTACAGGGCGTCGTGGAGGGTTAGGGGGAGGTAGTGTAGTTACAGGGCGTCGTGGAGGGTTAGGGGGAGGTAGTGTAGTTACAGGGCGTCGTGGAGGGTTAGGTTGGAGGTAGTGTAGTTACAGGGCGTCGTGGAGGGTTAGGTTGGAGGTAGTGTAGTTACAGGGCGTCGTGGAGGGTTAGGGGGAGGTAGTGTAGTTACAGGGCGTCGTGGAGGGTTAGGTTGGAGGTAGTGTAGTTACAGGGCGTCGTGGAGGGTTAGGTTGGAGGTAGTGTAGTTACAGGGCGTCGTGGAGGGTTAGGTTGGAGGTAGTGTAGTTACAGGGCGTCGTGGAGGGTTAGGGGGAGGTAGTGTAGTTACAGGGCGTCGTGGAGGGTTAGGTTGGAGGTAGTGTAGTTACAGGGCGTCGTGGAGGGTTAGGTTGGAGGTAGTGTAGTTACAGGGCGTCGTGGAGGGTTAGGGGGAGGTAGTGTAGTTACAGGGCGTCGTGGAGGGTTAGGGGAGGTAGTACCAGATGCCCCTGTAGCACCAGTCCCTGGAAAGGAAGAGCTCAGCAGATGTTTGTAGCTATAGTTCTATGGGATCCTTTCCCTTACTTGATCATCAATGTCAGCTGGGCTCTGGGCCTGTCACATTTTCAATCATTAATTGTTGTATGGTCACTTTTTAAATGGAACACTAGTCACTTTAATAATGTTTACATACTGGTTTACTCATTTCATATGTATATACTCTATTCTACTGTATTTTAGTCTATGCCACTCAGACATTGCTCGTCCTAATATTTTATATATTTCTTAATCCCATGATTTAACTCTGTTGTAATTGTTAGATATTACTGCTCTGTTGGAGCTAGGAACAAAAGCATTTAGCAATAACATCTGCTAAATATGTGTTTGTGACCAATTAAATTTGATTTCTCTTTCCAGACCTGATAGGAGGATTTGCTGACTTCTCATCTCCTGCTGCCTCTGTTGGCCTCTCCACAGCACCTGGTGAGTTTAGAAAGCACTAGAATATTCAGAGAGATGGAGGGGAGGAAGTCTGGCCATGTGGAGCCTGCTATCTGCTCAGCATAACAGGAACAGACACCTCAACTCCTGTTAGATATGACATATCTAAGTCTATAGTTCTTTATATTCAGTAGTTTATCCATTATAACCTTTTTCCTCTCCAGCCTCGAGTGGGAACGGTGATTTTGGGGACTGGAATGCTTTCCCTAACGGCAAGGCCCCCGTCCCCACCCCTTTCGCCCAGCCTCTGGCCCCTAGCAACACTGACCTGTTTGGGGCTCTGTCGGCCAGCTCTGCCCCGGCCCCGGCTCCAGCCTCAGCTGACCTGTTTGACCTGATGGGTCCGGTTCAGACTCAGTCTCTCTCTGCCTCTCAGAGCCTCACCTTCGATATGACCAGCACACAGACCATCAGCAGCATCATGCCACAGTCCAGATCACTGGTAAGAGTACTGGACAGACATGGTTCACACACAGGAAATTAATTCCCATCATGGGGCGGCAGGTAGCCCAGTGGTTAGAGTGTTGGGCCCATAACCGAAAGGTTGCTGGATCAAATCCCCGAGCTGACAAGGTAAAAATCTGTCGTTCTGCCCCTGAACAAGGCAGTTAACCCACTGTTCCTAGGCCGTCATTGAAAATAAGAATATGTTCTTAACTGACTTGCCTAGTAAAATAAAGGTAAAATAAAAAAAATAAAAATTGTCCTTATTGTGCCTGATGCACTGTTAATGAGAGGAGTGACAGTAACTGGCTGTGGTTTAGAGGAACTGACATGAGAGCAATGGCAGAGTGCCAAGCTTTGCAGATGCTCCTCCTTCCCTAGGGACAAACACACACACACACACACACACAATGAGGAGGAACCCGTTTTGAGTCAGAAACAAACCTGCCTCATCCCGTCCTGTTAATTCTGGTTAGATGAGATGTGTTTTTATGTAGATGATTTAGAGACAGCAGTTCAACCTTCATACGTCACCATTATATACAGTTGAAGTAGGACGTTTACATACACCTTAGCCAACTACTTTTAAACTCCTGACAAAATTCCCTGTCTTAGGTCAGTTAGGATCACCACTTTATTTTAAGAATGTGAAATGTCAGAATAATAATAGAGAGAATGATTTATTTCAGCTTTTATTTATTTCATCACATTCCCAGTGGGTTAGGCCTTGAAATACATCCACACCTCCAATTGACGATGTCAATTAGCCTATCAGAAGCTTCTAAAGCCATGACATAATTTTCTGGAATTTTCCAAGCTGTTTAAAAGCACAGTCAACTGAGTGTATGTAAACTTCTGACCCACTGGAATTGTGATATAGCGAAATAATCTGTCTGTAAACAATTACTTGCATCATGCACGAAGTAGATGTCCTAACCGACTTGCCAAAACTATAGTTTGGTAACATGAAATCTGTGGATTGGTTGAAAAACGAGTTTTAATTACTTCAACCTAAATGTATGTTAACTTCTGACTTCAGCTGTAGGTCTATTGGAACTCTCTACCAAATTGTCTCTTCTCTCCCTCAGCCCTTTCAGGTGATGAGCGGTCCGTTGCAGCCCCAGCAGCAAGTAATGCTAGGTACCCAGGGTTCCATTGGGTCAGCAATCCCCTCCACCTGGTCTGACTCCTCGGTCAACATCAGTCTGGACTTCCTGGCACCCGGTGTGCAGCCCCCCAAACCTGCCCAGCCTACCCTCAACACACTCCAAGGTGAGGCTAATGGGTTGTAGTTCTGATAGTACTGTGTTTATCTGGAGGGTTTTCAAAATGCGCATGAATGTCTGTTGACCGAAACATTGGTTTGAGATCCATTCAATTGTTTGTGGAGCATAGAAGATGGAAGAGTAGCATGCTTGGGACTACTTGTTCTGTATGGAATAGAAGGATGCTTGGGACTACTTGTTCTGTATGGAATAGAAGGATGCTTGGGACTACTTGTTCTGTATGGAATAGAAGGACGCTTGGGACTACTTGTTCTGTATGGAGTAGAAGGATGCTTGGAACTACTTGTTCAGTATGGAGTGTGAATGAAGTCACGCTGTGTGAACCTGTGTGTATGAGGTCACGCTGTGTGAACCTGTGTGTATGCGGTTTCCTCTGACTCCATTTCTTCCTGTTTGTCTTCTAGGAGGCCAGACCCTCCCACCCGTCAACATGCTCTCCCAGGGATTTGCCGGCATGGGCCTCGCCCCCATCAGAACGCCTACAACTCCCATGATGCACCCCGGTGCTGGGATGGGCATGGCCCCCAGCCAGGGCATGATGGGAATGGGCATGAACATGGGTGCCATGTCTCAAGCTAACATGAACATGGGTGCCATGTCTCAAGCTAACATGAACATGGGTGCCATGCCTCAAGCTAACATGGGGATGGGCATGCCTGGTGGTATGCGCATGGGAGTGGGGATGCCAACCATGTCTATGGTGCAGCAGCCCAGGCAAGGATTGGACGCCTTCGCGGATTTCGGCAACTTCAGGAAGTGAGGGAAAGGAGGTGAAGTGAGGGAGAGGTGTTTCTAGTTCTCTCCATTCAACTGATCGTCTGTGAAGGATTGTTAAGAGCTGCAAACAAAGAGTACTTGAATGTTGTCTAATATCAAATTCTGACTGCCACCCCTCCAATTTCTGTTTCTTTCCTTTTTTAAGTGATGTATAGAGATGTATGAATATACATTCATGTTTTAATCAGTTGGAACTTGCAATCGAGTACCTTTTTTTAGAGGGTATTCAGTACAGTAATGGTTGTGTGCTTTTCGGGTTTGAATTGGTGAGAAATTGAGAACTAAGGAAGAGAGAAATAAGGTAACAGAATGATGAGATTTTTCACTTTTAATTTGTATGCCAAACAAAAACCAATGATTGCGAAGTTAAACAACCCGTACAATTATATGCATGAGGACGACTTTTGAACTTGTATGGTTTGTTTAACTTAACGCAATAATAGTTTTTTGTTTGAATTGCATTTTAAAGCATTATTCTGTTAGCATGGAATTGTCCATATGAAACTTCAAGAGAAAGTCAGTGGGGGTTTTGCTTTACTTAACCAATAAAATGTCCAGAGTAGCAAAAATATACCTTTATAGGATAATCCCACCCCAATAACTCCACATCCATCTCTTTTAGAATGTCAGGTTGCCCCGACCTGGCCTTTCCCTACAACTGTAAATATTACTTTGGTGCGACAGACAAATAAATTATTGAGCACTTAATTATGATATGATGATGCCATGAAGAGGTGGGTGTCGATTGGATGGAGCCAGATGTCAATCAAGACATTGCTATGGCAAGCTACATTGCCATGGAGTCCGTCTTTAATACCTACTTTTATGAAACTGTGTTCCACACTCCAAATGTGGAATTTCTGTTCAATATTAGATTTAACAAATCAAACAATTGTTTATTGATTAATTTAATAAGTGAATGAATGAGAAATGATTGAAAGCTGTTAAATGAAGATAACACAGATCTCCTTTGTGGCCTTTCTTATGGGTATATATTTTTTAAAGAAATATACACCTTTTTTTTTTTCTTCCCCCCCTTGCATCCAAATAAGATAATCAGAAGATCTAGGAGCAACCTCATGGTTGGTGTGTTCTTTAAGTATTGCACATGGTGCCTGGAAAACAGAGGCCTTTTTCCTTCATAACTTACAGAGGGCGAGACGATACAACTATACAGTGGTCAAGACCGTTACTGTTAGGAGTCTACAGCACTGTATGTATGTGTGGTTATTACTGCTCCCTGGGAGCTTTGGGAGTAGGGGGAATTTAACCCTAGATGCTGATCTTGGGTCAGTTTTGCATTTCCCTCCACTAATGGTTGGGATTAGGAAGCTGATCCTAGATCTGTACTTGGGGGGGAAACGTTACCCCGGAGTGTATCTGAAGGAGAGGCTTTCTCTTGTGTATTTAAAAAATATATATATATTCACTGCTTTTGACCAGGGCCCATAGGACTCTGGTCAAAAGTAGTGCACTATATAGGAAATGGGTACAATTTGGGATGCACACACTGTGTACATGTTGAAGTCAGGACCATCTCTACAAGGTCAGCGAGTACCTGACATGTACACTAGACTCCTTTTGTCTCCGAGCTATGTCCTCTTCCAGGAGTTAGGGTAAATTCCATTTCAATTCTGGAAGTACACTGAAATTTCAATGCTTTTCAAATAGGAAAATGTTGAATTTGGTTTACTTTCTAAATTGACCCCAACCCTGCACACACACACACACACACACACACACTAGCCTTCTGTCTGAGCTGAGGAATTACCTGTTCGAAACGACCAAAATGTAGCAGCTTGTTTTTTTTTTTTCTAAGAGATTATATCCTTAGGGGATTGTTCGCTGGTTTAATTTTTTTTCTACTTATTACAATTGTTCTGAGATCTTCTGTAATGTTGGATTGTTACTGAAAATAACACTAGTTTATGCAAATGTATAAAAAGAAAAGGCAAAGCATCACCAACGATAGGAGCCTTGAGAAGTTTGTTTTTCTTTTTGTTTGATTTAATTGTCCCATCATGATCATTTTATCTATGACATTAAAACAGTTGATTACAGTTTGATAATGAAGTGTGTTTATTTCACTTAAAAGACCAATTTGATTACTACTTTATTGGCGTAGAGGTGGCCTTGGAACCTGCTGACACACACACAGTGCAGCCCTACAGACACACAGCCGTCTGGCCAGTGCATCGGTATGCAACCATGTGAAGGGCCTTGCCTTAGGAATTAATAGATCAGATTGAGATTTAAGAAGAGCAGCGAGTAAGTCAACCCCCAGGTACTGCAGGACAGTGGCTTATAGACACCGTTAAATCAATTAACAGATACTGCAGAGCTCCCAAGATATTATGGAAATTATAAAGTGTTATTGTCCTTCGGTAACCTCTAGTTTAAAGACAACAAGCAGCGGATACACAAAAGCAACGACGTGCAGTTAAATCATGCTGTTTATGGCTGTGGACGTTAAAGAATAAAACTATCTGAAATGTCTAGACAAATAAGAGTTGCTGCTAAGTGCCATCTGCAATCTCAAGCTTCTCCATTATTCATAGCACACATATGAGGTCCTCTGAGACCAGACCACACTGTCGTTTCTGCTCTGACAGAAAAGCAAGATAATGGGACAAACGGTAGGCTTTCCTCTTTTTAGTGTCAAAATGCCTCCATATGTTATCTGGAGTTGGCAGGCCGGGCATAGCACAGATGACATTAATATGGGTTTTCTGCATTGATGCAGTTGTGTTTGAGATTACAAAACTGCATATTTATAAGAAAAATGTAACAAGGCTTTTATTGGGTTAGGCTACTTTTATATTCTTACCTTATTTTGATCCTCACTAGATAAAGTGAAATGAAAGTAGAGAAATATATTTTTCTCTTTACAGTTCCATCATATGAATACTTTTCGACTTGGTTTTTCACAATGTATACATTTCATTGGTTTTTAATTTCAAATGACTCGGTGAGGTGTCTTAGAATGAGTCTATTCTTACCTCTGGTGGTTATCTATAGTGGTGCACTCCATGCCTGCATTTCAACACTGTGTTTCATATTTCATACGACCCAGAGGCAAAGACCAAATGAGAAAAGACAGACAAGGGAAGACAACTTAGTAATTCATGTTGTATTTCTAATTAATTTATGTAGCAGAGAATACATATCAACATGACATGCAGTAACAGGGAGACTTCACTTCCTAGTTGGTCTGAACCGTTATAGATACTAAATATACTATAGATACTATAGATACTATACATATGTACTATAGATACTATGTATACTATAGATACTGTAGATACTATAGATAGATACTATAGATAATACAGATACTGTAGATACTATAGATACTGTATATACTATATATACTGTAGATACTATATATACTGTATACTGTAGATACTATATATAATACAGATACTGTAGATACTATAGATACTGTATATACTATATATACTGTAGATACTATATATACTGTATAATGTAGATACTATTGATACTGTAGCAACTGTAGATACTGTAGATACTATATATACTGTAGCTACTGTAGATACTATATATACTCTATATACTGTAGATACTATATATACTGTAGATACTATATATACTGTAGATACTATAGATAATGTAGATACTCTATATACTGTAGCTACTATAGATACTACAGATACTACATATACTGTAGATACTGTAGATACTATATATACTATAGCTACTGTATATACTATAGCTGCTGTAGATACTATATATACACTGTAGATACTACAGATACTGTAGATACTATAGATACTGTATATACTGCAGATACTATAGATACTATATAATCTGTAGATACTATAGATACTGTAGATACTGTAACTACTGTAGCTACTATATATACTATATATACTGTAGCTACTGTAGATACTATATATACTGTAGCTACTGTGGCTACTGTATATACTGTAGCTTCTATAGATACTACAGATACTATAGATACTATATATACTATAGCTACTGTAGATGCTATATATACTACATATACTGTAGATGCTATATATACTATATATACTGTAGCTACTGTAGATACTATATATACTGTAGCTTCTATAGATACTACAGATACTATAGATACTATATATACTATAGCTACTGTAGATACTATATATACTGTAAATACTATAGATACTATATATACTGAAGATACTATATATACTGTGTATACTGTAGATACTATAGATACTGTAGATACTATATATATACTATATATACTGTAGCTACTGTAGATACTATATATACTGTAGCTTCTATAGATACTACAGATACTATAGATACTATATATACTATAGCTACTGTAGATACTATATATACTGTAAATACTATAGATACTATATATACTGAAGATACTATATATACTGTGTATACTGTAGATACTATAGATACTGTAGATACTATATATATATACTATATATATATACTGTAGCTACTGTAGATACTATATATCAGTAACGGCTTGTCAATAGAGGGAGCTTGGGGCGCCGCCCCCATCAAAATTCCAGAAATGTACATGTATACAAAAATGATATAAAAATGAAATAAAAATAAAAAATAAAATAGATTACTCAGCATTTAATATAAACTATCTTTAATCGGTTAACTATTTAGTATTTTATATGTTTTTAAATATGTTTCATGCGGTTTCATGGGCGAGGGACGCCGGACAAATGGATGTCTATCTGAGTCCATAAATCTTCGGGCAGCATGTGACCTGAAGCTGGTCTCTAATTGGTTTCTAAAAGATACTGTAGATACTGTAACTACTGTAGATACTATATATACTGTAGCTACTGTAGATACTATAGATACTGTAGATACTATGGATACTATATAAACTGTAGATACTATGGATACTATATATACTGTAGATACTATATATATACACTGTAGATACTATATATACTCTATATACTGTAGATACTATATATACTGTAGATACTATATATACTGTAGATACTATAGATAATGTAGATACTCTATATACTGTAGCTACTATAGATACTACAGATACTACATATACTGTAGATACTGTAGATACTATATATACTATAGCTACTGTATATACTATAGCTGCTGTAGATACTATATATACACTGTAGATACTACAGATACTGTAGATACTATAGATACTGTATATACTGCAGATACTATAGATACTATATAATCTGTAGATACTATAGATACTGTAGATACTGTAACTACTGTAGCTACTATGTATACTATATATACTGTAGCTACTGTAGATACTATATATACTGTAGCTACTGTGGCTACTGTATATACTATATATACTGTAGATACTATATATACTGTAGCTACTATAGATACTACAGATACTATAGATACTACATATACTATAGATACTTTATATACTGTAGATACTATATATAATGTAGATACTATATATACTGTAGCTACTGTAGATACTACAGATAATATAGATACTGTAGATACTGTAACTACTGTAGCTACTATATATACTATATATACTGTAGCTACTGTAGATACTATATATACTATATATACTGTAGCTACTGTGGCAACTGTATATACTATATATACTATAGCTACTGTATATGCTATAGATACTATATATACTGTATAATGTAGATACGATATATACTGTATATACTATATATACTGTAGATACTATATATACTGTAGATACTATATATATTGTAGCTACTATAGATACTACAGATACTATAGATACTACATATACTATAGATACTTTATATACTGTAGATACTATATATACTATATATACTGTAGATACTATATATACTATATATACTGTAGATACTATATATACTGTAGATACTGTAGATACTATATATACTTTATATACTGTAGATACTATATATACTATATATACTGTAGATACTATATATACTGTAGCTACTGTAGATACTATATATACTATATACTGTAGATACTATATATGCTGTAGCTACTGTAGATACTACAGATAATATAGATACTATAGGTACTGTATATACTGTATACACTATATATACTATAGCTACTGTATATGCTATAGCTACTGTAGATAATATATATACTGTATACTGTAGATACTATATATACTGTAGACACTATATATACTGTAGATACTATAGATACTGTAGATACTATAGATACTGTAGATATTATAGATACTGTAGCTACTGTAGATACTGTAGCTACTGTAGATACTGTAGCTACTGTAGATACTATATATACAGTCGTATGAAAAAGTTTGGGCACCCCTTGGTAATTCATGCTGGGGGTGTATCTGTAGTTCAGAGAATAGCTGGGGGTGTATCTGTAGCGCCAGAGAATAGCTGGGGGTGTATCTGTAGCGCCAGAGAATAGCTGGGGGTGTATCTTTAGTTCAGAGAATAGCTGGGGGTGTATCTGTAGTTCAGAGAATAGCTGGGGGTGTATCTGTAGTTCAGAGAATAGCTGGGGGTGAATCTGTAGCGCAAGAGAATAAGAATCATGGGAAATGTCACTTCTTCCGCTGCATTTCTCAATGTTCACCAGGAGAGGGCGCTGAAGTACTATGCAGCAGATTCGAGGCAGGTGCAACAACATTGCATATTAGTCATCTGTATTGTCTAGAAACCCAACTAAAAGACAATCAACAACTACAACAAAAACAATTTATTTTGTTCTTTTAATTTTTGTGAGATCGTAGAAGAGATACTGTCCCGGAACTGAAATACGCAGTATCTGACCTAGTAGGACCTATTTGGTGGACGGACTGAATTATCACCACTGGCGAAAACAACGTGTGGTCTGTCCTTTTCCAGCTATATTCTCACATTAAAATTAAAATAAAAACTTTAAAGTATTGCCTCTACAATAGCATCACTTACACTGGTTCTACTAAAGTAAACTAAGTTATAGCCGTGTTTTAAGGAAGTATTAATAATAAACCGAAGATGATGCCACCCATTTGTAAGTAGCTAGCCTGTCAGCATGGTCTCATAGACTAAACGTAACATATTAAACGTAAATCAGGGATCGTAAAATGAGTATATGTTACGTTTGGTATGGTTACATAAGACAGAAGTCTTAAGGCACAAATTAAAGGAGGTTGGATGGGTGGCAACCGAAAGATTTTCGTGTTCGAATCTCTTAATGGATCATTTTAGCAAATTTGCAACTACTTTTAACTACTTGGCATGTTAGCCTAACCCTTCCCCTAACCATTTAACCTTACTTTAACCCTAACCTTAACCCCTAGCCCAGCTAATGTTAGCCAGCTAGCTAACGTTAGCCACTACAAATTGGAATTTGTAACATATCATATGTTTGGCAAATAGATAACATATTGTATCTTTTGCAAATTCGGACATGTAGGAATTGCAATTTGGAACATATCATTTGAAATGGATGATGGACATCCACAAATGAATACATACCATAAGGAACTTATCGTAGTAAATGGAGAGTCTTGGATTTACGTACAGAATAATAAGAAATGCTCTGAGTCTAATATTAAGAGAGCAGAATTTCAGACACGAAGACCACAGCCAACCTTGTGTTGCTTCTTCTCCCACAGAACCTACTGTGATTTGATCTGCTCTGTCCTTTTTCACAGAACCCTCATGTTTGGTCCAGTACCGCGTAGATTACTAGGAGGTGTCAAGACGTGCATCCTCCGACCAGTAGCCAGAGTTTTCACCAGCAGCGCCAGAATGGCCAAGAGCAAATTCGAATATGTCCGTAACTTCGAGACAGACGACACCTGTCTGAAAAACTGTTACATCGTGGTGCGGTTGGATGGGAGGAACTTCCACAAGTAAGTAGCTCCAGAGAATAGCTGGCGGTGTATCTGTAGCTCCAGAGAATAGTTGGCGTGTAGCTGTAGCTCCAGAGAATAGCTGGCGGTGTATCTGTAGCTCCAGAGAATAGTTGGCGTGTAGCTGTAGCTCCAGAGAATAGCTGGCGGTGTATCTGTAGCTCCAGAGAATAGTTGGCGTGTAGCTGTAGGTCCAGAGAATAGCTGGCGGTGTATCTGTAGCTCCAGAGAATAGTTGGCGTGTAGCTGTAGCTCCAGAGAATAGCTGGGGTGTATCTGTAGTTCAGAGAATAGCTGGGGGTGTATCTGTAGCTCCAAAGAATAGCTGGGGTGTATCTGTAGTTCAGAGAATAGCTGGGAGTGTATCTGTAGCTCCAGAGAATAGCTGGGGGTGTATCTGTAGCTCCAGAGAATAGTTGGCGTGTAGCTGTAGCTCCAGAGAATAGCTGGGGTGTATCTGTAGTTCAGAGAATAGCTGGGGGTGTATCTGTAGCTCCAAAGAATAGCTGGGGTGTATCTGTAGTTCAGAGAATAGCTGGGAGTGTATCTGTAGCTCCAGAGAATAGCTGGGGGTGTATCTGTAGTACAGAGAATAGCTGGGAGTGTATCTGTAGCTCCAAAGAATAGCTGGGAGTGTATCTGTAGCTCCAAAGAATAGCTGGGGTGTATCTGTAGTTCAGAGAATAGCTGGGAGTGTATCTGTAGCTCCAGAGAATAGCTGGGGGTGTATCTGTAGTTCAGAGAATAGCTGGGGGTGAATCTGTAGTTCAGATAATAGCTGGGGGTGTATCCGTAGCTCCAGAGAATAGCTGGGGATGTATCTGTAGTTCAGAGAATAGCTGGGGGTGAATCTGTAGTTCAGAGAATAGCTGGGGGTGAATCTGTAGTTCAGAGAATAGCTGGGGGTGTATCTGTAGTTCAGAGAATAGCTGGGGGTGAATCTGTAGTTCAGATAATAGCTGGGGGTGTATCTGTAGCTCCAGAGAATAGCTGGGGGTGTATCTGTAGTTCAGAGAATAGCTGGGGGTGAATCTGTAGTTCAGAGAATAGCTGGGGGTGTATCTGTAGTTCAGAGAATAGCTGGGGGTGTATCTGTAGTTCAGATAATAGCTGGGGGTGTATCTGTAGCTACCCTGTGTTGCTGTAGATTTGCAGAGCAGCACAACTTCCTGAAGCCCAACGACGACAGAGCTCTGGGTCTGATGACACGCAGCGCCAGGTCTGTCATGGAGGACCTGGATGACATCATCATCTCGTACGGACAGAGTGACGAGTTCAGCTTCGTCTTCAAGAGGACCTCCAACTGGTTCAAGAGGAGAGCCAGGTAATGTACAGAGACACACACACACACCACACAGACACACACACCACACAGACACACACACCACACAGACACTCACCACCACACAGACACACACCACCACACAGACACACACCACCACACAGACACACACCACCACACACACACACACCACCACACAGACACACACCACCACACAGACACACACCACCACACAGACACACACCACCACACACACACACACCACCACACAGACACACACCACCACACAGACACACACCACCACACAGACACACACACCACCACACAGACACACACACCACCACACAGACACACACCACCACCACACAGACACACACCACCACACAGACACACACCACCACACAGACACACACCACCACACAGACACACACCACCACACAGACACACACCACCACACACACACACACACCACCACACAGACACACACCACCACACACACACACACCACCACACAGACACACACACCACACAGACACACACCACCACACAGACACTCACCCACCACACAGACACTCACCACCACACAGACACACACCACCACACAGACACACACCACCGCACACACACACACCACCACACAGACACCACCACACAGACACACACCACCACACAGACACACACCACCACACAGACACACACCACCACACAGACACACACCACCACACACACACACACCACCACACAGACACACACCACCACACACACACACACCACCACACAGACACACACCACCACACAGACACACACCACCACACAGACACACACCACCACACAGACACACACACCACCACACACACACACCACCACACAGACACACACCACCACACACACACACACCACCACACACACACACACCACCACACAGACACACACCACCACACAGACACACACCACCACACAGACACACACCACCACACAGACACACACCACCACACAGACACACACCACCACACAGACACACACCACCACACAGACACACACCACCACACAGACACACACCACCACACAGACACACACCACCACACAGACACACACACCACCACACAGACACACACACCACCACACAGACACACACACCACCACACAGACACACACCACCACACAGACACACACCACCACACAGACACACACCACCACACAGACACACACCACCACACAGACACTCACCCACCACACAGACACTCACCCACCACACAGACACACACCACCACACAGACACACACCACCACACAGACACACACCACCACACACACACACACCACCACACACACCACCACACACACACACACCACCACACAGACACACACCACCACACAGACACACACCACCACACAGACACACACCACCACACAGACACACACCACCACACAGACACACACCACCACACACACACACACCACCACACAGACACACACCACCACACACACACACACACCACCACACACACACACACCACCACACAGACACACACCACCACACAGACACACACCACCACACAGACACACAAACCACCACACAGACACACACCACCACACACACACACACACCACCACACACACACACACACCACCACACAGACACACACCACCACACAGACACTCACCCACCACACAGACACACACCACCACACAGACACACACACCACCACACAGACACACACACCACCACACAGACACACACACCACCACACAGACACACACACCACCACACAGACACACACCACCACACAGACACACACCCACCACACAGACACACACCACCACACAGACACACACCCACCACACAGACACACACCACCACACAGACACACACCACCACACAGACACACACCACCACACAGACACACACACCACCACACAGACACTCACCCACCACACAGACACACACCACCACACAGACACACACACCACCACACAGACACACACACCACCACACAGACACACACACCACCACACAGGCACACACACCACCACACAGACACACACCACCACACACCACCACACAGACACACACCCACCACACAGACACACACCACCACACAGACACACACCACCACACAGACACACACCACCACACAGACATTCACCAACCACATAGACACTCACCAACCACATAGACACTCACCAACCACATAGACACTCACCAACCACACTGCCACACACAATAAAGTTTATTGCATTTGAGGGACCCCTCACTTTTCTCATCTCCTCCCTCTCTCTTCCCTCTCCTCTACCTGCCCCCCTCCATCTCCCCCTCCAGTAAGCTGATGACCCATGTAGCGTCCCAGTTCTCCTCTTCCTATGTGTTCTACTGGAGGGACTACTTCAGAGACCAGCCCCTCCTTTATCCCCCGGGGTTTGACAGGCGGGTGGTTCTGTATCCTAGCAACCGCAACCTCCGCGACTACCTCAGCTGGAGGCAGGCTGACTGTAAGTATACACACACACACACACACACACACACACACACCAATACATTGTTCTGTGTGTGTATGCTTTGAATAGAGTAGATTTTCATCCACATTTCTGGTTCTCTTTCGTATTTGTGTGTGCTCTCCAGGTCACGTCAACAACCTGTATAACACAGTGTTTTGGACATTGGTGCAGAAAGGTGGACTCACCGCTACACAGGCAGAGGACAGGCTAAAGGTGAGAGTTACTCCAGTGAGATGAACATAATTACAGGTGCGGGGGGTGTGTCACAGTCTTAAAATATCTGCTCTTGTTAAGGTATGTGATTTTCTAAGGGACTTGTTAGTCGTCACTTTAGAATTATTATGATAATAGTTTTAGAATGGATGACTGCATCATGTTGTTTACTTCCACTGAAAACTAAAACTACCCCACAGTTGACCTTTCCATATATAATATCTAGACCTTTAGACTGACCCTGTGTTACAGTGCATTCGGAAAGTATTCAGACCCCTTTGACTTTTTCCACATTTTGTTACGTTAGCCTTATTCTAAAATGTATTAAATGTTTATTTTTTTTCTCATCAATCTACACACAATACCCCATAATGACAAAGCGAAGATCTTTGTGGTTCCAAACTCCTTCCATTTAAGAATGATGGAGGCCACTTTGTTCTTCGGGACCTTCAATGCTGCAGAAATGTTTTTGTACCCTTCCCAAGATTTGTGCCTCGACACAATCCTGTCTCGGAGCTCTACGGACAATTCCTTCGACCTCATTGGCTTGGTTTTTGCTCGGACATGCACTGTCAACTGTGGGACCTTATATAGACAGGTGTGTTCCTTTCCAAATCATGTCCAATCAATGGAATTTACCACATGTGGACTCCAATCAAGTTGTAGAAACATCTCAAGGATGATCAATGGAAACAGAGTTTGAGTCTCATAGCAAAGGGTCTGAATACTTATGTAAATAAGGTATTTCTGTTTTCACTTTGTCTTTATGGGGTATTGTGCGTTGATTGTTGATTTATTTATTTTTTAAATCAATTTTAGAATAAGACTGTAACCTAACAAAATGTGGAAAAAGTCAAGGGGTCTGAATACTTTCCGAATGCACTGTACATAATCAAATCTCTGTGATGTATGTGTCTTATCTATCTCACTCTCTCCCAGGGAACTTTGGCAGCAGATAAGAATGAGATCATGTTTTCTGAGTTTGATATCAATTACAACAACGAGCCTCTGGTCCACAGGAAAGGTACCTCCCTCATCTGGGAGAAGGTGAGATCTCAGGTTGTGTCCTTAATTGCACCCTATTTACTATATAGAGCCTCTTGTCAAAAGTAGTGCACTATAAAGAGAATAGGGTGTCATTTCAGATACATTCATAGAAAAACTCCCAGGCTTGTGTGTGAGGGCGTTAGGTAGCCTAGAGGTTAAGAGCGTTGGGCCAGTAACCAAAATGTTGCTGGTTCGAATCCCCAAGGTACCTAGGGGAAGAATCTGCCAATGTGCCCTTGAGCAAGGCACTTAACCCTTATTGCTCCAGGGTCACCGTCAAAAATTGGCTGATCCCTGTCCGTGACCCTCCTCTCCAAGGGTGTCTGGGGGGGTGGGATGTCAAATGTACAGTATATTACATGTGTGAAATAGGAAAATATAAGCACGCACCTAATTAATATAATTTATTATGATGGTTAACCCCATCCTTTGCTTCTCTCTCTCAAACTCTTTTCCTTCTTCCCTCTGTCCCAGCTGGAAGAAACCGCCACCAAGAGTGTGAAGCTCCCCAACGAGGCGGAGGAGGAGGTGCTAGTGACACGCACCCGGAGGCGTGTCAGTGTCCACCACTGTGACGTCATAGGGGACCAGTTCTGGGAGGAACACCCCAACATTCTAGAAGACGACAACCGCTGAGCTGACGGAGCAACACAACGTTTTCCTAGTGGAGCAGGAAACAGCACAGACACTGTCCCTCTGTGGATAATGTTGAACCTGTTTGTCTTACTCTCAAATGCTCCTGCTGTGGGATGGAGAGGGTTGAGAGCTCTCATGGACTCTGAATGGACAGATACTGTTCATCACTAACTCTTGATTGGAACAAACTGTCTGCAGCGGCAGCAAAACAAGGTCTTTTGTAACTACACACCATCATGCTCTTTGCTCATGTAATGTGTTACAATATTCTACTGTCTTTTTATGTCTGGAACCATTAAACCAAGATAATGTGTACTCTCAATTATGTTGCTGATGGCATATTATATCACCCTAATAAACTAGTAGGCTTACTGTTGGGTTAACCACAGAGAGATCTGCTTGTCTCACTGAGAAGCATCTGTCTGATCATTTCGCTCTCTCTCTCGCTCTCTCTCTCTCTCTCTCTCTCGCTCTCGCTCTCGCTCTCTCAATTCATGCTTCATTGGCATGGGAAACATATGTTAACATTGCCAAATCAAGTGAAATAGATAAAAAACAATACATTTCAAATGTCATATTATGTCTATAGAAAGTGTTATAATGATGTGCAAATAGTTAAAGTAGTAAGTAAAAGGAAAATAACTATAACTAAAATGTTCTCACTAAACCTTTCTCTCTCTCTCTAAACTTTTCTCTCTCTCTCTCGCTCTCTAAACTTTTCTCTCTCTGTTCTCTTATTTTCAGCTGCTTAAGCTTCCTTGTGGGTGTGAGCTGAATATCAAATCTCACCAAAGGACAATTATGTAGTCTTTGAATATGAATATTTCATCCTGTGTCTCCTTGAGGTGTCCCAGCAGGTTTCTGCTAAGAATTTGTGCGTGCCTGTGTGCGGTGGCTTTTAATGGAATCCCATGGAAATCAATAGATGTCCAATAATTGACTGGTGTTTTGGTGCCAGAGTTCCTTTTAGAGGAGGATAGGACTGGTCTGTCTCCCACTGCACACTAGACACTTCTAATATTATCACACACACTAGACACTTCTAATATTATCACACACACTAGACACTTCTAATATTATCACACACACTAGACACTTCTAATATTATCACGCACACTAGACACTTCTAATATTATCACACACACTAGACACTTCTAATATTATCACACACACTAGACACTTCTAACATTATCACACACTAGACACTTCTAATATTATCACACACACTAGACACTTCTAATATTATCACACACACTAGACACTTCTAACATTATCACACACTAGACACTTCTAATATTATCACACACACTAGACACTTCTAATATTATCACACACACTAGACACTTCTAATATTATCACACACACTAGACACTTCTAATATTATCACACACACTAGACACTTCTAACATTATCACACACTAGACACTTCTAACATTATCACACACTAGACACTTCTAATATTATCACACACTAGACACTTCTAATATTATCACACACACTAGACACTTCTAATATTATCACACACACTAGACACTTCTAACATTATCACACACACTAGACACTTCTAACATTATCACACACTAGACACTTCTAACATTATCACACACTAGACACTTCTAATATTATCATACACTAGACACTTCTAATATCACACACCCTGGTTTACAGTGGCTGATAAATATATAGTGGCTGATAAATGGGACAGAGCAGTATCAGAGCAGTATCATTATACACAATGCTGCTACAGTAGGCCTACATAAACCAGATTCCTCTCCACAACAATCCCTGCCCAGAGATGGTGCCAAGCCCAGCATGGGCATGGCATGCTGTACTGTACACTATCTGCCCCTCTGCCAAGAAACCACCAGTTCTGACAATAACTTTCACCCCGGGTGCCCACAGCCATATGGTCCTGGTCAAAAGCAGTGCACCAGTGTTTTGTTGTACTCGGTCTCGAGACCACATATTGAATGTCTCGATCTGAGTCCTCGGTCTTGGACAGTTAGGACTCATAATTTCTTCCCGAGACCAGTGTAGTAAAAAACTCTAAATTATTATCACCTTCCATTCAGTGAGACATAAAAGCGATTCACCAGGCCAAATATATCCACTCCTTTTTGAAACATGAATACCTTATGGCCTATTGAAACCTGGGATTCCTGCTTTACTCGTAACATTACTTTCCATTAATTTCATTGAAAAATATTCTCAAACTTTGTCAGAATTTCCTTGTCTTGCTGGTAGTCAAGTGGGGAAAATCATTGAAAAGTTGCATACTCACTATTATTATTATTATTATTATTATTTTGGGGCAAGGCAGTTAACCCACTGTTCACCAGTAGGCCTTCATTGTAAATAAGAATGTGTTCTTAACTGACTTGCCTAGTTAAATAAAGGTAATACAAAAATAAAAGGGGTGTGAAATTGAAACAGTTTTTATATCTCGTATAGACAGAAAATTAAGCACACCGCCATGCAATCTCCATAGACAAACATTGGCAGTAGAATGGCCTTACTGAAGAGCTCAGTGACCTTCAACTTTGCACAGTCATAGGATGCCACCAAGTCAGTTTGTCAATGTTCTGCCCTGCTAGAGCTGCCCCGGTCAACTCTTAAGTGCTGTTATTGTGAAGTGGAAACGTCTAGGAGCAACAATGGGCTCCTGAGTGGCGCAGAGGTCTAAGGCACTGCATCTCAGTGCAAGAGGCGTCACTACAGTTCCTGGTTTGAATTCAGGCTGTATCACATCCGGCTGTGATTGGGAGTCCCATAGGGAGGTGCACAATTGGCCCAGCGTTGTTCAGGTTTGGCCGGGGTAGGCCGTCATTGTAAGAATGTGTTCTTAACTGACTTGCCTAGTTAAATATAAAAACAAATTAAGAAGTGGTAAGCCACACAATCTCACAGAACGGGGCCGCTGATGTGCGTAACATGTAAAAATATGTCCTCGGTTGCAAAACTCACTACCGAGTTCCAAACTGCCTCTGGAAGCAATGTCAAGCCTAAGATCACCAGCTGGAGTGGTGTAAAGCTCGCTGCCATTGGACTCTGGAGCAGTGGAAACGCGTTCTCTGGAGTGATGAATCACGCTTCACCATCTGGATCTGAGTTTGGCGGATGCCAGGAGAACGCTACCTGCCCCAATGCATAGTGCCAACTGTAAAGTTTGGTGGAGGAGTAATAATAGTCTGGGGCTGTTTTTCATGGTTAGGGCTAGGCCCATTAGTTCCAGTGAATGGAAATCTTAACGTTACAGCCTACAGTGACATTCTAGACGATTCTGTGCTTCCAACAGTTTGGGGAAGGCCCTTTCCTGTTTCAGCATGACAATGCCCCCGTGCACAAAGCGAGGTCCATACATAAATGGTTTGTCGAGATCGGTGTGGAAGAACTTGACTGGCCTACACAAAGCCCTGACCTCAAACACATCAAACACCTTTGGGATGAATTGTAACACCGACTGAGAGCCAGGGCTAATCGCCCAACATCAGTGCTTGACCTCACTAATGCTCTTGTGGCTTGAATGGAAGCAAGTCCCCGCAGCAATGTTCCAACATCTAGTGGAAACAGGATGCACCTGAGCTCAATTTTGAGTCTCATAGCAAAGGGTCTGAATACTTATGTTTTTTATTTTTAATACATTTGCAAAAACATCTAAAAAACTTTTTTCTCTTTGTTATTATGGGGTATTGTGTGTAGATGTCTTGTGTATATTTTCCTTTATTTTTTCCCCCTAACCCTACCACCCCTCCCCTAATTGGAGTAAACCTATGGACAACAACATTTAGGCTCCTACTTTCAGCTTATACATACTATATACATTTTACGGACACAGTATATTTTAGAAGAGTCACTTTTTAATTGGTTCTAGTCCCATCCTTCAACTCCACTCAAGCCCTCCCATCTATCTCTGAACACCATCCAGTTTTGATTTCTATTTACCATATACTGTATTTTTCAACTGTACTGTGATGTTTCACAAAAGTTCTGAACCTTTCTATTCTCATAGTTTCTACAGTGGTAGTTAGTCTTGGTTAGTAGGCTATTTGCAATGTGCAATCCAGTCATCATGCGCTGTTTACATTAACATTTCTAAAGGCTTTCCCAAAAAACCTTCCCAATTAAATGTTGACTGCAATGTAGGCCTACCTGACAGAATGATATAATGATATAATTCGGAGGGCATTTGTTTTGCTAAATTGAATTAAAGGGCAACTACACCCTCCCAAAATATTTTTGTTAGATTTTTCCAGACCTAAAAAATGGTCTCCTGACGTGGTTTAAGCATTGTTGTGGACTTAGAACATCACATTTTTGTAGGTTTTTTGTGTGTGATTTTTTTGGTGATTTTGAGAGGAAAAATCTGAAAAATATTTAGAAAAACATTGGATTTTTCACACAGGGCACCTTTCCTTCATACAGGAACCACTTCTCCAGGCACCACTACACCACTGCATAGGGCCGATGGAAAGACAGCAGTCCATTCACTCAGACATAATAACCCAGTAGGTCCCAATTATAAGAATAAAAACACAACCATTTTCCAATCGAAATGTACAACTATTACTTCACATTGCAAAAAACATTTCACATTTAGCACACAAAGTAACCAGTGATCTAAAGTTTAAATGCAACAATGATTCACACACATCAGTTATTTTAACTTCTTGTTGAAAGTTATTCTTGAAAAGGCAGAAGCTATCAAATTAGCCATAACATCCTCTTCGATAACACCTGCTGCTGCAGCTGCTGGGAAACTACTGCTAGCTATTGCACAGTGACCTTTTGACTATAGACCTGTTGGCCATTGCAAGTTAATGTGTGGTTGATTCCACTGTCACTGCAAAATGTTGCCTGAATAGAGTTGAATGGCAGATGCCTTCTATCAAGCTTCTGATGGCCTAGCCAATGGCTGACTTAGCTAGCCAGATTTATCTCACTAGAGACAACCAAAGAAAAATCCTGATTGGATATTTTTTTGAACAAAAACTGAAGAGATTAAATCAGAACATCATTGAAAATAATAATATCATTATTAAGCTACAACCATTTCAACCAATCATATTACATAATGTAGAATTCTTGAAAAATAGAATAGAATGTATTCTTTTTTGTAGGCTAAAGCATAAGTGTTATGGCTATCATAAAACAATTGAATCAATTCTTGTCTTCAACCTTTTTCAAAACCAATAGGCTCACAGAAATCGTTGGAGCGTCTCAAGTCGCGTGGCCGGGCGCACACGCGGCCAGTAATAGGATAAAGGGGCGGGGCTGAAAATGAAAGGAAGAACTGGGAATAGACAAAAGATGCTCTCCACCTCAGGAAGCATCCCGAGCAGACAGAGCGATAGAGTTCTATTGTCGCCTACACATTTATTCGCTTCATAGAATATGTCGATAGGCAGCTATTATTTATCCTTTGCATATGCATTTTTTTGTTTGCGATTACATTGTCGGTTTTAAATTCTATCCCTTTATTTTAGCATGAGTCCACGAGAACGGTTAACCCGTTTTAATCTGTGTTCTGTATGTTCCCTTCTGAATCTGTGTCTGCATTTGATAGTCGTTATCTGCTGTGTTTTGTCTGTTGTATCTGGGCACGTCGCTGCTGCCGGTAAGTCTGTGCATTCATTACAATATCTAATCAGTAAGTTAATGCATGGACATGTCATTTTTTTGGATGGCTGATAAATATTTCAAGATCATTTATTTTGAACTGTGCATAATGTTGGTTCCTTCAGTCCATAGCTATGTGTTTACTGGTGTTTCAAGTCATATTTTGTCTTTCTTAGTATAGGCTATTAGTATAGGCTATAACAAGTTTTCTATCAATTGCAGCCTCTATTATTTTTTTCAACTTCTCAAAGAATATACTAAGGTCAGTTTTAAATTCAGTCAACTACAGAACTTCCTGTTGGCTACGTCATGATAAACTGTGTAGACCATACTATTTACCAACTAAGTTTTCATCTATATTTTTCATAGCTTTCTATTTACTACCACAATCGCAGACCACACTCAACGAGCTGTATAGAGCCCCACAGTGGTGGTGTCATAAAACCTTTAATGCCTAGTGGTCAAACAGGGAAATGGTTCCAATCGTTTTTCCACCATTAATGTTTCCCATAGGGAGTTTTAGAAACACTTAAAATAAGGTCTATGTTTCGTGTAGGCTTACCCTGGCGTGACGTTTTGATAACCATGTAAATCTCTCTCGGACAAGTTAACATTTATCAATATATTCGGCTCTATTTACTCTCAGATTCTAAAAGGCTAATTATCATCAAAGTAGACATCATGCAAGACTACAAATCCCTGCAAGCTTCTGCACGTCATCTCTAGCTGACGCCTTTGCTAACAGGTATTGTGTAAATTTAAAACTTGCACAAGACAGTTCACAGAATTGTCAATGTAAAGAAATGTTGCCAATTTATTCATAACTAAATTTAGCTAACATTAGATATTTAATACAGAGATTTTTACGTTTGCCTCGATTTGTCAGTCTTGTCCAGATCATCATGGAATTTGTAATTCTTTATGATAGCCACATTAGCAGCTAATTAGCATTTCATTTTCGTGGGGTAAATACTGGTGAATATATTGATTAAAGTCACCTTGTCCTAGAGAGATTTACATGGTTATCAAAACGTCACGCCATAGTAAGCCTACACAAAACACAGCCCTTATTTTAAGTGTTTCTAAAATCCCCTATGGAAAAAATGTATGGTGAAAATAATTATTGGAACCATTACCTTGTTTGACCGCTAGGCTTTATTGGTATCCAACAGGACCCTGAACAGCTTCTACTCCCAAGCCATAAGACCGCTAAATAGTTAGTTAAATAGTTAAAGCTGCATTATGTAACTTTTTGGGTGACCTGAACAAATTCACATAGAAATGTTAGTCAACGTGTGTATTTGTATACTTTTTCATACTGCCGCACTATGTATCATGTTTCGTGTATCTGTCTTTTGTGTATTTCGTTCTGGCATTTTGCTCCTGCCCTGTGTTTTTCGTAGCTGCTTGACAAAGTAATTTCCCCTCAGGGATCAATAAAGTACCTATCTATCTACCTATCCATCATTTGCATTGAAAGCAAGTCTAAGAAGCGGTAGATCTGTTCTATGTGTGTTATTTCTATGCTTCCTGTTTCATTTTTGCGTCTATACTTCCGGTTTTGTACACCAGTTTTAAACAGCTGAAAATACAATCTTTTTGGTTATTGAAAATATATTTCACAGTGGTTTAGATGGTACAATGATTATTTACACTATACATTGCTGGTTTTGTCACATGAACTGAAATCTGACGAACTATTAGAACTTTAGCAACCATGAAATAGCAGAGAGATTTCTGCATGTTGCACCTTTAACCAAATAGCTACCCGGACTATCTGCATTGACCCTTGTTTGACTCATCACATACGCTGTTGCTACTGTTTATTATCTCTTACTCTATTCTTAGTTACAGTGCCTTTGGAAAGTATTCAGACCCCTTAACATTTTCCACATTTTGTTTGGTTACAACCTTATTCTAAAACTGATTCAATTAAACAATTTCCTCAGCAATCTACACACAATACCCCAATCATGACAAAGTGAAAATAGAAATACCTTATTTACATAAGTATTCAGACCCTTTGCTATGAGACTCAAAATTGAGCTCAGGTGTATCCTGTTTTAAAGGGTCTGAATACTTATGTAAATATGATATTTCCTTTTATAAATTATTTTAAAATGTTGTCATCATGGGGTATTGTGTGTAGATTGATGAGGAAAACATTTTTTTAATCAATTTTTGAATAAGGCTGTAACGTAACAAAATGTGGAAAAGGTCAAGGGGTCTGAATACTTTCCAAAAGCACTGTATATGTACATATCTACTTCAATTACCTCGTACCCCTTCACATCAACTCTGTACTGGTCCCTGTGTATATATCCAAGTTATCGTTACTCATTGTGTATTTATTATTACTTTTATTATTACGTTTTACTTGTATACTATTTCTCTCTTTTCTTTCTCTTTGCATTGTTAGGAAGGGCCGGTAAGGAAGCATTTTACTGTTAGTCTACACCTGTTGTTTTACGAAGCATGTGACAAATGTACTTTTATTTTAGCTGATTTTACAATGACTACACAAGCTTGTTTTATTATATTTCATCAGGAGACATCATATTCAAACCTGTCTTAAGAAAACAAAGTGCACTGGTTTTAATGAGAAATCAATAAACCAATCAATCAATCTGTCAATAAACTGTTTCCTTCTACTGTCGCCTTTATTGACGTGCTTGTAAATCCTGTGTGTAGAGGAGCAGAGACAGAGCCCTCAGGAGAGCAGCCACAGAATAGAACACATAGAGAGCTATGAGATTACCTACCCACACTGGCTGCAGCCTGCAAGACACGGGAGGTCCATCCATGGAGAGAAGGTGAGATCCTGTCTTATCACTGATATTCCCTACTAACTCAGAGAGACATGGTTGTCCTCTAAAATAGCACAACACATTTCACACATTACATGTTAGATATAATATTAGAGAGATATAATGCTGGATAGATATAATATTAGAGAGATATAATGCTAGAGAGATATAATGTTAAAGAGATATAATGTTATATATAATGCTAGTGACATATAATGTTAGATATAATGTTAAAGAGATATAATGTTAGATATAATGTTAGAGAGATATAATGTTAGATATAATGTTAGAGAGATATAATGTTACATATAATGCTAGTGACATATAATGTTAGATATAATGTTAGAGAGATATAATGTTAAAGATATATAATGTTAGATATAATGTTAGAGAGATATAATGGTATATATAATGTTAGAGAGATATAATGTTACATATAATGTTATATATAATGCTAGATATAATGTTACATATAATGTTAGAGAGATATAATGTTATATATAATGCTAGTGACATATAATGTTAGATATAATGTTAGAGAGATATAATGTTAAAGATATATAATGTTAGATATAATGTTAGAGAGATATAATGTTAGAGAGATATAATGTTAGATATAATAGTAGAGAGATATAATGTTAGATATAATGTTAGAGAGATATAATGTTATATATAATGCTAGATATAATGTTAGATATAATGTTAGAGAGATATAATGTTATATATAATGCTAGTGACATATAATGTTAGATATAATGTTAGAGAGATATAATGTTACATATAATGTTATATATAATGCTAGATATAATCTTAGATATAATGTTAGAGAGATATAATGTTACATATAATGTTAGAGAGATATAATGTTATATATAATGCTAGTGACATATAATGTTAGATATAATGTTAGAGAGATATAATGTTAAAGATATATAATGTTAGATATAATGTTAGAGAGATATAATGTTAGACAGATATAATGTTAGAGAGATATAATGTTAGACAGATATAATGTTAGAGAGATATAATGTTAGAGAGATATAATGTTAGACAGATATAATGTTAGAGAGATATAATGTTAAGCATATATAATGCTAGAGAAATATAATGTTAGAAATATATAATGTTAGACAGATATAATGTTAGAGAGATATAATGTTAAACATATATAATGCTAGAGAAATATAATGTTAGAAATATATAATGTTAGACAGATATAATGTTAGAGAGATATAATGTTAAGCAGATATAATGCTAGAGAAATATAATGTTAGAAATATATAATGTTACAAATATATGATGTTAGAGATATAATTTTATATATAATGTTAAAGTGATACAATGTTAGAGAGATATAATGTTAAAGAGATGCAATGCTGATAATGCTAGATACAGTGTTAGATATAATGTTGGATATAATGCTAGAGAGATATAATGTTAGATATAATGTTGGATATAATGCTAGAGAGATATAATGGTATATATAATGTTGGATATAATGCTAGAGAGATATAATGGTAGATATAATGCTAGAGAGATATAATGGTATGTATACATTAATGCTAGAGAGATATAATGGTATATATAATGCTAGATACAATGTTAGATATAATGTTAGATATAATGCTAGAAAGATATAATGGTATATATACATTAATGCTAGAGAGATATAATGTTACATATAATGTTATATATAATGCTAGATATAATGTTACATATAATGCTAGAGAGATATTATTCTATTTCTCTGGTTTTCTAACCAGCAGCACCCGTCTGAGGCAGAGGTCCTTATCACAGCTGAGGGAGAGGAGATGACACTCCATCTGCACAGGAATGAGTAAGAACCATACTGTATTATACCATAACATACTATACTATACCATAACATGCTGTACTATACCATAACATACTGTAATATACCATAACATACTTTACTATACCATAACATACTTATACTGTACTATACCATAACATACTGTAATATACCATAACATACTTTACTATACCATAACATACTGTACTATACCATAACATGCTGTACTATACCATAACATACTGTAATATACCATAACATGCTGTACTATACCATAACATGCTGTACTATACCATAACATGCTGTAATATACCATAACATGCTGTACTATACCATAACATACTGTAATATACCATAACATACTGTAATATACCACAACATACTGTACTATACCATAACATACTGTAATATACCATAACATGCTGTACTATACCATAACATACTTTACTATACCATAACATGCTGTACTGTACCATAACATGCTGTAATATACCATAACATACTGTAATATACCACAACATACTGTACTATACCATAACATACTGTAATATACCATAACATGCTGTACTATACCATAACATACTTTACTATACCATAACATGCTGTACTGTACCATAACATGCTGTAATATACCATAACATACTGTAATATACCACAACATACTGTACTATACCATAACATACTGTAATATACCATAACATGCTGTACTTTACCATAACATACTTTACTATACTATAACATGCTGTACTATACCATAACATACTGTAATATACCATAACATCCTGTACTATACCATAACATACTTATACTGTACTATACCATAACATGCTGTAATATACCATAACATGCTGTACTATACCATACCATACTTTACTATACCATAACATGCTGTAATATACCAGAACATGCTGTACTATACCATAACATACTTTACTATACCATAACATGCTGTACTATACCATAACATACTGTAATATACCATAACATACTGTACTATACCATAACATACTGTAATATACCATAACATACTGTAATATACCATAACATACTTATACTGTACTATACTATAACATGCTGTACTATACCATAACATACTGTAATATACCATAACATGCTGTACTATACCATAACATACTGTAATATACCATAACATGCTGTACTATACCATAACATACTTTACTATACCATAACATACTGTACTATACCATAGCATACTGTACTATACCATAACATACTGTACTGTACCATAACATGCTGTAATATACCATAACATACTGTAATATACCATAACATGCTGTACTTTACCATAACATACTTTACTATACTATACCATGCTGTACTATACCATAACACACTGTAATATACCATAACATACTGTAATATACCATAACATACTTATACTGTACTATACTATAACATGATGTACTATACTATAACATACTGTAATATACCATAACATGCTGTACTATACCATAACATACTGTAATATACCATAACATACTGTAATATACCATAACATACTTATACTGTACTATACCATAACATGCTGTATTATACCATAACATACTGTAATATACCATAACATGCTGTACTATACCATAACATACTGTAATATACCATAACATGCTGTACTATACCATAACATACTATAATATACCATAACATGCTGTACTATACCATAACATACTGTAATATACCATAACATACTGTAATATACCATAACATACTTATACTGTACTATACCATAACGTGCTGTATTATACCATAACATACTGTAATATACCATAACATGCTGTACTATACCATAACATACTGTAATATACCATAACATGCTGTACTATACCATAACATGCTGTACTATACCATAACATACTTTACTATACCATAACATTCTGTACTATAGCATAACATGCTGTAATATACCATAATATACTGTAATATACCATAACATGCTGTACTATACCATAACATACTGTACTATACCATAACATGCTGTACTGTACCATAACATGCTGTACTATACCATAACATACTGTAATATACCATAACATGATGTAATGTACCATAACATGCTGTACTATACCATAACATACTGTAATATACCATAACATGATGTAATGTACCATAACATGCTGTACTATACCATAACATTCTGTATTATACCATAACATGCTGTAATATACCATAACATGCTGTACTATACCATAACATGATGTAATGTACTTTACATACAAAGTTATACATTGATAGTGTGACGCACACATACACACACACACACATACACAAACACAGTCTCAGACCTCATCACTCAGGCTATCCCATACGTTTGAGTTTAGTTAGACAGATGTCAAAGTGAACATGTCTTTTACAGAGGGATGGAGGAAAAAAGGGATGGAGGGAGGGAGAGGGGGACGAAGTAGAGAAAGATAGAGGGATGTCACCTACAACCTATACACCTGAGGGAGAAACAGGAAGTGACTATCTTATCCTTCTGTTGAAAGTAGTGATGGACAGATGAATACTAGTGATGAGAGGAAAGAGGATAAGGAAGTAGAGGAAGGATGTGTGTCTGTCAACATTGATGCTGTAATGGCTAATGATACGTTGACCAGATCATCTGGCTAACAACACAATGACTCTGAGTCTCTATGGCAACAAATGCAGGGGGATGGGTTCAATTGACTTCCAGGGAATAGCAGAACAACATGACATTCCTACCTTTTAGGGTAGGAATGTCATGCATGGGATGGAATGGTATGTAATGTATTGCTATTAAAAAACATAATGGAAAGGCAACCCGTTTTGACAGTGTACTACAGTGACAATATCAGTGAAAGGTTTGGTGGGTGGGGTTAAACCTGTCCTCAGGGTTGGATAAATGTATGGTGGTGACTGGTGACACACACACACACACACACAAACAGGCAGAGCATGACTCCGCTGTGTCTGGCTGACCCTCCCCTCAGGCAGAAAGCCCCAGCAGGTGGTCACTTTACAGCTGGGGGAGTGATTAACATCAGGGTGTGTGTGTGTATGCGTGCGTGTGTGTGTGTGTCTGTGTAATTAGCAATCATTCTTAGAAATTAGATAAGAGCGGTACTATTTTTTAGTCTGACTGCTCAACATCCTCATAGGAACCTTTAGTAATCTGACTGCTCAACATCCTCATAGGAACCTCTAGTAATCTGACTGCTCAACATCCTCATAGGAACCTTTAGTAATCTGACTGCTCAACATCCTCATAGGAACCTTTAGTAATCTGACTGCTCAACATCCTCATAGGAACCTTTAGTAATCTGACTGCTCAACATCCTCATAGGAACCTTTAGTAATCTGACTGCTCAACATCCTCATAGGAACCTCTAGTAATCTGACTGCTCAACATCCTCATAGGAACCTTTAGTAATCTGACTGCTCAACATCCTCATAGGAACCTTTAGTAATCTGACTGCTCAACATCCTCATAGGAACCTTTAGTAATCTGACTGCTCAACATCCTCATAGGAGCCTTTAGTAATCTGACTGCTCAACATCCTCATAGGAACCTTTAGTAATCTGACTGCTCAACATCCTCATAGGAACCTTTAGTAATCTGACTGCTCAACATCCTCATAGGAGCCTTTAGTAATCTGACTGCTCAACATCCTCATAGGAACCTTTAGTAATCTGACTGCTCAACATCCTCATAGGAACCTTTAGTAATCTGACTGCTCAACATCCTCATAGGAACCTCTAGTAATCTGACTGCTCAACATCCTCATAGGAACCTTTAGTAATCTGACTGCTCAACATCCTCATAGGAACCTTTAGTAATCTGACTGCTCAACATCCTCATAGGAACCTTTAGTAATCTGACTGCTCAACATCCTCATAGGAGCCTTTAGTAATCTGACTGCTCAACATCCTCATAGGAACCTTTAGTAATCTGACTGCTCAACATCCTCATAGGAACCTTTAGTAATCTGACTGCTCAACATCCTCATAGGAGCCTTTAGTAATCTGACTGCTCAACATCCTCATAGGAACCTTTAGTAATCTGACTGCTCAACATCCTCATAGGAACCTTTAGTAATCTGACTGCTCAACATCCTCATAGGAACCTTTAGTAATCTGACTGCTCAACATCCTCATAGGAACCTCTAGTAATCTGACTGCTCAACATCCTCATAGGAACCTTTAGTAATCTGACTGCTCAACATCCTCATAGGAACCTTTAGTAATCTGACTGCTCAACATCCTCATAGGAACCTTTAGTAATCTGACTGCTCAACATCCTCATAGGAACCTTTAGTAATCTGACTGCTCAACAACCTCAGAGGAACCTGAAAAAGAAAGACATTAAAACTGCAAGATCACTAGAACATTTCAGTCCGTTTACTGTCACTATGTGAACTCACTGGTTGAGTTAGTGTGAGGAAAGTGTTTTACATTCAGCATTTCTCCACAGTAAAATGGTATGGTGATGCAGCAAAGATGTGTTGGTTCGAAGGCATATGACAAAAATTATTGTTATTTTCATAATTCACTGTGCCGTGGTTAACGTTGTATATATCAGTATTTCAGTATACCGCCTGGGCAGATGTGATACTCACACATGTCAGGTTACATTATATATTTTAACCATTTAAACAGATGCTCTTATCCAGAGTAACATTCAATATGTGCACTCAAACAAAGAGGATAGACTAACAACATGATATGAGAATTGACAGTAAAACCTTCTTTAGCTACAATATAGGAGTAAGTCAGCACCATAGTACTAGAATCTGGAGTTGTATCATAGCTGTATGTATATGTATGTATGTATGTATATATCCTCTTATGGTCCTAGTATTGATCCCCAGTGAATGAGTGTGCTGTGTTTGGCAGTGCTAGGTGAATGAGTGTGCTGTGTTTGGCAGTGCTAGGTGAATGAGTGTGCTGTGTTTGACAGTGCTAGGTGAATGAGTGTGCTGTGTTTGACAGTGCTAGGTGAATGAGTGTGCTGTGTTTGGCAGTGCTAGGGCTATTATCTGGATCTATCATGTGAATATTGTATAAGACATAGTAGCCTGAAGCTATACCAGGAGGATACTCTGAGATCAGATCAGGGTTTGGACCTTCTTCTTTTCTCTCCGGTGTTTCTGCCGATTCCAGCCCACATAGTTAGTTTCATTCTGATTCTGTCTGTCTCTCTCTCTCTCAGTGTGAGGTAGCATGCGTTTTATGCTAATCAGGTTCTCTGATCAATGGTCGAGTCTGGAGAGTAGGCAGAGAACACCCCAGTCTTATATCCCAGAGCTATACCCCTGGCTCAGTCCCAGCCCCAGACCTATACCCCTGGCTCAGTCCCAGCCCCAGACCTATACCCCTGGCTCAGTCCCAGCCCCAGACCTATACCCCTGGCTCAGTCCCAGCCCCAGACCTATACCCCTGGCTCAGTCCCAGCCCCAGCTTTCTCCCAGCCCAAGCCCCAGTCCCAACCCTATACCCAGCCTTATACCCCTGCCTCATACCCCTGCCTCAGCCCCTACCCCAGTCCTCTGCTCCAGTCCTCTTCCCCTCTACCCCAGCCATCTACCCCAGTCCTCTATAATCCAGACCTCTACCACAGTGCTCTAACTCTCTACCTCAATACTCTACTCCAGTCCTCTACCCCAGGCCTCTACTCCAGTCATCTACCCCTCTACCCCAGTCATCTACCCCTCTACTCCAGTCATCTACCCCTCTGCCCCAGTCATCTACCCCTCTACCCCAGTCCTCTACCCCTCTACCCCAGGCCTCTACCCCAGTCCTCTACCCCTCTACCCCAGTCCTCTACCCCTCTACCCCAGGCCTCTACCCCAGTCCTCTACCCCTCTACCCCAGTCCTCTCTACCTTAGCCCTCTACCTCAGGAGTCAGGAGTCAGACCCATCACTGTGTCAGGCTGTAACCTCCCCTAGGACCATCACTCCAGTACTGTGTCAGGCTGTAACCTCCCCTAGGACCATCAATCTAGTACTGTGTCAGGCTGTAACCTCCCCTAGGACCATCAATCTAGTACTGTGTCAGGCTGTAACCTCCCCTAGGACCATCAATCTAGTACTGTGTCAGGCTGTAACCTCCCCTAGGACCATCAATCTAGTACTGTGTCAGGCTGTAACCTCCCCTAGGACCATCAATCCAGTACTGTGTCAGGCTGTAACCTCCCCTAGGACCATCACTCCAGTACTGTGTCAGGCTGTAACCTCCCCTAGGACCATCACTCCAGTAATGTGTCAGGCTGTAACCTCCTCTCTACCTCAAACCTCTACTCTAGTCCACTACCCCAGTCCTCTACGTCAGTCATCTACAGTCCTCTTTACCCCAGTCATTTTTACGCCAGTCTTCTATCCCAGTCCTTTACACCAGTCCTCTTCCCCTCTACCCCAGTCCTCTAACCCTCTACACCAGTCCTCTTTACCCCAGTCATCTAGCCCAGTCCTTTACACCAGTCTTCTTTACCCCAGTCCTCTTTACCCCAGTCATCTACCCTACTACTTTACCCCAGTCCACTGCCCAGTCCTTTAAACCAGTCCTCTGCCCCAGTCCTCTACACCAGTCCTCTTTGGCTCAAATATCTCTCTCCTTGTCCCTGAACCTCACCAGCCACCAGTCAATGGATGAGGGAATAAAGGAGTGGAGATGACGGGGTCTCTCTTCCTCCCCTCCCTCTCTCCTTCTCTCTCCTCCTCTCCCTTTCTCCTTCTCTCTATCTTGACAATTCTTTACTTTCATCTCCTTTCCTATTGTCCTTTCTCCTTCTCTCTTTCTTACTCTCCCCTCCCCTACCACTCTCCTTCTCTGTCTCCCCTCCCCTCCCCTACCACTCTCCTTCTCTCTCTCTCCCCTCCCCTACCACTCTCTCTCTCTCTCTCTCTCTCTCTCTCTCTCTCTCTCTCTCTCTCTCTCTCTCTCCCCTCCCCTCCCACTCTCCTTCTCTCTCTCCTCCCCTCCCGCTCTCCTTCTCTCTCTCCTTCTCTCTCCCCTCCCCTCTCTCCTTCTCCATTTCAGTCTGTCTCCTTTGCTCTTGTCTTTCAATCACTTCATCATAAACCTGCTGTGAATTTGTGTGAGTGTGTTTGTGTGAGTGTTGCAGGGCTTTTAGCGTAATGAAAGGCTGTGGCGGGGCCAGAGGAGGACGTTAATTTGGTTAAGAGTCAGGCGGGGCTGTGCTGCTGACTCAGAGTAAGAGACGGAGAGACGGAGAGGGAGAACAAGAGACATGGATAGGACAAGGGAAGGGTAGAGGTCATGGTTCAAATCAGTTTATAGTCCTGTTCCTCCCTGCATCCCTCATTCCTCCCTACTCCCTTCTTAAAGTGCATTAACCCTCTGCCTTAACTATAGTACTCCTCTGTCCTCTATAGTACTCCTCTGTCCTCTATAGTACTCCTCTGTCCTCTATAGTACTCCTCTGTCCTCTATAGTACTCCTCTGTCCTCTATAGTACTCCTCTGTCCTCTATAGTACTCCTCTGTCCTCTCCTCTGTCCTCTCCTCTGTCCTCTATAGTACTCCTCTGTCCTCTCCTCTGTCCTCTATAGTACTCATCTGTCCTCTATAGTACTCCTCTGTCCTCTATAGTACTCCTCTCTCCTCTCCTCTGTCCTCTACTCTGTCCTCTCCTCTGTCCTCTACTCTGTCCTCTCCTCTGTCCTCTCCTCTGTCCTCTCCTCTGTCCTCTATAGTACTCCTCTGTCCTCTATAGTACTCCTCTGTCCTCTATAGTACGCTCCTCTCCTCTCCTCTCCTCTCCTCTCCTCTCCTCTCCTCTCCTCTCCTCTCCTCTCCTCTCCTCTCCTCTCCTCTCCTCTCCTCTCCTCTCCTCTCCTCTCCTCTGCCCACCCCTATCCTCTCCTCTCCTATCCTCTCCTCTGTCCACCCCTATCCTCTCCTCTTCACTCCTCTCCACCCCTCTCCTCCCCTTTCCTCTCCTCCCTTTCCTACAGTCTCATCTCCTCGCCTCTCCTCTCAGCCTTTTCCCAGTAGAGTAGTTTAAGCTTCAGGTCAACACACATCCCCCACTGTACAGTCAGGATGTAGACACCAGGCCAGACAGACTCCCGACCAGACAGACACCAGGCCAGACAGACTCCCGACCAGACAGACACCAGGCCAGATAGACACCACACCAGACAGACACCAGACATACAGACACCAGACAGACACCACACCAGAGAGTCACCAGACAGACACCAGACCAGAGAGACAATACACCAGACAGAGAGACACCAGACAGACAGACAGACACCAGACCAGACAGACACTAGACCAGACAGACACCAGGCAGACAGACACCAGACAGACAGACACCAGACAGGTTCAGCACACCAGACAGACACCAGACAGACAGACACCAGACAGACAGACACCAGACCAGATAGACACCAGACCAGACAGACACCAGGCAGACAGACACCAGACCAGACAGACACCAGACCAGACAGACACCAGGCAGACAGACACCAGACCAGACAGACACCAGGCAGACAGACACCAGGCAGACAGACACCAGGCAGACAGACACCAGACCAGACAGACACCAGGCAGACAGACACCAGGCAGACAGACACCAGGCAGACAGACACCAGACAGAAAGACACCAGACAGGTTCAGCACACCAGACAGACACCAGACAGACAGACACCAGACAGGCAGACACCAGACCAGATAGACACCAGACCAGACAGACACCAGGCAGACAGACACCAGGCAGACAGACACCAGGCAGACAGACACCAGGCAGACAGACACCAGACAGACAGACACCAGACAGGTTCAGCACACCAGACAGACACCAGACAGACAGACACCAGACAGACAGACACCAGACAGGCAGACACTTGACCAGACAGACACCAGACCAGACAGACACCAGGCAGACAGACACCAGACAGACAGACACCAGACCAGATAGACACCAGACCAGACAGACACCAGGCAGACAGACACCAGACCAGACAGACACCAGGCAGACAGACAACAAGCAGACAGACACCAGACCAGACAGACACCAGGCAGACAGATACCAGGCAGACAGACACCAGACCAGACAGACACCAGGCAGACAGACACCAGGCAGACAGACACCAGACCAGACAGACACCAGACCAGACAGACACCAGACCAGACAGACACCAGGCAGACAGACACCTGGCAGACAGACACCAGACAGACAGACACCAGACAGGTTCAGCACACCAGACAGACAGACACCAGACAGGCAGACACTTGACCAGACAGACACCAGACCAGACAGACACCAGGCAGAGAGACACCAGGCAGACAGACACCAGACAGACAGACACCAGACCAGATAGACACCAGACCAGACAGACACCAGGCAGACAGACACCAGACCAGACAGACACCAGGCAGACAGACACCAGGCAGACAGACACCAGGCAGACAGATACCAGGCAGACAGACACCAGACAGACAGATATATACCAGAGACATCTCTTCTCTCTGTGACTGTGGTATGTCTCTCTGTGACTGTGGAATGTTTGCTTGTCCTTCTCTCTTTCCTTCAGTTGATGTTTAGTCTTTCACCACTACAGATCTATGTGCTACAGATCTATGTGCTACAGATCTATGTGCTTGTGTAACTTTAGCTTGACCCCTGGCTGTCGGACACACAGACACACGAACACACACCCTCCCGGCTCTGCCATAAAAGCCCCTTCATCATTCATTTCTGAGTGGGCTGTAGTTGCGTCATGCCCTGCCACCCTTCCATTTAGCTCTGGTGAAGTCACACACACACTCACACACACACACACACACACACACACACACACACACACACACACACACACACACACACACACACACACTGAGAGACCCTGATGATGTCATTTGATACCATGAGAGAATGCGACCCACTGACCCTGATGTGCATTGGCCCTCCCCTTCTCCCTCTCTCTCTCTATCCACATCTATCCATCTTTCCTACTCCCCCTCTCTCTCTCTATCTCACTCTCTGTCTCTCTCAATTCAATTCAATTCAAGGGGATTTATTGGCATGGGAAACATATGTTAACATTGCCAAAGCAAGTGAAGTAGATAATAAACAAAAGTGAAATAAACAATAAAAATGAACAGTAAACATTATACTCACAAAAGTTCCAAAGGAATAGAGACATTTCAATATTGTCATATTATGTCTATATACAGTGTTGTAACGATGTGCAAATGGTTAAAGTCTCTCTGTCTATCCACATCTATCCATCTGAACCAAGTCTTTTGTCTTAGCTCTGCTTTCAGACAGCCATTCTTCAGACTAGCTGGTTCTCAATCACAGCATCTGTCTGGAGCCTGGACGCGATCCAGAACGCAGAACCCATTATGCATATACTAAAAAAAAAACAGAACTCAGTCTGGCTTTCAACTTTCTCTTGAAATTGGGTATTTCATGATCAGTGCCTCTTGTCATGTCAGTTATTGCATAGCTTAGAGAGCAATTTAGAAAAAAAGCTTTAAACCTGCAAAGTGTTCTGCAAAAGAGAGAGAAAGATCACTGTGTCAGGATGTAACCTCCCCTAGGACCATCACTCCATCACTGTGTCAGGCTGTAACCTCCCTAGGATCATCACTCCATCACTGTGTCAGGCTGTAACCTCCCATAAGGACTGGCAACTCAGCACTGCTCAGCACAATGACAGCTAACTGGGGTTAGCATCACACAGAGAAATAGAGAGGGAGAGAAGAGAGGTAGAAGAAAGAGGTAGAAAGACGGAGAAAGGCAAACAAGAAAGAGAGAGAGAGAGAGTAAGGAGAGAGAGTAAGGAGAGAGAGTAAGGAGAGAGAGAGAGGGAGAGAGAGGAGAGAGAGAGAGGAGAGAGAGAGAGAGGAGAGAGAGAGAGAGACGGCTCTCAAAGCAGAGGTGAGGGGAAGAGGATGAAGAGGAGGAGGGGAGGAAAGATTACATGAGAGAAGAGAGATACGGGTGAGAGAGCGAGAAAGGTTGCAGACTCTTAATAAATGTCAAAGCAGCACAGTCTACCGTTGCCCAGTGCAGGGTGATGTCATCCGGATAATGTGTCCCCTAACGAGTATTAATGACGAGTCACCTGTTGGGCTGCTTGGGGCTGTGTGTGGCCGGGTATGGATGGAGGGAGGGAGGGGGGTTGTATCTTGATAGACCTCAGAGTGGTTGTCTGTTGGGGATGGAACAGGTCTTGTCTCCCCCCTCTCTCTAGGATGTTTGGATCAATGAGCTACTATGCCCTAGGCTTCTGATGGAAGGAGACAACAAATGCCCACTCATCCTCCCCCCTCCTCCTCCTCCCTCCTCCCCCCTCCTCATCCTTCCCCCACATTCTCCCCCCTCATTCTCCCCCTCCTCCTCCCCCCTCCTTCTCATCCTTGGGAGCAATTTCCAAACGCCTGAAGGTACCACGTTCATCTGTACAAACAATAGTACGCAAGTATATACACTATGGGACCACGCAGCCGTCATACCGCTCAGGAAGGAGATGCGTTCTGTCTCCTAGAGATGAATGTACTTTGGTGCGAAAAGTGCAAATCAATCCCTGAACAACAGCAAAGGACCTTGTGAAGATGCTGGAGGGAACAGGTACAAAAGTATCTATATCCACAGTAAAACAAGTCTTATATCGACATAACCTGAAAGGCTGCTCAGCAAGGAAGAAGACACTGCTCCAAAACCACAATAAAAAAGCCAGACTACAGTTTGCAACTGCACATGGGAACAAAGATAGTACTTTTTGGAGAAATGTCCTCTGGTCTGATGAAACAAAAATACAACTGTTTGGCCAGAATGGCCATCGTTATGTTTGGAGGAAAAAGGCGGAGGCTTGCAAGCCGAAGAACACCATCCCAACCGTGAAGCACGGGGGTGGCAGCATTATGTTGTGGGGGTGCTTTGCTGCAGGAGGGACTGGTGCACTTCACAAAATAGATGGCATCATGAGGAAGGAAAATTATGTGGATATATTGAAGAAACATCTCAAGACATCAGTCAGGAAGTTAAAGCTTGGTCGCAAATGGGTCTTCCAAATGGACAATGACCCCAAGCATACTTCCAAAGTTGTGCAAAATGGCTTAAGGACAACAAAGTCAAGGTATTGGAGTGGCCATCACAAAGCCCTAACCTCAATCCTATAGAAAGTTTGTGGGCAGAACTGAAAAAGTGTGTGCGAGCAAGGAGGCCTACAAACCTGACTCAGTTACACCAGTTCTATCAGGAGGAATGGGACAAAATTCACCCAACTTATTGTGGGAAGCTTGTGGAAGGCTACCCAAAACGTTTGACCCAAGTTAACAATTTAAAGGCAATGCTACCAAATACTAATTGAGTGTATACAAAC
>CM042384.1:26683932-26686432 GCA_023634145.1 Thymallus thymallus
GGCCTTTAAAACTGATTTCAAAGATGTATTTTCCCGCAACTGCATTAAGAATGTTGTATGCACCTGCAATTTGAATGCTCTTCGAGAGGAATATTATTTTCTCACATAGAATGCGACCGGTTGAACAATTTAATAGGTCAACTATTCTACTATGGGGTTGTCTGATTTTGCTGTTGCTAACTCGTGTTGTTGGCTGTGGAAAATTAAATATGGACAACAATCTTTCGTTAGATAATTCAAATAACCAAAGGTATCGGGTCTCAGCTCCGTCTGGCTCTCATTTGGATCATAGGTGCCGGGTCTCGTACCCAATTTAACCCCTGCACATGCACGCATGCACGAACACACACACACACACACGTTCGCTACTGTATCCTCATTGAACATAATTAACAATGATAATATACTTCTCTATGTTAGTGAAATTATCTTTGGTGTGTGTGTGTGTGTGTGTGTGTGTGTGTGTGTGTGTGTGTGTGTGTGTGTGTGTGTGTGTGTGTGTTTGTCCAGTACTACAAGTCTCTAAGTATTCGTGTGGCAGTGATCGGTCTGGAGGTGTGGTCTGATCAGGACAGGATCGGTGTGTCTGGTAACCCCTACAGTACCCTGGGAGCATTCCTGGCCTGGAGACGCAAACAGCTACACAACCTACCCAACGACAACGCTCAACTCATCACGTTAGTGTTACACACACACACACACTCCTCAACGACAACGCTCAGCTCATAACATTAGTGTTACACACACTCCTTACTTCTCCTTTAACCCATCCATCCTTAATACATCTCTCTTTCCTTCCGCTAAGTGTAACTGTTTTGTTTCACCAGGGGCGTGACGTTTCAGGGCACCACCATTGGGCTTGCCCCTCTCAGAGCCATGTGCTCAGAGTACCAGTCAGGGGGAGTCAACTCAGTAAGACTACAACAGAACTCTGTCATTTGAGATTTGACCATAGCCAAATAGCATCCCACTAAAGATTTCTCTAAAGTTGTAATATAGCAAAGTCGTAATAAAGTGTTGATGTATTGGTAATAGCACACATAGATCTAGAACCAAGCTAACATGAGATGCATGTCACTTTGCCTTTCAATAAAGGGAATCCACCTCTAACCATTGACCTCTAACCCCTGACCTCTGCCCCCTGCAGGACCACTCTGACAGTGCTGTGGGCGTGGCGGCTACAATGGCTCACGAGATGGGGCATAACTTTGGCATGAGCCACGACAGCCCTGGGTGCTGCCAGGCCAAGGCTGATGATGGAGGCTGCATCATGGCTGCTGCCACTGGGTGAGAGAATCTATCTATGTTGAAAAAGTCTTTCTTATTAAAGAGATGTTATCTCAATGAGAATAAACCTGTATAAATAATGGTTAAATAATGGTTAACCCTGCTTTGTTAAAGACAGTCCTGGGACACGTTCAGCTGAGCAAAATGTTGTGTAACATTAATGTCTGTATAGAAATATGTTATGTAGAACAGACTTTCTTCTCTGACATAGAGTAGAAGGAATCATGTAAAGTCTATTCATGGGATTTCTATCTGCAACGTGTCGCAACGTCGCACCTTACTGAATACACCCCTGGTGTGTGTGTCGCAGCCACCCGTTCCCACGTGTGTTTAACGGCTGTAACCAGCGGGAGCTAAACAGGTACCTGAGCTCCGGAGGGGGGAAGTGTCTGTTCAACCTCCCCAACACCAGAGCCATGTACGGGGGGCAGCGCTGTGGGAACGGGTACCTGGAGGATGGAGAGGAGTGTGACTGTGGAGATGAGGAGGTGAGGGGGGGGGAATGTGCACGTGTGTGTGGGGTGGGTGTGTGTGTGTGTGTACTGATTATTCATCCTCTCTCTGTAGGAGTGTTCCAGTCCCTGCTGTAATGCCAACAACTGTACTCTGAAGACTGGAGCAGAGTGTGCCCACGGAGTCTGCTGCCACAACTGTAAGGTACTGACACACTGTCCTCTCTTTCTCTTTCTGGTCGTCCTCTCTTTCTCTCTCGCTCTCCCTCTCGTACTCTCTCTCTCTTTCTCTATCCCCCACTCTCTCTCTCTCTCTTTATCCTTCCTCCCTCCCTCCCAATATCGCTCTCTTCCTCACTCTCTCTCGATCTCTCTCTCTCTAGTTGAAGAGTCCAGCTGTGTTGTGTCGTTTAATAGTCCCCTCCTCTCTCTCTCTCTCTCTCTCTCTCTCTCTCTCTCTCTCTCTTTATCCTTCCTCCCTCCCTCCCTCTCTCTCTAGTTGAAGAGTCCAGGTGTGTTGTGTCGTACTCCATCAGGGTCATGTGACCTACCCGAGTACTGTGATGGGAAGGCGGAGTCTTGTCCTGCTAACTTATACCTGGTGGATGGTACTTCCTGTGCCGGGGGGCGGGCCTACTGCTACACCGGCATGTGTCTCACCCTGGAGCAGCAGTGTCAATCACTCTGGGGGCGGGGTTAGTATCTGTCAATCACTCCAGGGCGGAGTTAGTAGGCGTGTTATTGCATCCTGTTATAAAGTA
>CM042384.1:26688932-26701432 GCA_023634145.1 Thymallus thymallus
ATGCTATCTTCCGTCCCACAGTGAAACCCCCTCCTATACCTGCTTACGCAGCCCAGCAGAGACTGGCTGTATCCCAGCCCCAGCCTCAACTCCAGCCCCAGCCTCAACCCTCCCTCCAGCCCAAGCCCCCCCTCCAGCCCAAGCCCCCATCCTCTCTCCAGCCCCAGCCCAAGCCTAAACCTCCTCCAATCCCCAGCTACCTAGCCCAGAAGAAAGGACCCCTCCCATCCCTTCATCCAGCCATCCTGCCCCCCAGCCCCCAGTCCTCCCCCCCAACACCTCACACACACAGACCTGAACCACCCAACAGACCCCCGCCCCCCTGCCCGCTCTCCAAACCCAAAATACCATCAGACGTGTTACAGAGGAAAGTCTAATCTAGCACCACCTGGTGGACAGAAGAAACCTAGCAGGTAAGAAAACATAATTTATTTTATTTAACTAGGCAAGTCAGTTAAGAACAAATTCTTATGTACAATGACAGCCTACCTACAGGGTCAGCCCCTGGAGCAAATTAGGGTTAAGTGCCTTGTTCAAGGACATATCAACAGGTTTTTTCACCTTGTTGGCTCAGGTATTCAAACCAGCAACATTTCAGTTACTGTCCCAATGCTCTAACCACTAGGCTACCTGCCTCCCTAAAGATTATGCTGCAGCACAGAACCTCGAGAACATCACAACGTGTTTGCTAGGCTGAGTCCCAAATGGCACCCTTTTCCCTATATAGTGCACTAGTTTTGTTGTATATTCCAAAGCAACAGAGGAATTATAAAAAAAAAGATCTGTTATTTTCACTCCATTTCATGACGTTCCACTTTCTTTTCTAGATCCCAAAACAAGATCTCAGGGAGGAGTTGAGGACCAACACTGGACAACTGAGCTCAGTGAGATAACTGGACATCTAACTGGAAATCTCTTCTCTCTCTGTGAGTTGCGTCTTTTTCCACGGTGTCCAAAGAGGAACAACACCATCAGCCTTTCAGAAGAAAATGACACTGTGGGAAAGGAGAGAGGAGGGCCACGGTTGGACACACAGGGACTCAGTCCAAAATGGCACCTTAAAATTAGTGCACTATATACAGAATGAGGTTCCCTATATAGATCTGCCCAGGGATGCCATCAGTATAGAATGCTACTATCTAGCCTGGTAGCCTCCTCTGTGGGTCCATCGCACTATTTTTATTCCATTCCAACAACAAAGACAAAGGAGTTGCTTGATTAAGACATTTCTCTGGCTACTAGGCTAGCTGCCAGGCTATGTCTTGCCTTACCACTTGACACCAGGCGTCCTGTATACTTGTAATATTTAAGACTGGACTTTATCGACTGATTTAGTTCTTGTAGATGGTACCTTATACCATGGGTTCACAATATCATGTGTTGATATGCTGTTTCAGGTCTATTTATTTGCAACGCTTCAGAGCAAAGATACTAGTGTTTAAAGTGGATGTACTGTATATTGTTTCTACAAGAGCATAAGTCTTAAGGGAATATCTTATATTAAGACAACGCCATATATTAAATGATGCTTAATGCTTCTAGTATGTGAATAAACGATAGACTGGAGTTATAAGGACACAGAAATGCATGTTATTATTATTAAATGTGTATGCCTAAGATGAGGGACATCTCAAATGTAACAATAACTATTTGAAAATGACATATTATTTTGGTATTACTTATTTCCTGTATATTGTACTTGTTGGGCGCTAAATTCAGGTCTTCTGGCTGACTGAATGGATGGATATTTGGACACCTTGAAGGTTTTTGTTCCTGTATAAGCAGTCAACCCAGTTACAGTCAGGCCCATAAAATAAATTGATATAAAATAATCTGGTTTTCCTTGATTGTTGAAATTCACCATCCACCATGGGACCTATGCAAACAGTGTGCCTTCAGTTTGATTTTAAATAAAGTGTTTAAAAACATCTCTACATGTTGCCTTTTCCACTTGGTGAGAGACAACACAGAACAAAAATAGAAATGGAACATGCAACAATTTCTAAGACTACTGAGTCACAGTTCATCTGAGGAAATCAGTAAATTTTAATAAATTCATTAAGCCCAAATCTATGAATTTCACATGACTGAAAAAACAGACATGCATCTGTTGGTCAAAAATAAGTATGGGCGTGGATCACAAAACCAGTCAGTATCTTGTGTGACCACCATTTGCCTCATGCAGTGCGACACATCTCCTTCGCATAGAGTTGATCAGCCTGTTGATTGTGGCCTGTGGAATGTTGTCCCAATGGCTGTGTGAAGTTGCTCCATATTGTCAGGAACTGGAACATGCTGTCATACACATCATTCCAGAGCATTCCAAACATGCTCAATGGATGACATGTCTGGTGAGTATGCAGGCCATGGAAGAACTGGGACATTTTCTTCAAGGAGATCCTTGCGGCATGGGGCTGTGCATTATCATGCTGAAACATGAGGTGATGGTGGCGGATGAATGGCACGACAAGGATCTCGTCACGGTATCTCTATGCATTCAAATTGCCATTGATAAAATGCAATTGTGTTCGTTGCCCGTAGCTAATGTCTGCCCATACCATAACCCCACCGCCACCACGGGGCACTCTGTTCACAACGATGACATCAGCAAACTGCTGGCCCACACGATGCCATAACACTGTCTGCCATCTGCCCGGTACAGTTGAAGCCATGATTCATCCGTAAAGGGCACACTTCTCCAGATGATCCCACCGGTGAAGAAGCTGGATGTGGAGGTCCTGCCAATTGCATGCTCCCTCAAAACTTGACACATCTGTGGCATTCTTAAGTGGCCTTTTATTGTCCCCAGCACAAGGTGCACCTGTGTAATGAGTATTCCGTTTACTCAGCTGTCACACCTGTCAGGTGGATGGATTATCTTGGCAAATGTGAAATGCTCACTAACAGGGATGTAAAAAATGTGTGCAGAACATTTGAGAGAAATTAGCTTTTTGTGCGTATGTAACATTTCTGTCCTCTTTTATTTCAGCTCATGAAACATGGGACCTACAGTACACTTCACATGCTGCGTTTATATTTTTGTTAATTGTAGTTAGAAATGGAATAAGACGTGTCCTATAATGATCTATAGATTGCAGTAGTGTCCTAGAATGATCTATAGATGGCAGTACTGTCCTACAATGATCTACAGATGGCAGTACTGTCCTAGAATGATCTACAGATGGCAGTACTGTCCTAGAATGATCTACAGATGGCAGTACTGTCCTAAAATTATATATATATTGCAGTACTGTCCTAGAATGATCTACAGATGGCAGTACTGTCCTAGAATGATCTACAGATGGCAGTACTGTCTAGAGAAAACAAAAACTCCCTAGAAAGGCAAAAACCTAGGAAGAAACCTAGAGAGGAACCAGGCTCTGAGTCCCTTCTGGCTGTGCCGGGTGGAGATTATAACAATACATGGCCATTAAGGCCAGATCTTCCAAACTGGGCAATGTTACAGAAACTTCACTGTAAGAGCTATATACTTGAAGGTATTCAATTTGATCGCAGGTTCTCAACAATGTGGCTTTTAAAGGCAATGTTCCCGCGTTTGCAGAGATCGCATTCACAGTAATCGCTGCAGATTTCAGCTCAATAAGAAATTGTCTTTAAAAGCTGCATTGTCGACAACCCAAGATCAGAATGAATCCCAGCCTAACTCAGTGGTTTGGGATAAACAAAACAAATGTTTTTATCAAATGTTTATTTGCTTTTAATGATTGATTTCAGATCGGTGGATAAAGCAGAGAGTTTAAAAGAGACCCCCCTATAAGTTCACATAGAGGGCCTGAAAGGTTTCTGTCCTTTGGATCTTCACTGAGATGAAAGACAGATTTACTCCAATCAAAAGACCCCAAACATCAAGGCTAGACCCCACTATCCCCCACTACACACACATCCACATCCACACACACACACACACACACACACACACACACACACACACACACATACATACACACACTTTCTATGGACTCTATGAGGTTGTGGAGGTCTTCAGAGAGGGAGGTTTGGGAGGGGGGATATATGGGTGACGTAAGGGTGAGGTAGGGGAGCAGGGGGAGATGTTTGTTAATCTTAATTACCTTCCCTCCTGCACTGTGAGCTAATTATCGTTAGCATGTTGTGAGCTGCACCCCTGTGGCGCGTCATCCATTAGAGATGATTGGCTGGGGGATGAAACGCACGCCGGTGACACCCCCGACTCCCCGGACACAGTGGGGGAGATTAAGAGGGAGGGGGAGAGAAGAAGGGGAAGGCATGGAATAGGGGTGAGGAGCACAGTGATGAGCTCACCTGCTGACACCTCTACCAGCATGATCCCTGGTGGTATAATGAGCTAATCAAGCCTGGGTTGGTTTCTCCTGTAAATGCAGATTTTTATTTTCTAAATCTCTCTCTCTCTCTCTCTCTCTCTCTCTCTCTCTCTCCCTCTCTCACTCTCTCGCTCTCTCTCTCTCTCTCTCTCTCTCTCTCTCTCTCTCTTTCTGTCTTTCTGTCTCTGACTCTGCTGCTATTCCAGCTGCTAGGTCAATCAATCAGGCATTTCAGATGACAACCTCCAGGTCACCATAAAGGAGTGTTGGATTTTTGCTATTTTAACTCAAGAATGGCCATTAGTCACTGCCTCTAATGTTATGCAAGACAGAGCCAATATCACGCCAGGGGCTTCCATCATAAAATACTGGTCCATGCAGAACCTAGCACAGAGGCCTAGTGGAATGGAGGGTTAGTTTAGCATTAGCCCAGGGGCTAGTGGAATGGTATTGGACCTAGCCTAGCGATAGCCCAGGGACTAGTAGAATGAAGGGTTAAGTGTGTTAGCCTAGTGTTAGCCCAGGGGCTAGTAGAATGAAGGGTTAAGTGTGTTAGCCTAGTGTTAGCCCAGGGGCTAGCGGGATGGAGGGTTTCTGTGATTGAGGTTGGTGCCTCTGGTTGAGAAAGGTCACCATCAATGATTAATAAGAGAGAAATGTCGCCCGGGAGGATGGGAGAACAGGAGTGGGGGAGGGAGGATGGGAGCGCGGGAGAGGGGAGGGCGGACGGGAGGGAGGGAGTGGGGGAGGAGGGAAGGGAGGGAGGATGGGAGAAAGGGAGAGGGGGAGGGAGGATGGGAGTGAGACCACCAACTCCTCTCCCCTCCCTCCACCCTCCCTTTCAACTCATCTCCTCCCTCTACTCCCCTCTTCCTCCTCCTCTCCTATTGCCCTCTGTAAGTTACAGTACATTACACTGTTTTCACATTAGGCAATACACTTGCATTACCTATTCCAATTGTCTGAACATCAACATAAAATAAAAACAGTATCCTCAACATTGCAGTAAATGTCCTCACTGTTTGTGCACCTGGGGAAAACCCTTTTGGTATGGTGATTCCACGGCTGACATACAGTAGGTCTGGATTGCACCTGGGGAAAAACCTTTTGGTATGGTGAATCCACGAATTTTCTGCAATTCTACACATTTTGACATGGGGTGGAGAGAACATTTTTGTATTTTTAAAGCAAATTTCCTGCAATTATATACATTTTGGAATGACTTATGCCATGTTAATATGATATCTGAGTGAGAATGACTAAGAAAATCAATGTGGGTCCCCTGGAGGTCAGGGTCCCTGGGAACGTTCCCTGCATTTCCGGTCGGTATTCTGACATGATTACTACAAATTTTGATAGCTAGCTAGACTAACTTCCAATCTAAAAATTGTTAGCTGACATGGCTAATTGAGTGACTGTCAGTGATTGACATAACAAGAGAAAAATTGTTGATGTACAACCAAATTTCTGAGCCCTATACTACCAATCAGGTTTGAGGAGTTAGCGAAGTAACTTTGGACAACTCTGGATAACCAGTACCACAAAAGTGGCTCACCTTTTAGTCAGGTAAATTGCTATGGCAACAAAGCAGAACTAACCTGCTCTGGGGCAGGCTAACTCAGGGCTAACTCCATTTAACTAGGTAAGTCAGTTAAGAACTATTTCTTATTTACAATGACAGCCTACCTACAAGGTCAGCACCTGGAGCAAATTAGGGTTAGGTGCCTTGCTCAAGGAGGCATTTACAGGTCTTTTTTCACCTTGGGTATTCGAACCAGCAACCTTTCAGTTACTGGCCCAACACTCTTACCACTAGGCTACCTGCCGCCCTTATTTTTGAATGACGTGTCTGAGCCACGAGTTGAGGACCAATGAAATCAGATTCCCTCCCTCACGCAAAGATTACGTTCCCCTTCATTTCAGGAAGACGGCTGATCAAATATTTAATTGATCAAATATTTAATTGATCAAGTGCAAAAAAAAAAGTCATGTTAAAATACGTATCACAGTACACATTTAGTAATGACAGAATGTATTTGAAACTTCACACACAGTAAAACTTGTGTATGACAAAACAATTATTGTATCGATAGGAGTGAGGAAAAAGGTGCTTGTGCATTAACAATAAATAATCAAATAAATACGGCACATCAAGAAGCCTATTTTACACCACAGACTGCTGAACTTGCACGATAACTGTTGTTTCATTTTGATTTCGGCACAAATGGATTGATGTATCAGCATTGTCTCAATGAAGAGTTCGGTGTTCGACTGGCCACGTGCGGCAGTTACAAGCCTACTAGAGTTAGCGGCAGGCGGACAAGCAATAGTAGTACGAATGAAGCCTGATATGGAATGTGAAGCTAACTGAAGCTGGCCATATGTTTATACGTTACAAACATACATTTTCATTATGTAGTTTTCAAAGTAACTTTAGTTCAGTAAACTATATGTTTCTTAAAGGTCGTTTTAGTGTAGCTTAACTTCTTTCAGTGTCAAGTAATTGGTAGCTTGGTAAACCATGAATTCAGAGTAGCTTCCCCAACACTGCTTAACACAGGTTATAATGGCCCCTAAATACCAACAGACAGGGTTCCATCCGTAGTGTGTGTGTGTGTGTGTGTGTGGTCATTAGTTCTGTAGACAGCTGTGTTCTGTCCCATGTCCATACCTCCATATCCTAGCAACATCATCCACTGACCAGTGGTTACTGGTCAGACTCTTACATCCTTGGTCCAACTGATTTAATAGGATATTACATTTAATTGTTACGTAACATGTCAAATTAAATCCTTTTGAATTATTTAAATTTCAATCCAAAATAATAAAGATGAGCACAGGATCAATATTCTATATTACTTTATTATAAGCAACCTTTTTTACAAGCACATATCATTACAAAACCACCTCATATAGGACAATAGAACACTGATACATGTAACAGTAACATCAAATACCGTTCAGTAACATACAGAAATGCCCTGCTTTCTAAAGGCTATGTATTATGCCTTGTTGTTGTTGTTGTAACAAATAGTTTCAGGCAGTTCATATTTTGTAACTCTTGTTGGTATTTACAATGGGCATTAATGTTGGTCATTACTTCAAGGATAAGTTGAATAACTCCAATATATACTTTATACCGTGTTTGTATATATATATATATATATATATATATCACTTTTTTTATTTTTTATATATATAACACTTTTTGTACAATATTCACCATAACAATAACCAATCAAACAGTTGACAAACCAATGTAATTTCTGTAATAGACACAGTTGATTGAATACCAACCATTGATTCCTGTATTGTGTCCTGTGTTGTCTCCTGTGTTGAATCCTGTGTTGATTCCGGCATTGTTTCCTGTGTTAATCCTGTGTTGTCTCTTGTGTTGTTTCCTGTGTTGATTCCTGTGTTGATTCCTGTGTTTTTATCCTGTGTTGATTCCTGTGTTGATTGCTGTGTTGAGTCCTGTGTTGTCTCCTGTATTCTATCCTGTGTTGTCTCCTGTATGTATTCTATCCTGTGTTGTATCCTGTATAGTATCCTGTGTTGTTTCCCGTGTTGTCTCCTGTATTAATCCTGTGTTGTTTCCTGTATTGTGTCCTGTGTTGACCGATTTTCAGTCCAATGAGGTATAATCAAATGTCAGTCCGTTACAGCTGCTGATATAGTCTGTCAGTGTGTGGGTTGTTTTAACGCTGTGGCGCTAACTGAGAGGAAGAGAGAGGGGAGGTTTACTGGCTGGTCTCGATGCTAAATAGTGTATCAAGCATCATTAAGGCAGTGTTCAAATACTCTTAAACAACCTTTTGCTTTAGAATCACTGGTGGTGCTGGGTAACACAATTTGTTCACACAAAAAACCCACAAAAGATAGATACACAAAGACATGGACAGATGTAGCTGAGTATTGAGTAACCTCTTAGAACCTGTCCTGTTCCTCTGTGTGTCTCCTCTCCTCGCTTCCTTCGCTTCCTTCCCTCACTTCCTCTCTTCACTTCCTCCCCTCGGCTGGTGCGCCCTCCTGGTGCTCCCAGGGTATGGGATCATTCTCCTCTGTCATGGAGCCTGTCTCTCTCTCATGCCAAAACTGCTCCACGTCCAGCAGCACGATCCCATCCCGGGGGCTCTCTCCCTCTGCCTTATCTTCCGCCTCCCCCACCCCGCCCTGCTCTGTCTGGGGTTGGGGATCAACTGTAGTCCCCTGGCTAGGGATGGGGCCTAGGCCTCCGTCTCCTCCCCGTGGCTGGCCTGAGGTCTCTGGTCGTGGGCAGGGGGACTGGGGGGCGGTGGGTGCGTGAGGGCCGGGTTTGGGGTTAGACAGGGTGTGTTTACGAAGAGTAAGGCGCCTCCACAGACCCCTGTACCCCTCTCTGAACTCCTCCGACAAAGAGAGGACGACGAGGGGGTTCACCAGGGAGAGAGAGAAGGTGAGGAGCAGGGCAGAGAGGGAGAGGAGGAGAGGGGGAGAGAAGACGACAAAGGGTCCTCCCTCTCCCGGTCCCTGTGCCTCTCGCACCGCTGCGTGCTGCTCCCACACCCAGACCACCCACTGCGGCAGCCACAGCGTTGCCATGGCTACCGTCAGACTGAATAGCATCAGCGTGAGCTTCCTGGATCTGATCTGCGTTCGGAGGTTCTGGGTCTTACTACAGCGCCGCTGACACTGCCCATACACCCGCCAGAAATACAGCATGGCGAAACTCAAAGGGGCGCAGAACACACCCAGGGGGTACGCCTTGACATAGACCGACATGAAGTCCTGCGCTTCAGGGGGAACCACCTGTACACACACCTGCCCCCGGGTCTCTCTCTGCAGTGAGGAGAACAGCCAGGTAGGGATGGGGGCGGAGCAGGCAGACAGCCAGAGAAACCACATCACCAATAGGATGGAACGTAGACTGATGCTGACCTGTTTAGTCGGGTTAGAGACGTAACGGTAACAAGCCTTAGCCATCACCGCTACAGTAAAACTCTTCGCAGCCATGCAGCTCTGCAGGAACCAATCACAGGTCTTGCACACCGCCCAACCAAGCGTCCAGCTGGGTTTGGATAAGGCGGCAGCGCGGAACGGGAGGGCGAACGCCAGTACAAGGCCGTCGGCAAACATCAGGTTGAGGATGAGAGCGTTGATAAGGGATAGTTTCCCCCGGTGGGCATTGGAGATCAGGATACCCATGGCTGTGAGGGTGCTGGCAAGCCCCAGGACACAGATCACCCCCAGGATGACAGGCGCGAGGACACGCAGCTGCTGGTAGGAACCATGCTCGATCAAGGAAGGACGAAGCCGGTCCGCAGTCGAGCTGTTAGCAGCCGTTATGTTCACCCCTGGCAGTTTATCCATCTTAGAAGAAACAGGTGGTGAGAGAAATGAGAGAAGTACTTAGACTTGTCTTTTTATATAGAGAAAACAAATATTTAAAAAGTATATTGAAAGCTGGCTTAATATAAGAAGTCTCAACTGATGGAAATAGAAACTAAAGAAAAAACTGACTAGGAAAAAAAGTGTTGAGATAAAAAAAGATTAGTCAACAAACAGGTGAATGGATCAATCTCGATCTAAAACTCAACTCCTGATTGTAGCCTAATCTGTTTATGAAAAAGCGATTTGCTCCCAGACATTCCCACTCCTGTCCTGTCTGTCTGTCTCCTGGCGGGTTTATCCGTCGTTATAAAGGTGGCAGTTTGATTGACAGCCCCAGCTGACTAAACTGCGCGAGACTCGCGGGGCCAATTAGAACGCTGTCCCTGTTCCAACAGTCCCCAACAGGCGCTGCGCTGAACGATGTAGGCATTTAGTCCCCAGTGCAGCAAATTAAACACGATTTTCTAATTTGGAGAGACGGCAGGCGAGTTTGAAGCTATGAATTAGTAATCTCTGTTTTGCCTCGGAATATTAGAAGGCCAAGGGCCAGTGTGAATAATAAACCCAATAAGTCATATCCATGTATAGGCCTTTATTCTGTCTATGGCTTATACATTAATTCCTCAAAATGTGTCAACAAGTTATTTTTGCTTCAAAATGCCTTAATTGGTCGACTCAGAATAATAATATATATTTTGGGAATAGCCTGAAAATAAAGATTTGTGTCCCCTAAATTAGTTCTATGTGCATTATTGCAAAAATATATATAATTTACTCTAAATGTATGTTTATCATTATGATTATTATTTACATTATGGGATAAATTATGGGATAGGACAACATCACGACATCGCTTTTCAGTTCGCTGCAGCTAGCGACTGGAACGAGATGCAACAAACGCTCAAACTAGTCAGTTTTATCTCAATCTCTTCATTCAAAGAATCATGCACACTTTTACAGACAGTTGTGGCTGCTTTGCATGATGTATTGTCATCGCTACCTTCTTGCCCTTTGTGCTGTTGTCTGTGCCCAATAATGTTTGTACCCTGTTTTGTGCTGCTACCATGTTGTGTTGCTACCATGTTATGTTGCTGCCATGCTGTGTTGTCATGTGGTGCTGCCATGCTATGTTGTCTTAGGTCTCTATTTATATAGTGTTGTCTCTCTTGTCGTGATATGTGTTTTGTCCTATATTTTTATTTAATTTAGTTATATTTTTAATCCCAGACCCCGTCCCAGCAGGAGGCATTTTGCCTTTTGGTAGGATGTCATTTTAAATAAGAATTTGTTCTTAACTGACTTGCTTAGTTAAATAATTGTATTCCTTTCATAAGATCTTGGTTTGTCCGTTCGCCAGATGAGGGCGCTCTTCATTTTTCAAAGAACGACTATAAAAGTGACACTAGCACTACCGTTAACAGTTTGATCAACAGTGAACCCCATGAAAAATGCAGCAATACATTTCCCGAAAGATATATTATAACTACAAAAAGGACAGAAACCGTGTGCTTAAACTTGCACAAACTTTTTTTATTCAAAAAATAATTCCAGTAAGCGTGAAGACTGCAGGGTAAATGAATTGCATTAAATTACATTCTAATCTATAAAAACTGTTTCGATGTTTCACAACTGAATTTGTTTAGAATACATTAATTTGTAAATGAATCATAGTGTGCATCCCAAATTACACCCTGAATAGGTTGCCATTTGGGATGCATTCATAGCTAAAAGTCCCTGATATCATTGAGCCCTCATCACTGGTTGTTAGGCTTGAAGTCAATGTACCATTCCTCTCTGGTTGGACACTGCAGCTAGAAGTTGTCTGTAGGCACAGATCTAGGATCAGCTTCCCCTTCCACAATTCTTACCTTAGAGGGGAAAACACAAAACTGACCTAAGATCAGCATCTAGGGGCAACTTCATCCTACCCCTGGTAGAGAAACATTGGCAGACACAGCAACATTGTGGTAGAACACACAGCCATGGAGAACTTGGATAAGATATGGATATATTCGGAGTAGGGCCCAGAGGTGTTCCTCACTATGTGACCTGACTAGGGAAAACAGAACCGGCTATCTTTTACTGGTTACATTAATACACTGCATGGTGACACTGCTGGGGAGTGGTCAAAACAGGGATGTGCATAAACATCCAATAAATTATAAATGTGCAGTCGGTTGCTAAAATGAAGTTATAAAGTGAACTTGATGAATTCAAGTACTTCTAAATGGGAACATAAATGAGCTTCTTCCCGCTATATTATTATATACATGCACACTTGCATTGTTTTCACCTCCCTGCTACATCTCAATTCATCTCAGTTCATCTGTGACTCCAGTCCAGTCCAGTCTTACTCTGGTTGCATGACAACGCTCCAGCGCTCCTTCACGTGTCATCCAAACGAATAACTAAAACAGTTAACTGAAGGCCATGGAGAGGCTTGTGCAGGCCAGAGCAGGTGGCTAGTTTCATTCCACTCAGGCCTAGAAGAAGCATCTGTCTTCATCCCAACTTTATCCAGGCTGAACACTCTCACATTTGGAGTGGGAATTCCCAAGTGTGTTCTGGAAATTCACATTCAGAGAATTCCAGCATTCCCTCCAGCCATATAAGACTCACAGTAACAAGGCAGGCAAGAGGAGAAGAGGAGGAGGAAAGCTTACTGAAGAGGTAAACAGACATCCATCTCTCTTTCTCTCTCTTTTCCTCCATCCCTCTCCTCTTCTATCTCTGTAACTCCCCTCCACCCCTCTCTCCATCCTCTCAGTCTCTCCCTCCATCTCTCCCCCTGTGTGGGGTCAGGGGTTG
>CM042384.1:26706432-26711432 GCA_023634145.1 Thymallus thymallus
GTCCACAATGTCTGGGGAGGGGCACGCTCAGGGTGAAATAACAGTTCAGTTAAATGTTTTGAATTGTTTATAACAAGACAGAGGAACAGAATACAGGCTTAGCACTTGTTCCTAGAGGTCAAAGGTTATTTGAAGCAGCAGTCAGTAACCTATAAATGTTGTAGAGAGATGAACTATGATAGAGGGTATGTTAGTATGGGGTTAAAGGGTAAAGGTGAAAAGATACTGAAGCTCTGGTCGGTGATCTCCAGGTTCCACAGGTTGACCCTGAGGTCATCGGTGGAGATATAGGTCTGGAGGTCAGAGTTCACGGAGATGGAGTTGATGTGGTAGGTGTGGGCATTACTGAACACACGGCGTGCTGTTGCCTCCACCATCAGATCTGTGGGCTGGAGGACCGGCACCTGGGGAGGGAGGGAGGGAGTACATCTTTTCACATCACATGACTGACTCTGTGACCCCAGGAATATATCACCTCACAGATCATAGAATCTAAGACTGAGAAAGCATTCACAGATTGACTATGAATACCTCAAGGGCTGTTTCTATTTCAGAACACCTAGTTCTATACAGGCATTCAGTCTCTGCTACACACATACACATCCTTTCACATGACTTTATGTACTGTCTCCACTTGAATGTAGTGGTATCATGTACTGTATGTCTCCACTTGAATGTAGTGGTATCATGTACTGTATGTCTCCACTTGAATGTAGTGGTATCATGTACTGTATGTCTCCACTTGAATGTAGTGGTGGACTGCACAAGAGCAGGCCTAGTGAGCTGGTGTTAGGACTGAGGAGCAAGGGATGGCCTGCAGAGGAACCACACACACACTAAACTGATGCCTTTCACCTTCAGTAAAAGCCACGCTCTACTAGTCTCAACTCTATGATGTCAAACAAACTGAGGCGGTGTTAGCAGCACCAGCAGAGACTGAGATATTGCCCCCCCCCGTTCCCCCATAGAAACAACAGTGACAGCACCATCAACAAAAATGGAAGGGATCTGATGCAGCGCTGTCGAAGCCTGGGTTTGTACTTTGTCAATGGTAGGTTATGGGGGGACTTTTGAGGAGGTTCACCTATTGCTCACCTCTTGGCCACAGCACAGTAGACTATATGATTACAGACATTGACTCTTTCTCTCTCAGCTCATTCACCGTCAAGCCACTAACACCTCTGTCTGATCACAGCCAAATTAAGTTGTTCCTCAAAAGAACAGACATGGAAACAACCACACATTCACATTCATCAGAAATTCATACAGATGGGCCCAAAACAGCAGAGAAGAATACCAGAAAGCAACCAAAATATCCAAACTCTTATATAACTTCCTGGATACCACATTCACTCACAGTAAAGATGGCATCAGTCTAGCAGCAAAAAACATCAACTATATATTCAGACAAAAGAAGCACAACTGAAATTGATTACACATTCTTTTTTAATACCACAGATGATAACTGGTTTGATGCCGATTGTAAAATTATTAGGAACACTATCAAACCAAAAGCACAAAGACACAAATAATGGTGAATTACGCCTTCATTACTGTGAGACTTTAAAACTCTATAAACATACACTCAGAACCAAAAAAGCACAGTACAACAGCAAGCAGCTGACACTAATTGAGGAGTCCATAAACACAAACAACTTCTGAAAAAGAAAAAAAAAGAAAAAGAGGAATTAGATAAAAATGGTGACATATGGACAACCCATTTTAAAACCCTCTACAACACCATTCAAATTGACACAAACGCAGAACAATGACAAATTCATGAGAAGTTGAATGGATTAGAAAAAGCTATAAAGGACAATCAAAATCCATTGGACTCCTCAATTACTGACCAGGAGCTCTAAGAAACTTCAGGCCCTCAAATGTATAAAAGCATGCGGACCTGATGGCATCCTAAATGAGATGCTCAAATTCACTAGTGCAAAATGTCAATTGTCTATATTAATACTGTTTAATTGGATTCTGAGTGTAGGTTATTTCCCTGACATCTGGAATCAAGGACCCATAACCCCAATCTTTAAGAACGGAGACAAATTTGACCCTAACAATTACAGAGGCATTTGTGTGAACAGTAACCTGGGGAAGGTTTTCTGTAGTATTATAAATATAAGACTTCTAAACTTCCTTAATAAGTACAATGTCTTGAGTAAAAGCCAAATTGGATTTATACCAAAACATTGCACGACCGATCATATTTACACCCTAGACACACTGATAGATTAACATATCCACCAAAATAATACCAAAATATACACTTGCTTTATCGACATCTAAAAACCATTAGATTCTATTTGGCATACAGGACTGTTCTACAAAGTTATTGAAAGTGGTGTAGGGGGTAAAACATATGACATAATTAAATCAATGTATACTGGCAATACGTGCAGCATCAAAATTGGCAAGAAAATAACAGATTTCTTTAACCAGGGGCGGGGCCTTCGCCAGGGTTGCAATCTGAGCCCTGCACTATTTAATATTTAAATCAACGAATTGGACACTATTCTAGAAAAATCCTCAGCCCCTGGTGTTAGTCTCCACAATTCGGAAGTTAGATGCCTGCTCTTTGCAGATGACCTGTGCCTGCTTTTACCCACAGCACATGGTCTACAGCAGAGCTTGGACCTGCTAGAGCAGTACTGTCAGACCTGGGCCCTGACAGTAAACCCCAAAAATATCAAAATAATGATTTACCAGACAAATTCCAGATCCCAGGGAATAAAAACCAAAGTTCTCAATTGGTGCAAAACATATAGAGTATTGCACACAATACAACTATTTAGGTTTAAAAATAAGTTAGACTGGACACCTAAATAATGCAGTGAATGAACTGAGAGACAAAGCATGCAGGGCATTCTACGTCATTAAAAAACAAATCCAAATTGAAATACCTATTACAATTTGGCAAAAACTTACAAAACAAGATTTTACCCACTGGGACAAACATCCCATTGAGACCTTGCACGCGGAACTTTGTAAGATTCTCCTACATGTCCAGAGGAAAACTACAAACAATGCATGCAGGGCAGAATTAGGCCGATATCCACTAATATTAAAAACTCAAAAAAGAGCAATTAAGTTTTGGAAACACCTAAAACACAGTGACCCCCTCTCATATCATTACCAAGCCCTGCAATACCAAGAGTTGAGCAAAGATAAGAGTCCCTTCATCCAACTGGTCCGGGGGCTGAGTTCACAAACTTGTTCCACTAACACACTGAAGCCTCAGGACCAGAACATCCAATCAATCATAATGAACCAAATTACAAAACATCTAAAACAAAACTACATTACCTATTGGAAAACACAAACACAAAGCAAAATGCAGTGCTATTTGGACCTAAATCGACAGTACACCATGGCAAACTATCTGACCATGGTGACTGATCAAAACCTCAGGAAAACCTTGACAAAGTAAGGTTTAGAAAAACTAACAGGTCTGTGAGAGCCGGAATCCTTACTGGTTGGTAGGTGATCAAATACTTATGTCATGCAATAAAATGCAAATGAATTACTAAAAAATCATACAATGTGATTTTCTGGATTTTTGTTTTAGATTCCGTCACTCACAGTTGAAGAGTACCTATGATAAAAATTACAGACTTCTACATGCTTTGTAAGTGGGAAAACCTGCAAAATCGTCAGTGTATCAAATACTTGTTCTCCCCACTGTATATATATATATACACTTTTTTTTGTTGATGTATGATACTTTGGCAATATGTACATTGTTGCGTCATGCCAATAACGTTAATTGAATTGAATTGAGAGAGAGAATGCGAGCGAGAGAGAGAACGTGTGAGAAAGAGAGGGGGAGAGAGAGGGGGAGAGAGAGTGAGAAAGAAAGAGAGAGGGGGGGTGGGAGAGAGAGAGAGAGAGAGAGAGAGAGAGAGAGAGAGAGAGAGAGAGAGAGAGAGAGAGAGAAAGGGCAACCAGTGAAGAACAAACATCATTGTAAATACAACCCATATTTATGTTTATTTATTTTCCCTTTTGTACTTTGACTATTTGCTTTGGCAATGTAAACATATGTTTCCAATGTCAGAGAGAGTGAGAGTGAGAGATAGAGATAGAGATAGAGATAGAGATAGAGATAGAGATAGAGAGTGAGTGAGTGAGTGAGTGAGTGAGTGAGTGAGTGAGTGAGTGAGTGAGTGAGTGAGTGAGTGAGTGAGTGAGTGAGAGAGAGAGAGAGAGAGAGGCCACTAATAGATGCACTGAGCCGTGATTCTCTGTGTGAGAATTATAAACCACAGTTGGCTGGGTGATGGGGTTGCAAAGAAGGGAGTGTGAAAGAGAGAGATAGAGACATCACCTTCATCACATTCATCTCAGTGCACATATCGATCACTCTCTCACTCTCTCACTCTCTCCTTCCCTCCCTCCCTCCTCCAAGCCAGTGTGTGTTTGATGGTGACAGGGACTCATCTGTCAGTGCTGACAGAGCATATGAGATCAGTCATATGAATGATTCTCCATACCGAATGTACCATGAGAAATACACCTGTCCTGAGAGAAATGAGCTTCATATTCAATGGCAATGTGCAAAGTCATTTGGAATAGTAAAAATTCATGGAGTTTATTTGAGAGAGCAATATTGTATATTGCCAGAGGTCTGAAATATAACCATTTGCTTTATATATCCCTCGTTCATAAAGTATTAATGTCAGTGATATCAAACAACATCATTTTCATCTTGGGACCCCTGGGGATAATGATATATTAACTGTTATTAACTAGTGTTATTCTGCCCTTATGAGATACTGTGTGTGTGTGTGTGTGTGTGTGTGTGTGTGTGTGTGTGTGTGTGTGTGTGTGTGTGTGTGTGTGTGTGTGTGTGTGTGTGTGTGTGTGTGTGTGTGTGTGTGTGTGTGTGTGTGTGTGTGTGTGTGTGTGTGTGTGTGTGTGTGAGTCCGTAAATGTGTTTGCGCGGGCTTGTGTGTGTTCTCACCCGTAGTGAGGTGATTGTAGATGGGTCTCTGATT
>CM042384.1:26716432-26781432 GCA_023634145.1 Thymallus thymallus
ATCCCCAATCAGAGACAGCTGTATAGCGTTGTCTCTGATTGGGGATAGTATTTAGACTCCACACACAGCCACCTGTGTGTGGATCATTGTTCTTGTGTTTGTCTGCACTGCCAGCAGCCACAGTAAGTCACCGTGTTTTGTTTGTTTGCTTGTTAGTAAGTTTTTGTTTTCACTCTCCTTTTGATTTGAATGCTTCGTGAGAACACCTCATTCAATAAAAAGGATGACACTTCACCAGCGCTCCGTCTATCGTCCCATATATCCGATGCACCGTGACAGAATGATCCACCACCCTGGGACGCAACGAGAGAAGACAGTGGTAGACATCCTCTACGATATGGGGAAATTATCGAAAGAGGATGTCTACCATTATCATGCGGTGGAGGAAGGCTGGGGTCCGGAGCAACCGAGGCGCCGGAGACGGAGGACACGTCACCGGGCTAGGTTTGAGGACCAGCCTGGAGCCCAGAAAACCCCTCAAACAGATTTTGGGGGGGGGCTATGGGGGTGGTCGGGGATCGAGGGAGAAGAGCCCCGACCACTGCACTCGTGGGGGTTCCAGGAGGAGCCCCTACAGCCGTGGGAACGGGAGTACAGAGAGGAGTCGGAGGAAGACGACGACGATGTGCTTCTGTTCCCTCACTCGTGGGGGTTCCCGGAGGAACCCTCACAGGATGGGGATTGGCGGTGGAGTAGGCACGACAGGGACAGTCGTGCTCCAGCGCCAGTTCCCAGTCCGGTGCCTCCAGCGCCGGTCCAGAGTCGGAGGAGGAGGAAACCGACTCAGCGCACCAAACCATCGGTGCGCAACGCTAGCCCGGTGAGTCCCGTGCCAGCTAAACGCAACAACCCAACAGTGCGTTTCCCCAGCCCGGCGCAACCCGAGCCAGCTCAACGCACCGACCCAACGGTGCGTTTCCCCAGCCAGGTACAGCCCGTTCCAGCTACTCGCACCAGACCAGTGGTGCGTTCCCCCAGCCCGGTACGGTCTGTGCCTACTCCTCGCACCCAACCTATGGTGCGTTTCCCCAGCCCGGCGCGACCCGTGCCAGCTCAACGCACCGACCCAACGGTGCGTTTCCCCAGCCAGGTACAGCCCGTTCCAGCTACTCGCACCAGACCAGTGGTGCGTTCCCCCAGCCCGGTACGGTCTGTGCCTACTCCTCGCACCCAACCTATGGTGCGTGTCTCCAGCCCGGTGCGACCCGTGCCAGCTCCTCGCACCAGACCTATGGTGCGTGTCCCCAGTCCAGTACGCCCCGTGCCTACTCCTCGCACGGAGGCTACCGCGACGGTCGCCAGCCCAGCTCTGTGGTTGGAGACCATCTCTGCGTCGGTGCCCAGGGTGGGCACGACGTTCAGCCCCGCTGTGGAGCAGGAGCTCCATAGCGCGTCGGTGCCCAGTCTGGGGCCGACAGCCAGCCCAACCACAGGGCTGGAAACCCTCTCTGCGTCGGTGCCCAGGGTGGGCACGACGTTCAGTCCCGCTGTGGAGCAGGAGCTCCATAGCGCGTCGGTGCCCAGTCTGGGGCCGACAGCCAGCCCAACCAGAGGGCTGGAAACCATCTCTGCGTCGGTGCCCAGGGTGGGCACGACGTTCAGCCCCGCTGTGGAGCAGGAGCTCCATAGCGCGTCGGTGCCCAGTCTGGGGCCGACAGCCAGCCCAACCAGAGGGCTGGAAACCATCTCTGCGTCGGTGCCCAGGGTGGGCACGACGTTCAGCCCCACCAGAGGGTTGGGAACCATCTCTGCGTCGGTGCCCAGGGTGGGCACGACGTTCAGTCCCGCTGTGGAGCAGGAGCTCCATAGCGTGTCGGTGCCCAGTCTGGGGCCGACAGCCAGACCAGCTGCAGGGCTGAAGACCACCTCTGCGTCGGTGCCCAGGGTGGGCACGGCATCCAGCCTGAGGTCTCCGGAGAAGGTCAGCAGCCCGAGGCCTCCTGTGACGGTCAGTAGCCTGAGGTCTCCTGTAAAGGTCAGCAGCCTGAGGCCTCCTGTGAAGGTCATCAGCCCGAGACCTCCGGAGAAGGTCAGCAGCCCGAGGTCCCCGGTGACGGTCAGCAGCCCGAGGTCCCCGGTGACGGTCAGCAGCCCGAGGTCCCCGGTGACGGTCAGCAGCCCGAGGTCCCCGGTGACGGTCAGCAGCCCGAGGTCCCCGGTGACGGTCAGCAGCCCGAGGTCCCCGGTGACGGTCAGCAGCCCGAGGTTCCCGGTGACGGTCAGCAGCCCGAGGTCCCCGGCGACGGTCAGCAGCCCGAGGTCCCCGGCGACGGTCAGCAGCCCGAGGTCCCCGGCGACGGTCAGCAGCCCGAGGTCCCCGGCGACGGTCAGCGCCACGCCACCTCCGGCGAGGGTCAGCGCCACGCCACCTCCGGCGAGGGTCAGCGCCACGCCACCTCCAGCGAGGGTCAGCGCCACGCCACCTCCAGCGAAGGTCAGCGCCACGCCACCTCCAGCGAAGGTCAGCGCCACGCCACCTCCAGCGAAGGTCAGCGCCACGCCACCTCCAGCGAAGGTCAGCGCCACGCCACCTCCAGCGAAGGTCAGCGCCACGCCACCTCCAGCGAAGGTCAGCGTCCCGGAGCCTCCAGCCACAGCTCAAGGCCTGGAGCCTCCTCCACCGGTGCCCAGTCCAGGGCCGGTCGTCTGCTTCGCTCCAGTGCCGGAGCAGTCCGCTCCACCGGTGCCCAGTCCGGGGCCGGTCATCTACGTCGCTCCAGTGACGGAGCAGTCCGCTCCACCGGTGCCCAGTCCGGGGCCGGTCGTCCACGTCGCTCCAGTGCCGGAGCAGTCCGCTCCACCGGTGCCCAGTCCGGGGCCGGTCGTCTACGTCGCTCCAGTGCCGGAGCAATCCGCTCCACCGGTGCCCAGTCCGGGGCCGGTCGTCTACGTCGCTCCAGAGACGGAGCAGTCCGCTCCACCGGTGCCCAGTCCGGGGCCGGTCGTCTACGTCGCTCCAGAGACGGAGCAGTCCGCTCCACCGGTGCCCAGTCCGGGGCCGGTCGTCTACGTCGCTCCAGGGAAGGAGCAGTCCGCTCCACCGGTGCCCAGTCCGGGGCCGGTTGTCAGCCCCTCTCCAGGGTCGAGGGCTCCCGCACCAGGGTCCAGAGAGGACTTGGTGAATGGCGGGAGTACTGAGGGGGGAACCACCGCGCCGGGGTCCGGACCGGACCGGGCGTGCAACCGTGAGGTAGGAGGGAAGCTACTCTCACAGCCTGTGCCACGCCCGGAACCGGAACCGGAGCCCCCACCAGCAACCACCTCAGTACCCCGCCATGTCCCCCCTAGTTTTTGGACATTTTTTTTTTTTTTTTTTTGTCTTTCAGGAAGGGGGGGATTGTGTGTGCGATCGGGAGTCCGCACCTTGGGGGGGGGGTACTGTGATGGCTTGGTTGTGGTAAGGCCTCTTACTCCCACCTAGGGGAGGAGAGAGGCACACAACCAAGTCATCACACATTATTAGGGAGATGATCATCCCCAATCAGAGACAGCTGTATAGCGTTGTCTCTGATTGGGGATAGTATTTAGACTCCACACACAGCCACCTGTGTGTGGATCATTGTTCTTGTGTTTGTCTGCACTGCCAGCAGCCACAGTAAGTCACCGTGTTTTGTTTGTTTGCTTGTTAGTAAGTTTTTGTTTTCACTCTCCTTTTGATTTGAATGCTTCGTGAGAACACCTCATTCAATAAAAAGGATGACACTTCACCAGCGCTCCGTCTATCGTCCCATATATCCGATGCACCGTGACAGGCTAAGGTGTATGTAAACTTCCGACTTCAAATGTACACTATCTACATACACTATACACACATGCATGCACTCACGCAGGCACATACACACACACACCAACCCTCTGTAATGCAATGTGTTGCCCACCCATAACCCCCCTGCCCTCTCCTAAAATGTGAGCCATAACATTTTGAGACTGCTTTCTCATGAATAATGCATGCAACCCTGGAGCAGAGAGAGACGGAGACAAGGGCTAAGTCTTTTGGCTCAGAGTGTTTCAGCATTACACTCTTCTCCTCCTCCCCTCCTCCCCTGTCACAATCCTTAGGGGGATTGTGTCTGGCCAGCTTCTCCAGTCGCAACACTGTATTAAAATTCAGCAAACATATACAGAGAGAGAGAGAGAGAGAGAGAGAGAGAGAGAGAGAGAGTCGTCACAGTTGAAAAATTAAGGTAATTGATCCGATGGCTAAATTTAATGGGACAAAAATCTATGTCAATCCTGTAGTTGAGTCCTACAGCTCTCTGCCTCCTGGTCCAAACGGCCCCCTATTCCCTATATCAAGGCTATCAACTGGCGGCCCGCAGGACAGATCCGGACCGTTTATTAATTCTGAGCATTAATAAAATATCTCCAAAAAAGGTACAGTGCCAACATGACAAGCAGTATGGTGGTTGTCAATAGTGTGGTTGTCTATAGTGTGGTTTCTAGTGGTTTTTAGCGGTTTGTAACGCCTACGTGGCATGTTAATTATTTTCTCTTCATATGAATTTGCCATTTGAACAGTTTGAGCTACAAAATATTATGACCCCATTTCTGAAAGCTACGACTCTTCTTCAGACTGAAATTTGGAAGAAAATTATAATAATCTCCTTCAAAAGGGCTTCTGCTGTGAATATGTTCTTCCATTGCTTGCATTTTAATTATTTCAAGTTTTGTGTGTGTCTGAGTGTGTGAGTGTTGGGGTGGAGGATGAATGTGTGTGTGTGTGTGTGTGTGTGTGTGAGAGGTGATATGAAGACATGTAGCAAGGCTGTTACAGTCCATTAACCCCAAACTGCACACACACACACACACACACACACACACACACGCCACACACATACGCCACACACATACGCCACACACAAACACAGCGAGGCGCCATCCATCCTATCACTATTAGCAACATGTCATCTGTATGCTGCTGTATGCAAATCAGCTGGAATGTTAATTTTCTATTTTTACCAGGCTCCTTTGCTCTGTCTTCACAGCCCCTGGAGGCCTTTCTTTGAGATGAAAACGTTATATCTGTCTGCATTATGCAGGAAAAGGTATATAGTCCATCCAATGTTCATGAATTAAAAAGCAGTAGAACAGTATTGGTAGAATGTGCCAGAGACATTTCAAGTACATGGTGACAAGGAGTGATTGATGAAAGGATGTTTCTTCAGCAAAAACAAATTCACAGTTTGACCTCCTGCAAGTCATTATGGTATTGGGATCACATGGGTCCCTATGGGAACACCTCTTGGACATCACACCCACAACCCACTGAGGCGTGGGATTGGTTCAAACTAAAGGTCAGCGTGTGACATCATTAAAATTAGCTGTCAGTGCCTGAGGGAACTATAACCAACACCTGATCTGACCTCAGCTGGGACCTAAGTTTCAAGTGTTATTAGTGGTATGTACGGGATAGACATGGTATACAACGTCCAATTAAATGCCTTCTGGACAATAACAACAAGATAAGTGAAAAATAAGTGTGTGTGTGTGTGTGTGTGTGTGTGTGTGTGTGTGTGTGTGTGTGTGTGTGTGTCTCTAGTATAGTGAACACTGATCGCTGATGGAGGCTACACTATACTGCTGTAAAACCCTTAGACCACACACACACACACACACACACACACACACACACACACACACACACGCACACACACACACACACACAGTCTCTATAATGAGTTATTAGGCGTGACAATCAACCATAAATTGAAGCTATAAAAATACAAGACTTGTTCCAACTGGTTAGTCTCACAGCATCAGTTACATTAGCATCAGTCCTGGTTAATCAATAGACGTGATCAGTGACTGGGGCTAACACGGTCAATTAGATCAGTGTAACGATGGGATGATATCAGTAAATCACTGGACTAATCAATTAGCCAGACAGAGAGGCAGACACACTGGGCTAAAACACAGCACTGTAGGAGGCTGTACTCTGTCCATGGTGCTAAAACCAGTCAGACTTTCTAGAATGATCCAACCTCACAGAAACACACTTCTCCCCATACACAGTATATTCACTGACTCATTCAAGGCCGTTTCATGTGCCATTCAGAGCAGGCCAGCGATTGAAACAGATATCTAGATCTGTTCCATCAGTTTCCAAATAGGGAGCAGGAGAGATCAAATCAACGTTATGTCTATTCCACGTTGGTTCAACATAATTCCATTGAAATTATGTGGAAACATTGACAGCATTAGTCAATGAATCCCTCATCATGACCGATATGCGGAAAACCCGGCCTTCTTTAAAGTACAGTTGTCAAATCAAACTGTGTAGGCTATCCTAGGTACTCCGAACAGTGTAAATATGTGGTGAAGAATAGTTTAACTTGTTTTTCGTTGCATACCTTCAGTGGCATAGTTGTGGTCGCGTAGGAAGCTGTTGTTGATCTTGCGGGTGTCACTCTCCTCCTCCATTGATAAATCGGTTGGTTCTGGATCCTGAGACCGTTAAAGACATCCTAGACTTTACCATCAGCAGCAGGCGGGCCGCGAGATCAGCGGGAGGGCTGTCATCATGACTCCAACTCTCCGGTAGTAATAACGGAATGATCAAATAGCCATTATGGCAAGTTCCACGTCTCTGTGCGTATGAAATAGGGGTTTCAGCCTATGCAGTGACAAAGCTTTACAATTGCGTCTTTATATAAAAAAGACGAAAATATCCTATGTAGTATCAAATGTATCTAAATGTCTTCATATAGTGACACCTCGGTATGAGGGCGTGTGAATCAGACAGCAGTCCTCTGTAAATGTTCTCTGGAGATGATTTGAGTTGAAGCTGGCAAGACTCTCTCTCTTGAAAAGCTTGGAAAAGCTTGGCTGGGGCGGGATTATGCGTCAAGCATGGCTGGCTAAAATCATTCCACGGTCTCCCTGCCAGCCTCCTCCGTTGTAGATCAGAATGTCACTTCGCTTTCTTCCTTCCTTTCGTTCACCAAGCAAAGTCCTCCTCGTTTTCTCTCCTCGAACAGAAAGGAACTCTGGTACGGTTCGCCCGACTCATTGGTGCGCATGCTGCTGGTACTGACGCTTTAGCACCAGCGTTACCAGCGCTTCCCAATACAGATTGCCGCAGGCTGGATCTTCAAAACTACACGCGGCAAACGCGTTTTGAACGCTCGCTGTGACGTTTACTCGAACCACCACAGTGCAGCCTACTGGAAATGGTCAGTCAGAAAGTCATGAATTATGAATCACTCAAGATGACAAGCAGATCAGACATTGTACAGTTCCAGCATAAATTAATAACAGGGCTAAATTATATATTTAAGGAGACATTAAGGAATGGGCTCACCGATAGCCCATTCGCTAATACATCGTTTTAGCCCATTCGCTAATACATCGTTAATGTTGTAGGCCTATAGACAGCAGGAGAGAGAGGAATACATTGAGGGGAGAGAGTGATGAGAGTGAGACGGGAGGCTAAAGACAACGAGGAAGAAAGATATGGATCAGGAGAGTTGGGAAGTGGGAGAGGGAGAGACAGAATGAGAGAGAGAGTTAAGGGGATAAGAGACAGGCAGGAAACACAAGGAAGGAAGAAAGAGAGAGAGGGAGGGAGGGAATAAATAGAGAGAGAAAGAAAGAAAGAAAGAAAGAGAGAGAGAGACAGACAGAGAGTGAGAGAGAAAGAGAGAGAGATGATGAAGGATGAGTGCAGCGGAAGGGCGTAAACCGCAAACTCCGGCACGAGGGTCGCATGTTCAATCCCAGTGGTAGACGCTCGTGTTGTTGTTGTTTTAGCCACATCCCAAAACTTAACATAAAGATGCACGAAGCAGAAATCGCTCCGCCATTTCCTGGTTGCTAAAATTCTGTTTATGTTCAGCCTAGAAATACATATCTATGTTAATTTGGTCAGGTCGCCTAAAAAGTTACATATTTCAGCTTGAACCATTCGGAATGAATGCAGGAGGAGCCACATACAGGAGGAGACGCCCAGGGTGTTCAAAACACTACACATTTTGACATTGGCAGCAGCTTCTACATTTGACGTTTGGAGAAATGTGGATACAAGTCAGAATCTGATAGGAAAATTGGTCAAACCGTGAGATCTTGTTGACATTTGAACACACAATCCCCTGCTTCAGTGCTAATGGGTATGTGGCTGTGGGAGAGAGATACTCTTCATACTAGAAACATCTCCTCTGTCTCCTACACATGCTATGTTACACACCACTAGCCCCCCAGCCTCCACCTGAATACATTACAGTGCATTACCCATGCAGAGCTACAATGAAGCCAACTGGATCATTGAGAAGTTCTGTGTTCTGATGTAAGGTAGTATGTTTACATAGTTACACCCCTGCTCTTCTAATTAAATCTCTGTTCAAAGCCACCTATGTTCAGCTTAAGCTCTATCTGAGTGGTCAGTGGAGCATCTCCACTGAAATAGGCCATCTTTATCATTATTTAAACATGAGGACAGACAGTTGTGTTCAGCCATGGAGTGCTACTAACAAAGACTCAAGTCTTCTGTGTGTCGGTTGAATAACAACAGGATTAGATTGAAATTAATAAGAACCACTGGGAGACAATGGAAATAGCAGAGTAAGTGGAGTGAAGGCTGGTCAGTTGGACGATTATGGTTCCACTTGGGAAGTGGCAAGTGGGTAGAATGCAGGTGGCTTTGGTAGAGAGAGGGGGGAGCAAATCCATTAAAAGAGAGAATGGCAAAGCCCAGATATAGAGTGAGACAGAGAGAGAGAGAGAGAGAGAGAGAGAGAGAGAGAGAGAGAGATTGAGAGAGAGAGAGAGAGACAGAGAGAGACAGACAGAGAGAGACAGAGAGAGAGAGATTGAGAGAGAGAGATTGAGAGAGAGAGAGAGAGAGAGAGAGAGAGAGAGAGAGAGAGAGAGACAGAGAGAGAGAGAGAGAGAGAGAGACCGAGAGACAGACAGAGAGAGAGAGAGAGAGCGAGAGAGAGAGAGAGAGAGAGAGAGAGAGAGAGAGAGAGAGAGAGAGAGAGAGAGAGAGGAACATAAAAAAGGAACATACATTTGGCTAGAAATAGTTGAATCAGTTATAGAACCCATTGCCCTTTATGGTTGTGAGGTCTGGGGTCCGCTCACCAACCAAGAATTCACAAAATGGGACAAAGGTTGTACAGAAATATCCTCTGTGTACAACGTAAAACACCAAATAATGCATGCAGAGTAGAATTAGGCCGATACCCGCTTATTATCAAAATCCAGAAAAGAGCCGTTAAACTCTACAACCACCTAAAAGGAAGCGATTCCCAAACCTTCCATAACAAAGCCATCACCTACAGAGAGTAGAACCTGGAGAAGAGTCCCCTAAGCAAGCTGTTCCTGGGGCTTTGTTCACAAACAGACCCCACAGAGCCCCAGGACAGCAACACAATTAGACATTAGATAAATAACAAAAAACAGAACAAACTAGAATGCTATTTGTCCCTAAACAGAGAGTACACAGTGGCAGAATACCTGACCACTGTGACTGACCCAAACTGCCACCGTAGGCAGACGTGGATCTCAAGAGAAGACAGGCTATGTGCACACTGCCTACAAAATGAGGTGGAAACTGAGCTGTACTTCCTAAACTCCTGCCAAATGTATGACAATATTAGAGACACATATTTCCCTCAGATTACACAGATCCACAAAGAATTTGAAAACAACCCCAATTTTGAAAAACTCCCATATCTACTGAGTGAAATACCACAGCGTGCCATCACAGCAGCAAGATTTGTCACCTGTTGCCACAACCTACAGTTGAAGTCGGACATTTACATACACCTTAGCCAAATACATTTGAACTCAGTTTTTTTCAATTCCTGACATTTAATCCTAGTGAAAATGCCCTGTTTTAGGTCAGTTAGGATCACCATTTTATTTTAAGAATATGAAATGTCAGAATAATAGTAGAGAGAATTATTTATTTCAGCTTTTATTTCGTTCATCACATTCCCAGTGGGTCAGAAGTTTACATACACTCAATTAGTATTCGGTAGCATTGCCTTTAAATTGTTAAACTTGGGTCAAACGTTTCACGGTAGCCTTCCACAAGCTTCCCACAATAAGTTGGGTGAATTCTGGCCCATTCCTCCTGACAGAACTGGTGTAACTGAGTCAGGTTTGTAGGCCTTCTTGCTCGCACACACTTTTTCAGTTCTTCCCACAAATTTTCTATAGCATTGAGGTCAGGGCTTTGTGATGGCCACTCCAATACCTTGACTTTGTTGTCCTTAAGCCATTTTGCCACAACTTTGGAAGTATGCTTGGGGTCATTGCGAACAAGCTTTAACTTCCTGACTGATGTCTTGAGATGTTGCTTCAATATATCCACATCATTTTCCTTACTCATGATGCCATCTATTTTGTGAAGTGCACCAGTACCTCCTGCAGCAAAGCACCCCCACAACATGATGCTGCCACCCCCATGCAAGCCCCCCCTTTTTTCCTCCAAACATAACGATGGTCATTATGGTCAAACAGTTCTATTTTTGTTTCATCAGACCAGAGAACATTTCTCCAAAAAGTACTATCTTTGTTCCAATGTGCAGTTGCAAAACGTAGTCTTTTTTATGGCGGTTTTGAAGCAGTGGCTTCTTCCTTGCTGAGAGGCCTTTCAGGTTATGTCGATATAGGACTTGTTTTACAGTGGATATAGATACTTTTGTACCTGTTTCCTCCAGCATCTTCACAAGTTCCTAGTTATGGGATTGATTTGTACTTTTTGTACCAAAGTACGTTCATCTCTAGGAGACAGAACGCATCTCCTTCCTGAGCGGTATGACGGCTGCGTGGTCCCATGGTGTTTATACTTGCGTACTATTGTTTATACAGATGAACGTGGTACCTTCAGGCGTTTGGAAATTTCTCCCAAGGTTGAACCAGTCTTGTGGAGGTCTACAAAAAAATAAAATAATTGATTTCCCATGATGTCGAGCAGAGGCACTGAGTTTGAGATACAGGCCTTGAAATACATCCACAGGTACACCTCTAATTGACTCAAACGATGTCAATTAGCCCATCAGAAGCTTCTAAAGCATGACATAATTTTCTGGAAGTTTCCAAGCTTTTTAAAGGCACAGTCAACTTAGTGTATGTAAACTTCTGACCCACCGGACTTGTGATATAGTGAATTATAAGTGAAATAATATGTCTGTAAACAATTGTTGGAAGAATTACTTGTGTCATGCACAAAGTAGATGTCCTAACCGACTTGCTAAAACTATAGTTTGTTAACATGAAATCTGTGGAGTGGTTGAAAAATGACTTTTAATGACTTCAACCTAAGTGTATGTAAACTTCAACTGTACCTACCTACCTACCTACCTGGCCGGACCTACCTACCTACCTGGCCGGACCTACCTACCTACCTGGCCGGACCTACCTACCTATCTGGCCGGACCTACCTACCTACCTGGCCGGACCTACCTACCTACCTGGCCGGACCTACCTACCTACCTGGCCGGACCTACCTACTTACCTGGCCGGACCTACCTACCTACCTGGCCGGACTTACCTACCTACCTGGCCGGACCTACCTACCTACCTACCTGGCCGGACCTACCTACCTACCTGGCCGGACCTACCTACCTACTTGGCCGGACATACCTACCCAGGGAAGAAAGGAGGGAGAGGGATAGAGCATTGAAGGGATAGAGCGAGAGAGGCTTGATTTCATACCCTCAACCACAACTACTGTCGTGTGTGAGTGTGTGTGTGTAAATGTGAGAGAGAGAGAGAGAGAGAGAGACAGAGCATTAGAACGAGAGAGACAGAGACAGAAAGACGGAGCATTAGAGGGAGAGAGAGAGAGAGAGAGACAGAGTGACAGAGCATTAGAACGAGAGAGAGAGACAGAGAGACTGAGAGACAGAGAGACAGAGAGAAGGAGGGAGCATTAGAGAGAGGTTATGTATATATACAGTGTTGTAACAATGTGCAAATAGTTAAAGTACAAATGGGAAAATAAATAAACATACAGTAAATATGGGTTGTATTTACAATGGTGTTTGTTCTTCACTAGTTGCCCTTTTCTTGTGACAACAGGTCACAAATCTTTCTGCTGTGATGCACACTGTGGTATTTCACCCAGTAGATATGAGAGTTTATCAACATTGGGTTTGTTTCTCTAATGCTCCCTCCCATCTCTCTCTTTCTCTCTCTCTCCCTCTAATGCTCTGTCTCTCTGTCTCTCTCTCTCTCGCGCTCTCCCTCAAAACGCTCCATCTCTCTCTCTCTCTCACACACACACGACAGTAATTGTGGTTGAGTGTATAAAATCAAGCTCTCTCTCTCTCGCGCGAATGGATCCCACCCTCCCTCCCTTCTCTCCCCAGGTAGGTAGGTAGGTCCGGCCAGGTCTCTCTCTCTCCCTCTCTCTCTCTCTCTCTCTCTCACTCTCTCTCTCTCTCTCTCTCTCTCTCTCTCTCTCTCTCTCTCTCTCTCTCTCTCTCTCTCTCTCTCTCTCTCTCCCCCTCTCTCCCTCCCTCTCTCTCCCTCCCCCTCTCCCTCTCCCCCTCCCTCCCTCCCTCCCTCCCTCCCTCTCTCTCTCTCCCTCTCTCTCCCTCTATTTCTCTCTCCCTTTCTCCCCTAACACCTCCTCTCCCTCCCCTAACACCCTCCTCTCCCTCCCTTTCTCCCCTAACACCTCCTCTCCTCTCCTCTCCTCTCCTCTCCTCTCCCCTCCCCTCCTCTCCCCTCCCCTCCCCTCCCCTCCCCTCCCCTCCCCTCCCCTCCTCTCCTCTTCCCCTCCCCTCCCCTCCCCTCCCCTCCCCTCCCCTCCTCTCCTCTCCTCTCCTCTCCTCTCCTCTCCTCTCCTCTCCCTCCCCTAACACATCCTCTCCCTCCCGGTCGATTGAAATGCTTCCCAACAGAAATACCAGTATGTTAGCCTATCTGACCTTGAGGGCACACTAACAGACACATGTGTAGGCTATGCACACACTTACACGCATAAACAAGCCCCGGAAACACACACACAGACAAACACACACACACACACACACACACACATTCAAAACCGCCTCTTTTTAAGTCAGCGTGTAGTTAACAGCAAAAAAAAATGACTAATTTATTCCATTTTAATGTCGCCATTGCTGTATGCTATTCTGCACCGTGCTCTGTATGTAACCTCTCTTGTTGCTAGGTAACTGCCGGTGAAGCGGCAACCGTTGCTATGCGGCACAACAACAGCTGTCTGTGTAATTGGATCATTAAGATGATTAAACTTTGTCATCATTCCGCTCCTCTCTGTCTTAATACAGCTCAGGCTCCACAACACGCTGTAACATAAGGGTTAATGGAGTGAACAGGAGAGGCTGATACTTCCTATTTATTTATCATTAGGAGACTGAAGATAATAAAGATTTATGAATTTGATGGATTGTAAATAATTTTCCCATCAGTAGCTACTGGCTTTCTGTGGCTTTACACTACACAGTACTACTCAATTCCTCAGTTATGATTGGATCTCCCTCACCGCAAATTATGCCTTGGCCCGGTCTTCAGAGGCTGTGACTTGGCCCTGTCTTCAGAGGCTGTGGCTTGGCCCGGTCTTCAGAGGCTGTGGCTTGGTCCTGTCTTCAGAGGCTGTGGCTTGGTCCTGTCTTCAGAGGCTGTGGCTTGGCCCTGTCTTCAGAGGCTGTGGCTTGGCCCTGTCTTCAGAGGCTGTGGCTTGGCCCGGTCTTCAGAGGGTGTGGCTTGGTCCTGTCTTCAGAGGCTGTGGCTTGGTCCTGTCTTCAGAGGCTGTGGCTTGGTCCTGTCTTCAGAGGCTGTGGCTTGGCCCTGTCTTCAGAGGCTGTGGCTTGGCCCGGTCTTCAGAGGCTGTGGCTTGGCCCGGTCTTCAGAGGGTGTGGCTTGGTCCTGTCTTCAGAGGCTGTGGCTTGGTCCTGTCTTCAGAGGCTGTGGCTTGGTCCTGTCTTCAGAGGCTGTGGCTTGGTCCTGTCTTCAGAGGCTGTGGCTTGGCCCTGTCTTCAGAGGCTGTGGCTTGGTCCTGTCTTCAGAGGCTGTGGCTTGGTCCTGTCTTCAGAGGGTGTGGCTTGGTCCTGTCTTCAGAGGCTGTGGCTTGGCCCGGTCTTCAGAGGCTGTGGCTTGGCCCGGTCTTCAGAGGGTGTGGCTTGGTCCTGTCTTCAGAGGCTGTGGCTTGACCTGAGCTTAGCCCCTCTCTTTCTTTCTCTCTCCTCTCTCTTCTTTAACAAACCTTTCATTTTGTGAGCTAACAAATAATGAAGTACAGTCACATTTAAAATGGTACATTCATAAGCACGAATAAGAATTATTTAGAAAATAATATTTTTCAAATGGAGAAAGTTTCTATTGCGAAGGGACTAGATGTGCATGTAGTGTGTGAGCGGTATTTCTCAAAACTTGTGATAATTAGTAACGTTTATATTGGGCTAAATGTTGTGAGTTCAAAGACAACTTTGGTAGTAAAATAAACTTTGAAACAACTGGTTTCTATTAGGCTACAGAATTAGAGAAGGGCTGTTTATCTGAACCTTTTCTTTTTTATTTCAATATGGAAACCAGGTACTGGTGTTTAGGGGGCATGGGGGGGGTGGGGTACATATGATGTGACAAATCAACTGTACGTTTCAGTGTTTCTCAAGGTTCCGTTTTAGGACCACTATTGTTTTCACTATATATTCTACCTTTTGGTGATGTCATTAGAAACACAATGTCAACTTTCACTACTATGCAGACGGCACACAGCTGTACATTTCGATGAAACATGGTGAAGTCCCAAAATTGCCTACCCTGGAAGCCTGTGTTTCAGACATAAGGAAGTAGATGGCGGCAAATGTTTTACTTTTAAACTCGGACAAAACAGAGATGCTAGTTCTAGGTCCCAAGAAACAAAGAGATCTGCTGTTGGATCTGACAATTAATCTTGGCTGTACAGTCATCTCAAATAAAACTGTGAAGGACCTCAGTGTTACTCTGGACCCTGATCTCTCTTTTGATGAACATATCAAGAATATATTTCAATGACCGATTTTTTCCATCTTTGTAACATTGCAAAAATCAGAAACCTTTTGTACCAAAACTATGCAGAATAGCTAATACATGCTTTTGTCACTTCTAGATTCGACTACTGCAATGCTCTACTCTCCGGCTACTCCTAACCTACAAAGTTTTACATGGGCTTGCTCCTACTTATCGCCTTGTCTCAGGGTAGTAAGTTGGTGGTCTGTTGATATCCCTCTAGTGGTGTGGGTGCTGTGCTTTGGCAAAGTGGGTGGGGTTATATTCTGCCTGGTTGGCCCTGTCCGGGGGTATCGTCGGCGGGGCCACAGTGTCCCCCGAGCACCCCCCCCCCCCCCCCCCTAATTCTCTCGCTCTCCTTCTCTCCCCTCCAGGAGGACCTGAACCCTAGGACTATGCTTCAGGACTACCTGGCCTGATGAGACCTGGTTGTCCACAGACCACCTGGTCATTCTGCTGCTCCAGTTTCAACTGTTCTGTCTGCGGCTATGGAACCCTGACCTGTTCACCGGACGTGCCACTTGGCATGCAGCAGGTTGGAAGTGCTTCCTGTGACAGTGCATCACAGGCGGTACAGTATAGAGTCAGGGAAATGATCCCAATCGTTTTTCCACCATTCATTTTTCCCCATAGGGAATTTTAGAAAACATATAAGTCAACTTGTCCTAGAGAGATCTATGGGAAAAGGGAATGGTGGAAAAACTATTTGGATCATTTCCTTGTTTGACCGCTAAGTTTTATGGGTATTATGACTCATACTGTGGTACTCTATGGAAGCGGACCAAAATGAATTGACAACCCAAATCATTGCGCGGGCCGGTTAGAAATGTGTCAGGGGCCGGATTCGGCCAGGGGGCCTTGTGTTTTACACATGTGACTTAGTGTCACGACTTCGGCTGAGACAAACACTGAGTGGTGGGTCGGTGGTGGCTAGTACTCGGGCGACGTCGACCTAGTACTAGCCACCACCGACCCACCACTCAGTGTTTGTCTGCGCTGTTTCGTTTCAGCACCTGTTCCCCATTTGTTCACTAATTGTGGGTGCGTCTTATTCCCTCTGCACACCCCGGGTCCCTGTCGGTGATTATTGTACTTTGAGTGTGTATGGGAGCTAACGTGTTTTCGTAGCTCCCCCTTTTGTTCAGACCGGAGAGTTTGTTTTCCGAAATTTAATAAATTAGTCATTCTCGTTACTCTCCTGCCTCCCTGCGCCTGCTTCCACTACGCCTTCCTGGCGACATCACTCACACTTAGAGGGAGTAGATACTGTGTTTGACAAGATTGTCTTTGGATTTGAAGTAAACAGAGTTAGTGTAAGTCCTACAACACACACGCAATAACCCTCCAGTCTATTACCAGAATTTATATCCAGCCCACTGACAGAGATACTTTCTCCTCCCTCTGTGAATAGTAATATGTCAATGAGCTGATCCAGCCTATAACTCACACTCTCTAGGCTGTTTTATTGGACCATCGGAGTAAAGCTGTAAAGCTAATATTGATCTAGACAGGTTCATTTGTCTAACTGAGTGACTGTATAGAACAAGATGACTGGCTGTGATAGTCTGCCAGCCTGTCTGTCTGTCTGTCTCTTTGTTCGTCTGTCAGTGCCTGTCTGTCCATCTGTCTGTCCGTCTGGAAAGGGAAAGGGGATACCTAGTCAGTTGCACAAATGAACAGATTTAACTGAAAGATGTAATCCGAATTTAAACCAACCCCTCTGAATCAGAGAGGTGAGGGGGGCTGCCTTAATTGACATCCACGTAATCAGCATACAACGTTGTTGTTGGGGGTTAACTGCTTTGCTGAAGGGCACAACAGACGATTTTTCTACCTAGCCTTTCGTTACTTGCCCAATGCTCTTAACTGCTGGGCTACCTGCTGCCCCTGTCCGTCCGTCTGTGAGGGGGAGTGTCTCTGTGTTGTCTGGCCATAGAGAGCAGAGCAGCCTCAAATGTAGGGACACTGACTGTAGTACAGCTTATCTTACAGCATCACCTTCTGGCATAACCTAGTATTACATGTGAAAACTATGCCAGGACTGGACAAACAGCCTAGTTTAGCTCCCTCAATACTAATGACTATCACTATGACCACCCTAGACTAGGCTTGTTCTCCCTTTTCTCCCCCATCACCCCATTCACGGGGAAAGACAGAGAGAGAGAGAGAGAGAGAGAGAGAGAGAGAGAGAGAGAGAGAGATGGAGAGAGAGAGAGAGAGAGAGAGAGAGAGGAGAGAGACAGAGAGAGACAGAGAGAGACAGAGACACAAAGAGAGAGAGAGAGAGAGAGAGAGAGAGAGAGAGAGAGAGAGAGAGAGAGACAGAGAGACAGAGAGACAGAGCGACAGAGCGACATAGTAACAGAGAGAGAGAGACAGAGAGATAGAAAGGCGAGAGACAGAGAGAGGGAGAGAGAGAGAGAGAGAGAGAGAGAGAGAGAGAGAGAGAGAGAGACAGAGAGACAGAGAGACAGAGCGACAGAGCGACAGAGCGACATAGTAACAGAGAGAGAGAGACAGAGAGATAGAAAGGCGAGAGACAGAGAGAGGGGGAGAGAGAGAGAGAGAGAGAGAGACAGTGAGAGAAACAGAGAGAGACAGTGAGAGAAACAGAGAGAGAGAAAGGCGAGAGAGACAGAGACAGAGACAGAGAGAGACAGAGAGAGACAGAGACAGAGACAGAGACAGAGAGAGAGAGAGAGAGAGAGAGAGAGAGAGAGAGAGAGAGAGAGAGAGAGAGAGAGAGAGAGAGAGAGAGAGAGAGAGAGAGAGAGAGAGAGAGAGAGAGAGAGAGAGAGAAATAGAACAGGTCAGACTTTCACTTCCTCCACCTCCTCATCTATTAATCAATTCAATTCAATTAAATTCAATTCACTTTATTGGCATGACGCAACAATGTACATATTGCCAAAGTATCATACATCAATATATATATTTTTTTTCTATATATTTATATATATATTTTTTTTCTATTTTATATATATATATATACATACATATACACACGCACATACATATATATACACATATATACATACATTCATACACACATATATATATATTTTTTTTTTTAAAAATATAATTACATCAAAGAACAAATAACAACAGGAAAAAATAAAATAAATGCATTAAATATGTCAGGCACTGTCCCTCAACTTGTGGCAGGCAGCAACATAGCATGCTGCCAGCACACAGCTGGTCATGTCTTCCCCCAAAAGGATCGGCAGCCTTTCTATGTCAGAGAGGTCCTCAAAGCCCCGGACTACTTGTTCAAATTTGGGGAAGTGACTCTCTCTGATGGTTTTATATTTTTGACATTTGGTCAGGAAATGCAGCTCTGTCTCTGGTTCTGCTGTGGTGCAGTGGTTGCACAGCCTTTCCTCTACAGGGAGCCAGGTTTTCCTGTGTCTACCCTTCTCAATAGCAAGGCTGTGCTCGCTGAGCCTGTACTTTGTCAAGGTTTTCCTGAGGTTTTGATCAGTCACCATGGTCAGATAGTTTGCCATGGTGTACTGTCGATTTAGGGCCAAATAGCACTGCATTTTGCTTTGTGCTTGTGTTTGTGTTTTCCAATAGGTAATGTAGTTTTGTTTTAGATGTTTTGTAATTTGGTTAATTCTTATTGATTGGATGTTCTGGTCCTGAGGCTTCAGTGTGTTAGTGGAACAAGTTTGTGAACTCAGCCCCTGGACCAGTTGGATGAAGGGACTCTTATCTTTGCTCAACTCTTGGTATTGCAGGGCTTGGTAATGATATGAGAGGGGGTCACTGTGTTTTAGGTGTTTCCAAAACTTAATTGCTCTTTTTTGAGTTTTTAATATTAGTGGATATCGGCCTAATTCTGCCCTGCATGCATTGTTTGTAGTTTTCCTCTGGACATGTAGGAGAATCTTACAAAGTTCCGCGTGCAAGGTCTCAATGGGATGTTTGTCCCAGTGGGTAAAATCTTGTTTTGTAAGTGGACCCCACACCTCGCTGCCATAGAGTGCGATTGGTTCAATCACACATTTAATTAGTTTTTGCCAAATTGTAATAGGTATTTCAATTTGGATTTGTTTTTTAATGGCGTAGAATGCCCTGCGTGCTTTGTCTCTCAGTTCATTCACTGCATTATTTAGGTGTCCAGTCGAACTTATTTTTAAACTCTATATGTTTTGCACCAATTGAGAACGTTGGTTTTATTCCCTGGGATCTGGAATTTGTCTGGAAAATCATTATTTTGGTCTTTTTGGGGTTTACTGTCAGGGCCCAGGTCTGACAGTACTGCTCTAGCAGGTCCAAGCTCTGCTGTAGACCATGTGCTGTGGGTGAAAGCAGGCACAGGTCATCTGCAAAGAGCAGGCATCTAACTTCCGAATTGTGGAGACTAACACCAGGGGCTGAGGACTTCTCTAGAATATTGGCCAATTCATTGATGTAAATGTTAAATAGCACAGGGCTGAGATTGCAACCCTGGCGCAGGCCCCGCCCCTGGTTAAATGATTCAGTTTGTTTCTTGCCAATTTTTATGCTACACATGTTGCCTGTATACATTGATTTTATAATGTCATATGTTTTACCCCCTACACCACTTTCAATGACTTTGTAGAACAGTCCTGTATGCCAGATAGAATCAAATGCTTTTTGGAAGTCAATAAAGCAAGTATAGAGTTTTGTCTTATTTTTGTGGACGTGTTTATCTATTAGGGTGTGTAGGGTGTAAATATGATCTGTTGTTCTATGTTTTGGTATAAATCCAATTTGGCTTTTACTCAGGATATTGTGCTTATTAAGGAAGTTTAGGACTCTTACATTTATAATACTACAGAAAACCTTCCCCAGGTTACTGTTCACACAAATCCCTCTGTAATTGTTAGGGTCAGATTTGTCTCCGTTTTTAAAGATTGGTGTTATGAGTCCTTGGTTCCAGATGTCAGGGAAGTAACCTACACTCAGGATCAAGTTAAACAATTTTAATATAGCTAATTGATATTTTTCACTAGTGAATTTGAGCATCTCATTTAGGATCCCATCAGGTCCGCATGCTTTTTTTGATTTGAGGGCTTGAAGTTTTTTAAGGAGCTCCTGCTCAGTAATTGGGGAGTCTAAAGGATTTTGGTAGTCCTTTATAGATTTTTCCAGTTTGTTTAACTTTTCATAAATTTGGCACTGTTCAGTATTATCCTGAGTGTCAACAGTGTTGTAGAGTGCTTTAAAGTGATTTGTCCAAATGTCACCATTTTGTATGGCTAATTCCTGTTGTTTGGGTTTGTTTAGGTTTTTCCAATTTTGCCAGAAGTTGTTTTTATTTATGGACTCCTCAATTAGTGTCAATTGCTTTCTGTTGTACTGGGATTTCTTGATTCTGAGTGTACGTTTATATGATTTTAATGTCTCACAGTACTGAAGGCGTAGTTCTCTGTTGTTTGGGTCTCTGTGTTTTTGGTTCGATAGTGTTCTAAGTTTTTTCCTAATGTTTTTACAATCTGTATCAAACCATTTGTCTTCTGTATTTCTGTTTGGTTTGTTTGATCCTAGCTTTAATTGTGCTGTTTTTGCTGTTTGCCTAAATATATAATTTATGTTATTTACAGCTAGATTGACACCTTCTTTACTGTGAGCGTACATTGTATCCAGAAAGTTGTTTAGGGTTGATTGGATTTTTTTGGTTACTGATTGCTCTCTCTGATTAATCTCTCTCTCGAACTCAGAATTAGCTTCCACACTAACTCACTGGTATTGTAAAACAGTAAACCTGTCTCCTTCCATTCTAACTCACTGGTATTGTAAAACAGTAAACCTGTCTCCTTACACACTAACTCACTGGTATTGTAAAACAGTAAACCTGCCTCCTTCCACACTAACTCACTGGTATTGTAAAACAGTAAACCTGCCTCCTTCCACACTAACTCACTGGTATTGTAAAACAGTCTACTGCCTCCTTCCACACTAACTCACTGGTATTGTAAAACAGTAAACCTGTCTCCTTCCAAACTAACTCACTAGTATTGTAAAACAGTAAAACTGCCTCCTTCCACACTAACTCACTGGTATTGTAAAACAGTAAACCTGTCTCCTTCCACACTAACTCACTGGTATTGTAAAACAGTAAACCTGTCTCCTTCCATACTGACTCACTGGTATTGTAAAACAGTCTACTGCCTCCTACGACACTAAATCATTGGTATTGTAAAACAGTAAACCTGTCTCCTTCCACACTAACTCACTGGTATTGTAAAACAGTAAACCTGTCTCCTTCCATACTGACTCACTGGTATTGTAAAACAGTCTACTGCCTCCTACGACACTAAATCATTGGTATTGTAAAACAGTAAACCTGTCTCCTTCCACACTAACTCACTGGTATTGTAAAACAGTAAACCTGCCTCCTTCCACACCAACTCACTGGTATTGTAAAACAGTAAACCTGTCTCCTTCCACACTAACTCACTGGTATTGTAAAACAGTAAACCTGCCTCCTTCCACACTAACTCACTGGTATTGTAAAACAGTAAACCTGTCTCCTTCCACACTAACTCACTGGTATTGTAAAACAGTCTACTGCCTCCTACGACACTAAATCATTGGTATTGTAAAACAGTAAACCTGTCTCCTTCCACACTAACTCACTGGTATTGTAAAACAGTAAACCTGTCTCCTTCCATACTGACTCACTGGTATTGTAAAACAGTAAACCTGTCTCCTTCCACACTAACTCACTGGTATTGTAAAACAGTAAACCTGTCTCCTTCCACACTAACTCACTGGTATTGTAAAACAGTAAACCTGTCTCCTTCCACACTAACTCACTGGTATTGTAAAACAGTAAACCTGTCTCCTTCCACACTAACTCACTGGTATTGTAAAACAGTAAACCTGTCTCCTTCCATACTGACTCACTGGTATTGCAAAACAGTAAACCTGTCTCCTTCCACACTAACTCACTGGTATTGTAAAACAGTAAACCTGTCTCCTTCCATACTGACTCACTGGTATTGTAAAACAGTAAACCTGTCTCCTTCCACACTAACTCACTGGTATTGTAAAACAGTAAACCTGTCTCCTTCCACACTAACTCACTGGTATTGTAAAACAGTAAACCTGTCTCCTTCCATACTGACTCACTGGTATTGTAAAACAGTAAACCTGTCTCCTTCCACACTAACTCACTGGTATTGTAAAACAGTAAACCTGTCTCCTTCCATACTGACTCACTGGTATTGCAAAACAGTAAACCTGTCTCCTTCCACACTAACTCACTGGTATTGTAAAACAGTAAACCTGTCTCCTTCCATACTGACTCACTGGTATTGTAAAACAGTAAACCTGTCTCCTTCCACACTAACTCACTGGTATTGTAAAACAGTAAACCTGTCTCCTTCCACACTAACTCACTGGTATTGTAAAACAGTAAACCTGTCTCCTTCCATACTGACTCACTGGTATTGTAAAACAGTAAACCTGTCTCCTTCCACACTAACTCACTGGTATTGTAAAACAGTAAACCTGTCTCCTTCCATACTGACTCACTGGTATTGTAAAACAGTAAACCTGCCTCCTTCCACACTAACTCACTGGTATTGTAAAACAGTAAACCTGCCTCCTTCCACACTAACTCACTGGTATTGTAAAACAGTAAACCTGTCTCCTTCCACACTAACTCACTGGTATTGTAAAACAGTAAACCTGTCTCCTTCCATACTGACTCACTGGTATTGTAAAACAGTCTACTGACTTTATGTCCTGTTCTGAGATCCATGCACAGTCTGACCACAAACCCCATCATGAAATGACAAAATAAAAAGTGCCTGGATATATGAGATACTGCATGTGTCACAGAGGGAGGTGGCATTGATGTGGTAGTTCTTGTCTTCCAGGTAAACTCATATATGATGCTTCCCAAATGGCACCCTATTTCTTTTACAGTGCACTACTTTTGACCAGCACTCTAAAGGGAATAGGGTGCCATTTGGAATGCACCCAGAGGCTTGTCATGAATCTTTAAAGAGCCTATCCTCTATTCCTACCACCCACACACCCACCCACCTCTCTCTCTCTCTCTCTCTCTCTCTCTCTCTCTCTCTCACCACTCAGAGGGAGGATTATTTATTTTAGAAAGCTCTGACTTTTACTAAAATCCCCCCACTTACAGCGTCAATACTCCAGACCTGACTGTGAATACATGTTATAGATGACAAGGTAACTATCCTAATGCTCTAGATTACCACTCAGTCACTCCAGGATCATCCTTTTATAATCCAAGATCCCAGCAGAACAGAGACAGAGGGGGGAAGGATTGAAAGGTAAAACTGAATTTGTTAGAAATTAGGGATTGCCTTGTAATTGTGTAATTAACCGGAGACATACTGTTGTTGTTGTTGTTGTAAATACAGCAAATTATTGGACAGAAGATATAGACAGCATACAGAGAGAAGCAGACAGAGCGTGAAAGAGAGATAGAGAGACAGAGAGCGAATTCAATTTTGTATAACTATTTGTATAACTCCCATAACTATTGGGTGAAATACCACAGTGTGCAATCACAGCATTTGTAACCTGTTGCCACAAGAAAAGGGCAACCAGTTGAAGAACAAACACCACTGTAAATACAACACATATTTATGTTTATTTATTTCCCTTTTTGTTTTACTTGAACTATTTGCACATCGTTGCAGCACTGTATATAGACATAATATGACATTTAAAATGTCTTGATTCTTTTGGTGTAATATTTACTGTACATTTTTTATTGTTTATTTCTGCCCCTGGCAATGTAAACATATGTTTCCCATGACAATAAAGCTTATACTTACATCTGATATCCAAGGCAGACAGTTTTCCCTCTCAGTAAAATATAGGTCAAATACATTCATTCTGAAGGCTTCTCTTCATGACTGTCTATATGAGCCTCTCTCGCTCTCTCTCTCTGAGCCAGAGGACCACAGGGGGGAGTGTGCGTGTGTGCATGTGTGAGGGGGATGCTTTTAGGTTAAATAATGTAGTGTCTCATTCTCAGCCTCCAGCCCTCCACATTACGTACCGATACAAGCTAGTGACAAACTGTGGCCTCTAGGACTAGTCAGTAAACAATACTAACCACTGTGACAGCTAGCTTTCTCACTCTCACTCTCTCTTACTCCCTTTCTCTCTCTCTCTCTCTCTCCCTCTCTGTCTCACATTCTCTCTGTCTCTCTCCCATCTCTCTCACCAAGAGAGAGACACAGAGATTCTGCATGCAGAATTCTGCAAAAACATTCCCTGTGTACAACATAAAACACCAAATAATGCATGCAGAGCAGAATTAGGCCAATATAATTAGACATAACCAAATCATGAAAAAATAAATTAAAAAATTACTTGAGACATTGGAAAGAATTTACCAAAAAACGAAGCAAACTGGAATGCTATTCGGCCCTAAACAGAGAGTACACAGTGACAGAATACCTGACCACTGTGACTGACCCAAAATTAAGGATAGCTTTGACTATGTACAGACTCATTGAGCATGGCCTTGCTATTGAGAAAGACCATCGTAGGCAGACCTGGCTCTCAAGAGAAGACAGGCTGTCTGCACACTTCCCACAAAATGAGGTGGAAACTGAGCTGCACTTCCTAACCTCCTGCCAAATGTATGACCATATTAGAGACACATATTTCCCTCAGATTACACAGGTCCACAAAGAATTCCAAAACAAATCCAATTTTGACAAACTCCCATATCTATTGGGTGAAATACCACATTGCGCCATCACAGCAGCAATACCACAGTGTGGTAAAGAAAAAAGCACAAAAGAACAAACACCATTGTAAATACAACACATATTTATGTTTATTTATTTTCCCTTTTGTACTTTAACTATTTGCACATCATTATAACACTGTACATAGCCATAATATGACATTTGAAATGTGTATTTTCTTTTGAAACTTGTGAGTGTAATGTTTAATGTTTACTTTTGGGAGAGAGACAGAATAAACACAGTCACTAATGTGTACTACAGAGTGAAGGATGTGTAGGCTACATATTACCACAAACAAGGAAATCAACTCTGTAAGTCAGTGAGTATTAAGTCAGTAATTTTGGTCACTGTGCTCTCTAATGCTCTGATACGCTCCGACACACACAAACACAAACTCACACACGGTCACATACCCTCTGTAACAAGTCAACTGCTGTCTGTCTGCTCTCCCCATGCTCTGTATTCAGAACAGCCCTGTCTGCTCTCCCCATGCTCTGTATTCAGAACAGCCCTGTCTGCTCTCCCCATGCTCTGTATTCAGAACAGCCCTGTCTGCTCTCCCCACGCTCTGTATTCAGAACAGCCCTGTCTGCTCTCCCCATGCTCTGTATTCAGAACAGCCCTGTCTGCTCTCCCCACGCGCTGTATTCAGAACAGCCCTGTCTGCTCTCCCCACGCTCTGTATTCAGAACAGCCCTGTCTGCTCTCCCCACGCTCTGTATTCAGAACAGCCCTGTCTGCTCTCCCCACGCTCTGTATTCAGAACAGCCCTGTCTGCTCTCCCTATACCCTGTATTCAGAACAGCCCTGTCTGCTCTCCCTATACCCTGTATTCAGAACATACCTGTATTCAGAACAGCCCGGTATTCAGAACATACCTGTATTCAGAACATACCTGTATTCAGAACAGCCCTGTATTCAGAACGGACCTGTATTCAGAACAGCCCGGTATTCAGAACATACCTGTATTCAGAATAGCCCTGTCTGCTCTCCCCATTCCCTGTATTCAGAACTGTATTGAAACACAGAAGTCACACTGTGCTAATGAAATGGAGGCCTTTTATGTGTAGTAGTATTGTTTACAAAGAAGTTCTCCGAATTATCAGGCTTCTCAGAATGATAAGGCTTCTCAGAATGATCAGGCTTCTCAGAATGGAATGGTGTCACAGTGGTGCAGATCAGTTCTAAACTTCTATCCACTTATCGAGGACAACCAGAGTGAAATCACATGTCAAATACTTTCCCATACTTCAACTTTGCTTTTAGTTTGACAATAGAATAGTCACAAAAGTGCAAACCCCAGGCGAATTTAAGCCCAAACGTAGGCCTATAGGCAGCATAGTTCACCATATGATCAAAAACATATAACGAGATCTATACTAGACATCTAAACTCCCCTCTCCTATCGACCACAATACACACACACAGCTCCTGAGAGTCCCCGGTGAGTCTCTACCTACCTTCGGTGTGGCATGTGGAAGACAGGATGGTGGTGGGAGGGCGGAAGAGGTACGGGAGATAACGGGAAAAACATTTCATCTTCTTCTCCGGTTAGCAGAAGGCAGTGCTCCGGTGGTGACTCCACATCCGAACCGCAGCTAGAGAGAGACCGGAGACCGCAGAGGGATGCAACGAGCTGGAACTGCTCGCGCTATGACCACATCACTTTCACCCAGACAGACAGACAGACAGCGCGAGCCGAGCATGGTCAGTTAACCGGTTATAACAGCGCTTGGCGGAGAAGTATGATGTCCGTGACAACGCGCCTTTTGCTTCCGTGTTCATCTGCATGGTGCCATTTCATCCCGTGGCGGAGGTTGTTGCGCCTCTTTTACCGGTTATCTGATGGGAGTCGGTAGGAAGGGGGCTGGAGAGGGGTAGGCTACGGGGTAGTGTGTGGCGGAGTTAGAAATTGCCTTGTCTTGAATAGCGCCCACTCTTCTTAAATAGCCTAGATAATTGTATAATTTAGAGAGCGAAGTGAGGCGAAGTAGCCTAGATAATTGTATAATTTAGAGAGCGAAGTGAATTGGAAATTCCGCAACTCTTTAAGGACAGAGGTTGATAGCCTAATTTATATATAGTTAAAAGTAAAACCGCCGTGTTTCAGCCCTTCATGGGTATTAGCCTAGGATACAGTTAGGCTAGGATACAGGAGGGGAAGAGGGGAAAAACAAATATATATTTATTTGTATAAACTGACAAATACCCTAGATGATGATGATGGTGATAAATACATGTCAAGCAAGCCTAAATAAACAAACTACAATGTATACTGAACAAAAATATAAACGCAACATGAAACAATTTCAAATCGTTTACTGAGTTACCGTTCATATAAGGAAATCAGTCAATTGAAAGAAATGTATTAGGCCCCAATCTATGGATTTCACATGACTGGGCAGGGGTGCAGCCATGGGTGGGCCTTGGAGGGCATAGTCTGCATGCCAATTGCATGCTCCCTCAAAACGTGAGACATATGTGGTATTGTGTTGTGTGACAAAACTGCACATTCTAAAGTGGGTTTTTATTGTCCCCAGCACAAGGTGCACCTGTATAATGATAATGCTGTTTAATCAGCTTCTTGATATGCCACACTTGTCAGGTGGATGGATTATCTTGGCAACGGGTAAATGCCCTCTAAAAGGGATGTAAACACATTTGTGCACAATATTTGAGAGAAATAAGCTTTTTGTGTGTATGGACATTTTCTGGGATTTTTTATTTCAGCTCATGAAACATGGGACCAACATGTTGCGATTATAATTGTGTTCAGTGTAGTTTGTGTGTATTAGGTCTCTTCTCGGGAAATGTAGCCTACTAATTGATGAGCAGGGTGAGTCAGTCAAGATTGAAAGCCCTAAAAGGTCCAGGAGGTCTGAGTAAATTACATAATGGTTTAAGGTGACATCTCCTGGTCAACATCCATATTGCTCATATTCTACTTTAGTATACTTAAGCAATAAGGCACGAGGGGGTGTGGTATATGGCCAATATACCACGGCTAAGGGCTGTTCTTCGGCATGATGCATCGTGTAGTGCCTGGACGTAGCCCTTAGCCGTGGTATATTGGCCATATACCCCAAACCCCTGAGGTACCTTATTGCTATTATAAACTGGTTAACAATGTAATCTTCTGTAAATAGCCCACCCTACTACCTCATCCCCATATTTATTATTTTTGCTCATTTGCACTCCAGTATCTCTATTTGCACATCATAATTTGCACATCTATCAGTCCAGTGTTAATGCTAATTTGTAATTTATTTCGCCACTATGGCCTATTTATTGTCCTACCTTCCTAACCTTACTACATTTTGCACTACATTTGCACACTCTGTATATAGATTCTCTATTGTGTTACTGACTGTACGTTTTGTTTATTCCCATGTGTAACTCTGTGTTGTTGTTTTTGTCGCACTGCTTTGCTTTGTCTTGGCCAGGTCGCAGTTGTAGATGAGAACTTGTTCCCAACTGGCCTACCTGGTTAAATAAAGGTGAAATAAAAAAAAATAAAGAGCAGTAAAAATGAATGTTTTGTCATTCACTCAGAACCTATTTATTCATGCAGGTCTGTATATACATATTCATGTACAGTTGTTATATCATATCACGTGCAATATTGCAAGTAATTCTTGGACTTAACTTACGTAGTCATTCACTCAGGAATGCATATTAGTATCCTGTCAGTTGCACCTTTTCTCATTGCTTTTAGTATATCGAATGTGCAATACGTGCAGTTGTCTGTAATTAAACCCTGCGCACTAAGGACTGTATTTTAAGGGAATTACTATTATTACCCCAAATTATATCATACACACATTTATTTAAGTATCTCTTCCTGTCATTTACCTGTACAGTTTATGTAACCATGCAAGTATTCACTTATCTGTAAATATAACTGTATATTTACCTGTACAGCTAATTTAACCATGCAAAATATTCACTTACTTGTTCATTTAACCAGTCTGTCTATTAAGTAAACTATTATTACCCTCGCTCATATCATATGCATTTTTAGCTACTGAAGTATTTCTCTGCCATCGACCTGTATAGTATAGTTAACCATCCAACATCCACCAATGTATAGTGTACATATTCAGCCAACCACCCATACTATGCAATGTCTTTTTTATAGCTTTTTTTTGCACTCCAGATATCTTGTATTTCTATACTTGTTCATACTGCCGCTCTATGTATCATGTATCGTGTATCTGTCTTTTGTGTACTTTCGTTGTGGAATTTTGCACCTGTCCTGTGTTTTGTTGTAGCTGCTTGACAAAGACATTTCCCCCTCAGGGATCAATAAAGTACCTATCTATCTATCTATCTATCTATCTATCTATCTATCTATCTATCTATCTATCTATCTATCTATCTATCTATCTATCTATCTATCTATCTATCTATCTATCTATCTATCTATCTATCTATCTATCTATCTATCTATCTATCTATATGCATGGTATATGGTCTGATATACCATAGCTCTCAGCCAATCAGCATTCAGGGCTCGAACCACCCAGTTAATCTATCAATTAGTCTAATTCAGTGTACAGTTCAAAGCCCGCCCTGACAAACACACACATGGACAACCAACCTATAGCATGCTCTGAGAGGCATTGGAACTGTTCTATCAAATGATGCCTCCTCATGAAACTATATATGTAGGTAATCTGTAGCTCAGGTGGTAGAGGATGTGGGTTCGATTCCCACGGGGGACCAGTACGAAAAAGTATGAGCATGTATGCACTAACTAACTGTAAATCGCTCTGGATAAAAGCATCTGCTAAATGTAAATATAGTTATTTTTTGGCGTCGGCGTCCCGTACTGAAATTGTAGGCCTAATCGATAAGCAGCCAAAATAAACTCCAATGACTAATGTATAACTCCAAAGCACAATAACAATCGTGTAGGAACAAAGAAAAAGTTCACATTTGTACATTTTTATCCAGCTATTTCTGATTAATGTGAATTATTTGTATTGTGTAACTTCCAGCTACAGAGTATCAGCAGCAGTAACTCTCGTTCTGTGTGTGTACTTCTCGCGAGACTCATGTGTGAACTAATCTGAGCGGAAGTACAATGAGGTTCTCTTTTCCGCCGGTCATAGAGAAGTAATCGGCAGGGTAAGAATTCCTGGTTGATATTTTCACCAAAGTTATCAACATCCATCCTATGTTATACACTTTTGTAGGTCCCCAAAAGTACACGTAAAGTCAGGTACCGCGGTTATTTTTCTATAGTGGTCACTATTGGAGCCACATTTTATATTGATTGCTAAATCAAACGTCCCGTAATCTGCATCCCTCGACCGGAGTTGGCTTGCTAGCTACCCGTTCAACTCCAGAGAATGGCAGACAGGCTACGAATTGAACTGGGCCTGAACATATATTTCACGATATGTTCGCATAGTGTCTCATATATTTAGGGAACCCTGCCGCATTTAAATGTGTAGTTTGTGCACTGCGCTTGACGAGTATCAAACATAGCTACCTTGCAAGGTTGCTAATCCTATATGTGTACCCCATGCCATGTTGAAAGCATGGAGGTGACGCCTACATACCAGCTCATAGATTGTTGTGTGAACTTGTACATAGTGGTCTCTGTTATTGTCCCTGAAATAATTGTTAAACGTTAACTTAGTTCTGCTGTTGTTGGGTGGATACCCTGTCTAGCTAGCAACATTTTGTAACGTTAGCTATAGACATTAGATCCTGAAAATGACTAGCTACTGTTACCCAACTAGCTATGTAGCTAACTAGCTTCACCTTAACAACATTGTACTACTTGAGGTGCTCGCTAATAAGACTAGCGAACGAACGGTACCTTATAGGTTGGGAATCTCTTGGCTATGTCACTTTGTTTTGTACATAAGCTATGCTTTTGGGTCTGTTACTGGTAACAAACATGTTGCCTAGAAAATTATTGACATGTAGCAAGTTGTGATTGAACTTTTGTCTGAGTGTTGTCTACTGGGTTTTCCCTGCAGCCATCAACATGAAGCTGAATCCATTTGTGACCTCCTCGAGGCGTAAGAACCGCAAGAGGCACTTCAATGCCCCCTCACACATCCGGAGGAAGATCATGTCCTCCCCCCTCTCCAAGGAGCTCCGTCAGAAGTACAATGCGAGGTCAATGCCCATCCGCAAGGACGACGAGGTCCAGGTAAAGACCCCCAGAAAAACGCTGTTTCACCAGACTTGATACTAGCTTGCCTTTACTAGTTGTTACTAACATGCGTGAGGAACTACATAAAACTCCAGTCCTGTAATTACAGGTCAGTCCAGAACTAACACCTGATTTCAGACCATTTCAATATAATATTAGGATTTTGGTCACGTGGGTGGTGTGGTTTATAATTATATTTTCCATGTTTGTGCTGTGCAGGTTGTACGTGGACACTACAAAGGCCAGCAGATTGGCAAGGTAGTGCAGGTCTACAGGAAGAAGTACGTCATATACATTGAGCGTGTGCAGAGAGAGAAGGCCAACGGCACCACCGTGCATGTCGGCATCCACCCCAGCAAGGTGAGGCTCTAGTATCTACCTGTAGTCGCACACACTTTTTGTTTATGCATACATGTGTATAGATGTATTATACATGATGTCTGTACTGTGTTTGATCATTGTTTTAGTGGCAACTAAAATTGTTGTGGATTGACACACAAAAAATAACTAACATCTAAAGAACTACCTGTTGGTGATGCGTACCTGTAGGAATTTTTAAATACAAGCAGGTTTATCAGTGTCCAAGCTCAGTGGTCACCACACCTGGGTAATGTTCTGTTGGACAAGCCATGGTAACATCCGTTTCTTGGATGTTTTCTCATGCCCTCTGACTTTCTCCAAAGCACTTTGACTAGGTGTGGAATCAAGGAAAGATTCATTGAGAGTTAAAATGTTTCGGTGAGTGTAAATTGAGCAAATGTACAATTTGCCATTCACCACAGGTTTTAGCTTTCAGATGTCATGGCAATGGGGTGTGCTGGCATACGACATGTTCAAATCAGTCAAGATATCCAGTGACTTACAATACTGGACATCTTGACTGATTTGAACATGTCAGAATACTTTTTTTTTAACCTTTATTTAACTAGGCAAGTCAGTTAAGAACAAATTCTTATTTTCAATGACGGCCTAGGAACAGTGGGTTAACTGCCTTGTTCAGGGGCAGAACGACAGATTTTTACCTTGTCAGCTCTGGGATTCGATCCAGCAACCTTTCGGTTACGGGCCCAACACTAACCACTCGGCTATGCTTTGTACTGGGGAAGAAACATTCACTACCAGCTAGTGCTCCGGTTACTGCGTTTACTGCAGTTATCTGACATGTAAGCCATTGCCTAGGATCAATGTTAAATTGTGAGACCGAAAAGGTTTTAGCCTAGGTTGCTCATTTGTGATGGTCAATGCATTCCTACTTTGCTCCAGTCAGTCTTGGACATCGGTGATATTACTAGTAGTAATACATTTAATATGGTTCCCCCAGTCTTGATGAGAGTTTGAGGGTTCTTCTCATTTGTCTAATAGAATGGCTCTCTGGACATGGATTTGTCATTTCTGATTGGGATTGCATGTGGAATTGCAGATAATGTCCACTGTTTAGCAGAAGCTCAAAATTTAGCTTCTCAAGCCTGGCCTGCTTCTGGTGTAGCTAGACTAGTATTGTGGCTGGGATGTTTATTCATGGTGTAGCTAGACTAGTATTGTGGCTGGGATGTTTATTCATGGTGTAGCTAGACTAGTATTGTGGCTGGGATGTTTATTCATGGTGTAGCTAGACTAGTATTGTGGCTGGGATGTTTATTCATGGTGTAGCTAGACTAGTATTGTGGCTGAGAAGTGTTTCATCATGAAGAGGAATTCAGTTTGGGTTTCAGGAATCCGTTTTTTTTCACCACACTGTTTCGAAGTCGACCTAGAACCAATCCTCTTCCTGCTCGAAATGATTGTGCCAATCGAATCTCTCTTTTCCCTCTTCCCTCCCAGGTCGTGATCACCAGGCTAAAGCTGGACAAGGATCGCAAGAAGATCCTGGAGCGTAAGGCCAAGTCCCGCGCTGACGGAAAGGAGAAGGGCAAATACAAGGAGGAAACCATTGAGAAGATGGCAGAGTGAAAATCTACTGCTTCCAATAAAATTTTGTAAAAATCTATTTAATTGTCTGTCGTAAATTGAAGTATCACAGTAAAGTACTGCACAGTAAAGCCACACGTATGGGGATGTTATGGGGATGTTCTTGTTTTGCTTAATTATACTCAAGATATCATAATGGTTCATGTTCTGTTTCACTTCAAGTGAAATGGAATGTGATTGCAGCAGTCTGTCTGCTTGACCGGGCAAAATCTGGTTGGGAGTAATGTGAAAATCAAATCTAACATGCATGTTGAATATAGACAGACACCGCACTGCTCCACTGAACAGGTGTAATTTTGTTATGGTGTTGACGGTCAGTGCGTGATGACGTAGGGCACACAATTTACTTTTTTTTTTCGCTTAAGTTTTTCATTTACCGAATCACGCACTAGAGTTCAGTGTGTTTCCGTCGCATTTTCAACTCCATGGATAGTTGACACAAACTGTTGCATTAAATAGCAAATGTGCCTACTCTGGTCTTTGCACATGCGCTCTAGCAAACATAGTGTGGGTAGACTAGTATATATGAGATTATTATGGATAAACTCGAGAATATATTAATTTGTCAAACGGCAGTCAAGCATCGATCATGTCACCAGAATAAATCCATCGATATTTATTGGATAGGAGCATCAAGATCACCATGCACTTTCACCACAATGTATTTAATCTGTAGCCTAATAAACTGCATGCTTAGTGGGAGAACCATAACATGTCATCGCGTGACTCCCAAGTTTAATTCAATATTATGGTTACATCAATATTTGCGCATAAAAACGTTTCCACCGCAATTTCTCGCGTAATGAATTTTACCAGCACAAAAAGACCCCACCATGACTAACGAACAAATGATCTGTTGGCATTTATACAATTATACCGAAACTTCCTGTTTCCATCACAGCTGTAGTGATTTGTTTTATACGGTTGTACTTTACTCAAGTGCTGGTTATTTTATTTACCTTTGGTTCGTTCAGCCATTCCTATGGGGAAAGAATAGGGGTTTGGGATAAACACTGAAAATAAGGTCCGAGGTTAACACAGGCATTCGAAAATATTATACGTTTTGTTCTATGCCATAATATCAGTCAGTTAATGACCTTTATGAATTATAAAGCCTTCTATGTTGTGCTTTTTTTTATTATATATAATTCCCAAAAAGTGACGTTAGCTGATTAATATTATCTCATAGAGCAAAAGGTATAAGATCTTATTTTCGGCGTTTATCCAAAAACTCCATTAATTTACCCATTGTATAAAAACAACAAAAAACACTGGTCTAGGATCAGTTTATGAACAACTTTTGGCACCACTACCCGCCCAGTTTACTGTGGCGACGTCATGTGATCCATACTTCCTAGTCTGGTTGTCTGGCAGCAGTTCCGTACTTCTAGGTCCAGTAGCGTTGTCAAGCGCATAAGTTTACTTGTTCTACTTTTAAAACTCTATAACCAAAGACAGACATGACGGAGCTTAGTTTTGTAATTCCTATGTCGGTAATGACTCTGTTTTGGGGGTTTATTGGTGGAGTTGTGCCGTGGTTTATCCCTAAAGGACCGAACAGAGGGTGAGTAAATAAGCTAACGTTAGCTAACATGATCAAATCAAAGTTTATTTGTCACGTGCGCAGATAAGTAAAAAAAAAATAGTTTTAGGTAAACAATAGATAAGTAAAGAAATACAAAAAACAGTAAAATGACAGTACATTTAAAAAGAATAATAATAATAATAAAATAAAAAATTATATATATATGTATATATAAATATATACAGGTGGTACCACCTGTGTATGTGTGTATGTATGTATGTATGTATGTATGTATGTGTATGTATGTATGTATGTATGTATGTATGTATGTATGTATGTATGTATGTATGTATGTATGTATGTATGTATGTATGTATGTATATATACAGGTGGTACCCCCTCTTCTAATTTCCTTAATTTTGTGGCTAGAGTGAAATACTTTATGTGGCACACATTAGAGTAGAATAAGACATGGGAGAGATGCAGAATTTTGGCAAAGAGATTTATTTATAGACTAATATCAGTAGCGAATTTAGGTATGGGCGTTGTCTTGCCAGGGGCGGCACGGGGAGACCCCGGGTGCGGGCGCTGAAGGGGGAGTTCTCCCAGGGGCCATTAACAAGCTAGAACCGCCACTGAATACACTTGAAACAAATAGCCAAACCGAAAACTGACAACGGAGTGTAGAGCAGAAATCTCAACTAGCAAGCAAGTCGCAGCAATGAAGAACGTGAAGGGGGAGGGAGAATTCTGGCAAGGGGGAGATTTTGGGCACAACACCTGTACAGAGTCAAAGTGCGGGGCACCGGTTAGTCGGGCTAATTGAGATAATATGTACATGTAGGTAGAGTTAAAGTGACTATGCATAGATGATAAACAGAGAGTAGCAGCAGCGTAAAAGAGGGGTTGGGGGCGGGACACAATGCAAATAGTCAGGAGTCTTATAGCTTGGGGGTAAAAGCTGTTGAGAAGCCTTTTGAACATAGACTTGGCGCTCCGGTACCGCTTGCCGTTTGGTAGCAGAGAGAACTGTCTATGACTGGGGTGGCTGGAGTCTTTGACAATTTTTAAGGCCTTCCTCTGACACCGCCTGGTATAGAGGTCCTGGATGGCTGGCAGCTTTGCTCCAGTGATGTACTGGGCTGTACGCACTACCCTCTGAAGTGCCTTGCGTCCGGAGTCCGAGCAGTTGCTGTACCAGGCAGTGATGCAACCAGTCAGGATGCTCTCGATGTTTCAGCTGTAGAACCTTTTTGAGGATCTGAGGGGGAATAGGCTTTGTCGTGCCCTCTTCACTACTGTCTTGGTGTGTTTGGACCATTCTAGTTTGTTGGTGATGTGGACACCAAGGAACTTGAAGCTCTCAACCTGCTCCACTACATACAAAGGAGTATGTAGCTAGCTTAACGAAAGACATATTTCATGCTAGACCTCAAATGTCTCTTTTATTCATATTCGTGGAATATGTGAAACCTATTTTATGTGTATGCAACCAATAACATTTGATTTGATTTGCTTTTTAGTCCGCTGCTAAATGATCATACTTTTTGGCAGCTGGTTCTTTTGTCGACAATATTGCTCATCATGGCCAACAATAGCTGAGTTGACTTTAAAGTACTAATAAGCTTTACTTTTAAATAGAATAAACTTTAACATTTGACAAAGTTTTCTTCTTTGTCCTTGTTGGATAAAAGGTCATGGAATATAGACTAATTAAGATGTCATTTTGGAACTTCCCCAGTCCATTTCTAGTTCCCATCTGCTCTGTCGCGTGCATGTGACTCAAGTTGGCATGATGAAGACCTATCTGCATGAAGTAGGCCTAGTAGTATGTCTGAGAAATTTACAAATGTATGGTCTAATGTCTTGTTTACTGCTTTGTAATAATGTTTTGGCCCAGTGCAATAATGCCTCTCTTCCCCCTCCACAGAGTGATAATTACCATGTTGGTGCTAACTGCTGTCTGCTGCTACCTGTTGTAAGTACAGTCCTCCCAGGAATGTAGCAGAATATTGTCTCAGTTGGTTGGAACTGGGTGCAGGTGGGCAATATCAGGAGTGTATTCACTACGGAAACCGTTTGCCGTTTAAAAACCAGGCGGAACCAAACAGAGCGTACGAAACATGGAGGGACCTACCTGATTTTGTCCAATAGAAACTCTCGTTTGCGTTTTCCTTTTGGTGTAAACGGTTTCTGTCGCAAAACATTTTGCAACAGAATTGGCGTAATGTTTACAGCCCAGTGTTGTCTGTTTGAATCTTGCATCATGGATAATGTTGCTTTCATGAAAGTGTGAAACTGGACTATTAGCCTATATTTGGAGCTAGGGAAGTCCCACATACAGACATAGAGAGGGTGCACTATTCTCCCCTAGGTAATTTGCCATCAACATTAATTGGGCCAACTGCAGCTCGATTTGAATGTCCCAACGTCAATACATAATGTTTAAGTCTAGGTCTAGAGTACAGTAGGTAATGATTCTAGAGTATTTTAGATCAATTGCTTGTAGGGTAGGTTATAGTTCCATTCAATATAACCTGGTGGTCCTGAGATGCCATTTAATTTTGCAGATACTTTGCCATATGTCCACCAGAGGGCAGTGCAGGGCACGTAATGGGGATAGTGTCCACGGCAGCAGAGGGAAGAATCTAGTGATGTGTTGTCTCCTTCAGTCTGCTGTATTGCACGTTTATTTGGATTCCTCTATCATAGCTGACCCTGCTGTCTTCTTCATCCATTACTATAGGGTAGAACAAGAATGTCTAAAAGTGAAAGACATGCACAAGTATCTTTATTCTTAATTTAGATCCTCATCAGATGCCTTAGACGTCTTAGTGACTGCTATTCTTCCTGGGGTCCATTAGACATAACAGAAGCCATGACAGACATATGTAGTTGTGTAATCATTAGTATGTGTTGTATATTTTCAGCTGGCTGATAGCAATCCTGGCCCAGCTCAACCCTCTGTTTGGACCAGCTCTAAAGAACGATACCATCTGGTACATGTACTACCACTGGCCCTAATCTACCAGTCTACCAGCCCTCAGCCCCTCTCCTGCTACAGGTAAACCCACTGGCCCTAGTCTACCAGTCTACCAGTCCTCAGCCCCTCTCCTGCTACAGGTAAACCCACTGGCCCTAGTCAACCAGTCCTCAGCCCCTCTCTTGCTACAGGTAAACCCACTGGCCCTAGTCTACCAGTTCTCAGCTCCTGTCTTGCTCCAGGTAAACCCACTGGCCCTAGTCAACCAGTCTACCAGTCCTCAGCCCCTCTCTTGCTCCAGGTAAACCCACTGGCCCTAGTCAACCAGTCTACCAGTCCTCGGCCCCTCTCCTGCTACAGGTAAACCCACTGGCCCTAGTCTACCAGTCTACCAGCCCTCAGCCCCTCTCCTGCTACAGGTAAACCCACTGGCCCTAGTCTACCAGTCTACCAGTCCTCAGCCCCTCTCCTGCTACAGGTAAACCCACTGGCCCTAGTCAACCAGTCCTCAGCCCCTCTCTTGCTACAGGTAAACCCACTGGCCCTAGTCTACCAGTTCTCAGCTCCTCTCTTGCTCCAGGTAAACCCACTGGCCCTAGTCAACCAGTTCTCAGCTCCTCTCCTGCTACAGGTAAACCCACTGGCCCTAGTCAACCAGTCTACCAGTCCTCAGCCCCTCTCTTGCTCCAGGTAAACCCACTGGCCCTAGTCAACCAGTCTACCAGTCCTCGGCCCCTCTCCTGCTACAGGTAAACCCACTGGCCCTAGTCTACCAGTCTACCAGCCCTCAGCCCCTCTCCTGCTACAGGTAAACCCACTGGCCCTAGTCTACCAGTCTACCAGTCCTCAGCCCCTCTCCTGCTACAGGTAAACCCACTGGCCCTAGTCAACCAGTCCTCAGCCCCTCTCTTGCTACAGGTAAACCCACTGGCCCTAGTCTACCAGTTCTCAGCTCCTCTCTTGCTCCAGGTAAACCCACTGGCCCTAGTCAACCAGTTCTCAGCTCCTCTCCTGCTACAGGTAAACCCACTGGCCCTAGTCAACCAGTCTACCAGTCCTCAGCCCCTCTCTTGCTACAGGTAAACCCACTGGCCCTAGTCTACCAGCCCTTAGCCCCTCTCTTGCTCCAGGTAAACCCACTGGCCCTAGTCAACCAGTCTACCAGTCCTCGGCCCCTCTCCTGCTACAGGTAAACCCACTGGCCCTAGTCTACCTGCTACAGGTAAACTCAGTTACACCTGAGAGGTCCATATCATCACCCAATTTGTTTTATTATTATTTTGATTGTCTGTAAGCAATGTTCCCTCGAAGCTGCGTGCGTGCATGGCCACGTACCTCCTCCTGGACTGCAGCACAGAAGAAATTCCCGGCCGCGCAGAGACGCAAGAGACTCAACTTCACTGAGTTTCTGTGGTTGAATCAACATTATAGCAGCCCCTTTTCAATGCAACACACCAAACAAAATCTAACTTTGTAAGATTGAGTCTGTGATTTTGTTGTAGGCAGAGCCAGAGCGCAAAGGAGTAGAACAGAATTCTATTGGCTTGAATATGCAAATATGCAATTAGGCAGAGGGGTAGCCTACATTGTCTAATTCTCTGTATGGTAATAATAATTCATTTTATTTTGTAAAGTGTTTTTTTTGCATCATACAGCACAATGCAATTTACAGTCACCTATTTGGCCCATGGTGTTACAGACCAAGTAAAAATTCATTAATGTCAAGCTCCATTGGTTTTGTTCGTAGTCCTACATTATGCTAAAATAGCCACAATAGCCTATGGGCTACTGTCTAAAACTGTAAGGGTACAGCCTCAGTGTTCACTGTAAACATGCACCGGAAGTTGCACAAAATTCTCACAGCGTTCAAGTTTCCTCTCACAAGACCTACAATTTGCTCAGTGGACCAAAAAATATGAGGGTACATCGTCTAAGTCTATACTGCAATTCAGCCTTTTAGCTGGAAATGTGTAGGCCACAAGATTAAATGAATCAATGAACAAATAAACCGCTCTCTGTCAATAGTAGTCTGTAGTTGTGGCTTCCTCTCCTTATCTATTTTAATCTGTACTTTTTATGGAAACGTCTCCTTTCATTCATCTGCACTGATCTGAAAGTAATGGCCAGATGAAAAAGCAATAAAGAATTAACTTTCACCTGAACAATTTTCTCTGTTTTATTCTCTGCAGGAGAGGACCTGACTCACTACTGTGCACCAATGAAGCACTCGATCACCTCCTCACAAAGGGAACAGTTCTTGTCAATCTAAAGCCTTAACCCAGCCTTTGACCCCTGACCTTTGTGAATGTGGAGAGATGCCTGCAAAGGTGCTTTGTACAAACTGATCCCCAAGGAACTTTTCTAAAGAAATCCACTTTAGTGCTTTAAGAATGAAAATCAGCCCTTCCTTTGATTTGTATGTTATGTTCTGTATATTGTGATGTGACTTTTTTTATTATCTAACATTGATATATGATCTTGCCAAGGCATGGTACAAGTTACCCTAGTCAATTCATAGACGATAACAACCTTTAGCACCTATTGACGATAGTATCTATAAGAGCCCCGATGCTTGCTCTAAACATTAACACGCATCGCTTGCGGTACGGTTTTGGAAACAGGAATGTGTCTTTAATATAAGCGGGGAAAATATTAAATTACTACACACCTTTTATAGGTGCCATGTATATACACTGCCATATTTCCATGTAACAGCGTTTGCTTACGGGAAACAAACGGAATACAGAAACGACTACATGCTAATTAGCTTTCTGCGACTGTTTACAAACACCTGCGTGTAAACGGACGCCACGTGCACAGATATATAACTGGTTCAACTGCAGTAAGTGTATGTATTGCATTTGTGAAGTTATTTTGATGTATGAAAGTAGAGGGCTTTATGTTTCTAGAACCGTATCGCAATGGAGGATCGATTCACTCTTTCGACTGCCAGCGACAATTCTCCTCTAGACAGTAACGTTAGGCTCCTTTAGTTCATTGTTGGACTATAGTTACACCATAAATTAATATGTATGTTGCATGTATTGTAGCCTTTCTTTTGATTCCATGTGTCCTTCATTGTTTGTTTGTGATGGCATTAATTAATTGTCCTTTAGAAATTATAGATATTAAACCATCAATCAATCCACCTATTGATTTACATGCTTTTGCTTATTGTTAAACCGGTTCTTGTTGGTCATCACCTAAATAATCCTCGTTGCTGTGTAAGTAAAGAAGCGCGCTCCTTTTACCAAGTACGATTGAGTCAATTAATGTAATCCTCGCGGGATGCCGTAGACGAGTTTGTTGTCGATCATAGCGTCCTCGGATGTCCACGTCCGAATATGCGAGCAAGAAATCATCAAATATGACATAGAAATAAAAGCTCTCGTGCAGGTATTACTATTGATTCAATAAGTTATTGATCATGATTATATAATACAATGATATTGTATGTTGTCATTGTGGAGAATAACCTTGTTTTCTGTCGCAGCTGGTTGGGTTTGGACACTGACCCATATTGGTACAATGGCCGGGAGTCAGAATCGATTTTGGCTAATTATCCTTTTAAACCTTTGGATATATGACATAAAAGCCATTTGTCTGATATTATCTTTATCTCTCATTCACTAATTGAAATGATGAGTGTACAGGACAACGCGTCAAGCTGACAAGAGTTGAATGCCAAAGTGAAAGCTAAATTCAACAACTTTAGGCTACAGATTCAGGTAAGAGACAGTTAATCCTCCTGTCTCCAATACATCTCAATGTTCTACAAAGAAAAATAGGCTTAATTTCTAATTTCCTGTCCTTCAACTGCCTGGTGCAAATTTCACCTGTCAATGTCAAGTTGTTGGCGACTGGCAACCATTGCGATTCTGCAAGTAGAATCGGTAGGATTGTTGCTACCGGGTCGGCACGCAGAAGGTTCCGCTTTTGTTCTATCAAGATGCTTTAGGGATAGTCTGAAGAGCATCTACAGATGGACTATCCAAATAAAGTCTTTGTTATTTCATTTATTTTTATTTTACCCTTATTTTACCAGGTAAGTTGACTGAGGACACATTCTCATTTACAGCAACGACCTGGGTAATAGTTACAGGGGAGAGGAGGGGGGATGAATGAGCCAATTGGAAGCTGGGGATGATTCATCCTTCATTCATTTCAGTTATCAGTCGACTATCAGCCTTGTCCTACTACAGTCTCGTACACATTAGCTTTCAACATTTGCTATTGTCTCTCGTGGCGCGAGAGTGGCAACACAGATTCATTAATAACAGCGCACATGGGGAAATAGAGCTTCTATAGAGATAAAAAAAAAAATAGTAAGAGAGAGAGTAAACATTGTTTATAGTTTATGTTAGTTACAAGACCAGTGTCCTGGTTTCACATCAGTTCAGAAGATTGACGAGTAACTGAAGAGACCGCCTGGGAGCTATGTGGGAAAGCCGGGCAGACCAATCAGACCGCGCAACTGAAAGATGTCAGTTCTGCCAATGAGAGCATTGCATGAAATATTCTGCGTGCATGTTTCTGATTGGACAAACCGGATGAAAAGGAGCTTAATGTCAAATTAAATGTTAGTCTCTCGTGGAATTCTAATTTCGTCACATTTTTGTAGACTAAAATGAAAAATAATAGTTATGTTTTTATTCCAGGGTGTCTCGTTATCGTAAAAGTTTTAGTCAGGAAAAATAGGTACTTGACGAGTATTTTGTGTCATAGTTGTTGAAGAGATGAACAGTGTTTGATACAACCTAGATGACATGGGAGGGAGCAGGACAAGGAGTCCGACAAGCGTGAGGGCGTGGCCCAGACGTTCAGTGACATCACAGAGAGCCTCTTGAGCGTCACACTGCCAAAGCCAAGTGTGGACTCCTCCGTAGCAACCTCGTCTCAGGCGGTCCTGGAGACGAATTACGAGTTTAAGGTCATAACCGGAACCATCCAGCTGGGGAGAAAGCTCGTCACTAAGTACAACCGCAGGGAGCTCACTGACAAACGGCTCATCTTCCACACTCTTGCACTCTTCCTCGCCACGGTCTTCTACATCCTCAAGAAGAGATTATTTTTCCTCTAGACCAGACACAAATAACTTAAACTAAGTAACTTTTAGATCAACTTTGATTAGAGGAACTATGATCATATGAACTAAACTGAGTCGTGTGAGATAAGTATAGTGATGGACTATACTGTTTATTAATCATTCTTACCTGCCACAGGTGTACACATGTCAATCCATATCAACATTTAAAGAGTTGAGCATACACGCTAGTAATGGCTTTCGGGATTAGCATTATTTAAAACACGATTTGTTCGTCATGGAATGAATATCAGCTGTTAGCAATGCTTATAGGAAAGTTTGATGGTTAATGTAACCAGTTATGATTATCATGTTAATGTATTATTCCATTGCAGGATGTTAAAGCTGTTGTCCTATTATTTATATCATGCTCTGAAAGATAAATAAATGTATATTAGCAGTAGCCTTATTTAATGGAGATTACATTTCCGCCGGAGCATTATTTAAAGTATGGTGCATTCGGAAATATTCAGACCACTTCACTTTTTCCACATTTTGTTATGTTACAGCCTTATTCTAAAATGTATACAATAATTTTTACCCTCATCAATCTACAGAAAATACCCCATAATGACAAAGTGAAAAGAGGTTTTTAGAAATGTTTGAAAATGTATTTCAAATAAAAAATAAAAATACCTTATTTACATAAGTATTCAGACTCAAATTGAGCTCAGGTGCATCCTGTTTCCATTGATCATTCTTGAGATGTTTCTATAACTTCGTTGGAGTCCACCTGTGGTAAATTAAATGTATTGGACTTGGAAAGGCACATACCGGTCTATATAAGGTCCCACAGTTGACAATGCAAGACATGAGGTCGAAGGAATTGTCCGTAGAGCTCAGACAGTATTGTATTGAGGCACAGATCTGGGGAAAGGTACCAAAACATTTCTGCAGCATTAAAGATCCCCAAGAACACAGTGGCCTCCATCATTCTTAAATGGAAGAAGTTTGTAACCACCAAGTCTCTTCCTGGTGCTGGCCGCCCGGCCAAACTGAGCAATCGGGGGAGAAGGGCCTTGGTCAGGGAGGTGACCAAGAACCCGATGGTCACTCTTGACAGAGCTCTAAAGTTCCTCTTTGGAGATGGGAGATCCTTCCAGAAGGACAACCATCTGCAGCACTCCACCATCAGGCCTTTATGGTAGTGGCCAGATGGAAGCCGGCACTCAGTAAAATATACATGACAGCCCGCTCGGAGTTTGCCAAAAGGCACATAAAGGACTCTCAGACCATAAGAAACAAGATTGAACTCTTTGGCCTGAATGGGGTCTGAATACTTTCAGAATGCACTGTATAGGAGTTAATGTCAATGTGTAACACGTTCTCTGTAATGTAATCAGTTTTCGAAGAGATTATCATAAAACGTTGACCTTGTGAAGTTGTGTGAAGAAAAAAAAAAACAGCAGCAGTGTGGAAGTGTAGGATGTACATATCACCCACAAAAGTTTCAGTGAGTCTAGTCTAGCATCTGGTCTTCAGTATTTCCTTATGGCGCTAGCTGGCTTGGCTTGGCTCAGCAGTAGTGAGGCCTGCTCTCAGTAGCTGTCAGCAGGGGGAACAGTGCTGAGTACAGTGCTGACCAACCAGGGCAGAAAAGCTAGCAGCAGGGGGAAAAGTACAGTCTGTGCAGCCCAGGCACCAGGGCAGAAAACATCTGAAAAGCTGTGGCAGTAATCACATAGTTAGCGATAAGGAACCAAGCATCTCTGTCTTTCTTCAGATAAGACCCAGAAAAGCAGATTATTCTGACCCGTTTCCCTCTCCTGCTCTCTGCTCCCTTTCTTTCCACCGGGGGTGGAGAGTGAGTGAGTAGGGGGAGGGGGATTATTTTTAGGTTTGTGTGGACTTGTTATCTGACGTTGCCTTTTCAACACTTTGGAGGGGGGAGAAGGGATGCGGGGAGAGGGGGGCTGGTAGCTGCATGACCCTCTAACGGTCTCATGTCATTTGTGAAATAGAAATCTGTTCATGTTGACGTTTCTGTTCAGTGTACCAATAAAGGCCTCTGAATTTGTCTACCGGAGTTGTCTCACTTGTGCGTGTTGTTATGGATCATATCTGGGGTACAAATAGTCTAGTGGTTAGAGGGTTTGGCCAGTAACTGGAAGGTTGCTGGTTTGAATACCCGAGCTGACAAGATGACAAATCTGATGTGCCCTTGAGCAAGGCACGTAACCCTAATTTGCTCCTGATACGCCTTACTACTATGGCTGACCCTGTAAAACAACACATTTCACTGCACCAATGTGACAATACAATATATTTTTTTGTTTTTTTACAGTGAGACACGTTAGCGAGTACGTGTGGAGAGAGTCGATAGACCTAAGAGAAGGCTAAGCGGTTCTTACTCGTTTTAAAGTGGCAGCCATTGTGTTTGGCCAATTCCTCATCCTGTCATTTTAGCTGTACACTTATACCAGGGCCCTGGCTCTATGTCAAGCAAATGGAGCTATTCTTACATAGCACCGTGATAGTGTCAATCAAGAGGAGAGGTGTGCATGATCTTGAAATGTGAATAGGTCCTGTTTAGTGGCAGACCCTGAACTGTGTTCTACACCGAGTTCTACAGAGTGAGGGGAAGTGAGTTCCTCCACACAATGTTGACTAAAGTACTTTTAATGTGCTCCAGTGCCTTCATAAAGTATTCACACCCCTTGACTTTTTCCACACTTTGTTGTTACAGCCTGAATTTAAAATGGATTAAGTTGGCCTACACACACATACTCCATAATATCTAAGTGTATATTTTTAAGTGTAATTAATTAAATATGAAAAGCTGCAATGTCTGTATTCAACCCATTTGTTATGGCAAGCCTAAATAAGTTCACAAGTGAAACTGTGCTTAAGTCACATAATAAATTGCATGGAGTCTTTTTTAATGACTACCCCCTATTAATTACACTTGGTGTATCAATACACCCAGTCACTACATAGATACTGGTGTCCTTCCCAACTCAGTTGCTGGAGAGGGAAAAAAACGCTTGGTGACTTTAAAACAGTTGCACCTTTTAATGTCTGTGGTGGGAGAAAACTGAGGATGGATCAACAACTTTGTAGTTAGTCCACAATACTAACCTAATTGACAGAGTGAAAAGAATTAAGCCTGCACAGAGTAAAAGTATTCCAGAACATGCATCCTGTTTGTAACAAGGCACTAAAGTAATACTGCAAAAACTGTCCCTAAGCAAATCACGTTTTGTCCTGAAAGTGTTCTATTTGAGGCAAATCTAATATAACACATTACAGAGTATCACTCTCCATATGTTCAAGCATAGTGATGGCTGCGTCATTTTATGGGTATGCTTGTAATCATTAAGGACTGGGGAGTTTTTCAAGATAAAAAATAAACGGAATGGAGCTAAGCACAGGCAAAATCCTAAAGGAAAAGCATGTTCAGTGGAGTTGCTTACTTAAAAAATGACATTGAATGTTCCTCAGTGGCCTAGTTACAGTTTGGACTTAAATCGGCTTGAAAATCTATGGCAAGACTTGAAAATGGTTGCCTAGCAATTATCAACAACCAACGTGACAGAGCTTGAAGAATTTAAAAAAGAATAATGGACAAATATTGTACGATCCAGGTTTGCGAAGCTCTTCGAGACTTACGCAGAAAGACTCATAGCTGTAATCACTGCCAAAGGTGATTTTAACATGTTTTGACTCAGGAGTGTGAATACTTATGTAAATGTGTTATTTCTGTATTTCATTATCAATACATTTGCTAACATTTCTAAAAACATGTTTTCACTCAAATGGGCATAATATTATTCTAGTTACTACTTAATAAATAGCAGTCCTGTACAGGCACATTAAATACGGCTCTTCTCTTTTTAGGTGTATATGTGCGGTGATGGCTTTTTAGGTTATTCAGTGCCAATTCAAAATACATTTGTCAGTGTATTTCTGGGGGCCTGTGGGCGATTTCAGAATCTGACCGTGGATCAGCGGTAACTGCCTGATTAATGATGAGGATGATGAAGGCATTTCCCCGAACCCTGAACTGTTTTTACTGGGACTTTAACACAACCCTTCTGAACGGTCACAGACCTCTCTGTAAATATTTAAATTATGTCAGTGATGCTATCTCACGACCTCGCCCTTAAAAAGTTTTCCATTTTTATAGGCTAATGACATGCACCTGATGAGGAAGTAGGTCTAACTGGGTGTGACCTTGTTGGCCGGACCTATAGACTTAACCTATATAGCCTACAAAAACCGTCTTAAGCCTTCCACCTCGTATTTGTCTTATTTGGTCAAAATTGCGTGTTTTATGGAGACGCCGAATAAACAACCTTTATGGACATAACATAACAGTTAACCTTTAGTTTCCGGTTATAGCAGATTGAAGGTCTCTAGCCACTTGAAGGGTTTAACCTGACGTTAAACATAAGTGAACCACTGCACGGGTAGCCGTGAGATTGTTTGACATGGATTACTTGTAATGTGCGCTGGCTATAGACAGTGTCAATTACTATAGGCTACCGTGATGGACGATTTTCCTCATATTAAAACACACTGACATATGGTATCTTCATGTGCTAGGATAGGCCTGGTGTTTGCTCAATATGTAGGCTAGTGAGTGGTGAAACTGAAGAAAAATACGGTTGTAAAGTTAAGAATTATTTCAATGCATAGATTGTTGTGTGATCTTGGACATTATTACCTCATCGATTTCACAATTGTTATCGCCTAGGCCTATTGTTACGATGTTAATGTTTTATATATGATTAGTAATACAATACAATTAGGCTAATCCATGTTTTATTAAGAATAATATTAATGACTCTTAGAAATAAAAATTATACATTTAGCCTTTTAAATCATTAATGGTCGATATAATTCGTATTGATAGGCTATAGTTTTATGAAAGCACTAGGCCTAAAATGATAATTGATCGATAGGCTACATATCATATTTAGAAATAATTTCTAAGCAATTGAAGATGATTAGAAATAATCAGGTGATATTAATTGGATCCCATTTGGTTTGTTTGTTCATATTAATTCGTTTAAAAAATGTCCCTTAGAACAGGGGTGTAAAATACTTAATTAAAAATACTTTAAGGTACTACTTCGTCTTGGGGGGTATCTGTACTTTACTATTTGTATTTTTGACAACTTTTAATTTGACTTCACTACATTCCTAAAGAAAAGTATGTACTTTTTAATCCCTACATTTTCCCTGACACCCAGAAGTACTCCTTACATGTTGATGCTTAACAGGACAGGAAAATGGTCTAATTCACACACTTATCAAGAGAGAACATCCCTGGTCATCACTACTGCCTCTGATCTGGCGGACTCACTAAACACATGTTTGTAAAGGATGTCTGAGTGCTGGCTGTAAATTTAAAAATAATTTATACTTGTACATTTACTTTTCATACATAAGTATATTTTAGCAATTACATATACGTTTGATAATTAAGTATATTTTAGCAATTACATCTACTTTTGATACTTAATTATATTTAAAATCAAATACTTTTAGACTTTTACTCAATTAGTATTTTATATGTATGTCCTGTAGTCCGCCCACGTGAAATAGCCTATCAAATTCATGCAGGAAAAGTATAATTTACATAAACGAAAAGCTTTATTTACATGTAATATGTGTATTATTAAGTACCTACAAACATAATTGCCATACAGTACATTTGTGATCTCAAAGAAAACGGAAAATAGTTATGAGGGAAAGATGTCCACTGACAAATTGTATACATATTTTTCCTTCCCACTGAAGTAGTAACCTACATCTCCTATACAACTTTACAATTAACTTCATATTCCATCTCAAAAACTAGTAGCCTAATGAAAATAAAATTAACTTAGTTTATGCATGCATCAAGAGTTTGCCAGTCGAAGTACAGTAAATGGAATATAACGAGAACATAACACTCAAGAAAGCCTATGCATCCATTCCGTAAAAGCGCATGCAATTTAAAAATGTATTTGTCTGATGATAATGTTATATTTCGATCCTTCGTTCACCACGCTCTGATCCCATGTAAAGAAGACACTCCATTGCCGGACGGAAACGTGTTTTGAACGTTATTTAACTCCCCAACGCCGAAGTTCATGTAATTCCCGTTATTTTGTGAGGGCTGGATAGACTGCACCACAGTGGTGGGATAGCTACACGCATGGTTCATATTACAGCCAGGACTGGAATAATTACTGAACGCTGGATAACTGTTATACGTGAAATGGTTAAGGCCCACATTATATGAAGTATTATAGGTCGTCGAGTCTCCAAGGCAGGGCTTCCCGTCCCGGACCAGCACTGGGACTGAGATGCGTCTCGGCGGCGGCATACTGACCATCTCCAGGCTCTGGTCCTGTCGCTGTCTCTTGCACTTGTAGCGGCGGTTCTGGAACCAGATTTTGACCTGTGTGGGGGTCAGTTTGAGCACCCCGGCCAGGTGGTCTCTCTCCGGAGCCGACAGGTACTTCTGCTGCTTGAAACGACGCTCCAGCTCATACACCTGGGCCTGTGAGAACAGCACGCGCGGCTTCCTGCGTTTCCGGGGTTTGGCGGGTTGATCCGAGTCCTCTGACTTCAGGTCCTCCACCGGCTCGCTCTGAGAGATGTAGGACATGTCTAGTGGAATAGAAATAAACGAATAAGTTGCTAAGTATAAAGTATAAAGGACCCAACAATAGGAATTCCGTTGAGACTTTTGCGCAAGACTTGGTTTAGAATGTCAGACTTTAAAGAAATGATACAAACTTTCTAGTCTTCCCTACATCCTAGAGTCCAAAAAGTCAAACGGGTTCAGTCGATTATGAAGGTGATTGAAAGTTTGATCCTGACGAGAGAATGCAATCTAAACTCCAATTACAACTTTCCTTTATTTTCTCCATTATTGTACAATAGATTAAGCCTCCCTATGACTGAACATGGTCCAGAATAAGGGTATAATATAGGAGTAGCCTTACGATCACATCACTTGTGAAATCACTTATATCCTTAGCCTACACATTTTAGATTGTGTCTGACGCAAATCTGTTTTAGCCTACTTAGGGTAGTAATATCATATAAACTGTTACCTTTTCTGCATTTCCCCTCAAATATGTCCGTCTTGCCATCATTGATGTCCATTTCTAATAAAGATTTCCCATAGAAGGCAGCGGCGAAGTTGAGAGCAGTATTTCTGTTGGCTTTAGCCTCATCGAGCTCCTCTCCAAACGACATCTCACGGAGCGGCTCTTGTTTCAGGCGGGCCAGCATGCAGGAGGAGGTCGGTAAGGCACAGTCCATCGGTGGAGAGATGTCCAATGAGACCAGATCCTCAGCACTAGTGTGCTGCTCCAGGTTTAATATATCCTTAACCGAGAAGGGTGTGGACGTGTTGGGGATGGAAAACATTGCCAAGGAACAGTTCATTTGACATACAAAGGGTAACAAACCGATGATTCCAAAATCTCCTCTTCTCGGTAATATTTACTAAGCTCAAGTACTCGTTTGTTTAACCGAGGGGGATCTTGACTGAAGTGTGCATCTTGACTATCACCTCTTGGCCTCTTTTCTGCTACGCAGGGGAAGAGAGGGGGGGACAGAGGAGGAGGGAGATGAGGCGGAGGTTAAATCTCTTATTGGACGTTGTTAGGGGGTTTCCTATTGGTGTTCCCAGTTCCGGTGACATCAAAAATAATAGCTAGTAAGGTAACCCTACATGCCCGTGATGCATCTGAATCCAGAATGCAAATTCGGCCCCCATTACGCACCGTTACAAACAAGCAATTTGTCCATAATGGATAGTTTGTCCATAACGATCCTGTATGTCTGTGTTTGGTTCTGTTTAATGATAACACATTTTATTTGACGGACATTAAAAATGTGCCTTCCGTCTGCCTGCCTGCCTGTCTGTCACAGATCATGGTGCCTGTCGCTGGCCTGGCTATCAGGACGTGATAACAGACGACAACAAACCAGCACCCTCCCTCCCACCCACGCCGACCCAGGAGGGTGACACATGTCATAACATTATATAGTCACGCCTTATTACACATTCGGGTAGGCCTACTGACAGCCATAAAAATGCATCCAATCAAATATCTGTAGGACAAGGCTTTTGGAGAGAATTGGTGTGCGTAAAGATTCCACGACGTGCTGAGAGGACCTCGGGCAGTGTTGGCATCACACCCATTATTAATGCTGGTGGAGACAGCGGTGCGGAGACAGACAGTATTATCGTTTGTTTTATCTCCAGCAGCGTTTAACACAGACCCCGGGAACTAAATGGGTCCCTCTGTCTCCGACCCGGCTCGCGGTGTTTATAGTTTTAAAGACTATTTGAGCGCCTCGAAAGCTGATGAATGGTCGCGAGGAGGAGAGCGTCAACACTGCAGTGTCTCGCGCAGCAATAATTGGTGAAATAAAGTAAACGAACCGAGCTCAGACAAGCCTCAGTGCAGCGCATGGAAAACGTTGTTTCTTTCTTCGTGACAGATTTTTTCATCTGAACTTTCGCAAATAATTAACATGGAGTTGGCTGCAGTCTCTTGTGACGAATCTCAATAAAAGTTTGAAGGCTATACACAGTTGGTGACAGACAGGCCTGGCCTAGGACCTGCAGGCCTATCTGACAGAGTTTGAGATAATTCCATTTCAGGCCTTAATTCATTTCATAACATGGAATTTCAGTTAAATTGACCTCAAACCTGCAAGACCGACTGCAAAGCACTCTCTGTGTCAACTGCCCAAATTGAACATGACAGGTCTATTAGGCACATGGTTCATATCCCTAATGCATTCTCTCTCTCTCTCTCTCTCTCTCTCTCTCTCTCTCTCTCTCTCTCTCTCTCTCTCTCGCTCTCTCTCGCTCTCTCTCGCTCTGTCTCTCTCTCGACGAAAAAGTACGAACATGAATGCACTCACTACTGTAAATCGCTCTGCATAAGAGCATCTGCTAAATTACTAAAATGTTTCTTAAAAAGTACAATGTATTTCTCTCCCTCCCTCCCCGACCCGTCTTTCTTCAGCACATCTCTAGTCAGATAAAGCGATGGATAAGGCTGCTTAAAAACTTCCACTGGACGGGATAGTTGAGGATATTCTGGGGAGCTGTTTGCGTGTGTGTTTTATCTAATGTGTCTGCGACCGTTCCTGTGTGTGTGGACTGTGCTGAGAGCGGCACGAGCAGACGCCACGCGCATTAGCACCAGGGTCTGGCGTCTTTCCGCTGTCCTCGAAACCTGTCAATCATATTGGTGATCTCGACACCTTTCTAATGGCGCTGACTAATTACCTTGGAAAGATAAACAGACGTAATCGTTGATCTGATAAAAAGTCTAATGGAAGTCGATATTGTTATGCCGTGTTCAATTGTAGCTTTAGGCCTACTCTACTGTGGACGCTAATGAATAAAAAAGCATTAGTGCGTGACACAGACAAACAACTTTTATTTGTTTTTTGTCAATGATTATGCGACAAACGTAGATTATGTTTTTTTGATTTGGGATTTAATTTAGATAAATCAGGATAAATCAAATTAGGCCTACAGAATTATTGAAATAGATAACCAATTTGATCATTATGAATTGATTTGATTTAGGCCTACTACATTTCTATAATGTAATCTACTCAATGCAAAAGATAATTTAGCTAGGTTCAATACATTTGTTCGTCAATCATCTGTGAATGTTGCCTACTAAAATACTAATTTATCATATTTTAGTTCATAATTAATATTAAATCATCCATACGAAGTTGACCAATTTCGGTTGTTTGCAAACACTTATGGATTTGTTATGTCAATTACAAACACAACAAGTTATTGTTTGGTAGGCTTAGAGCCAACGCGAAGTTATGTTTAGGCTAGACCTAAATAAAGTTGGAAAAAAACATAATTAACAACTAACACATTACCTTAACATAAATATACATTTTATAGTTATTAAAATAATAAATAATACATTTGATTAAAAACAAAATCATAGTTCTTAATGGTTTAATCTTGTCTGGCGTTATTGTCCCAAAACAGTCTGAACAAAGTCCCCTCAAATCTTTTTTTCACTCCCAACACCTGTTTGAGCTTGAATAGTTAATCTATTCCCCTTCATATAACCATAGTACCCCCTGTATCAATTCATTTTTATTTGTATTTGTATTTATTTAACTAGGGAAGTCCGTTAAGAACTAATTCTTATTTACAATGACGGACTACCCCGACCAAACCCTCCCCTAACCCGGACAGCGCTGGGGTAATTGTGTGCCGCCCTATGGGACTCCCGATGAGCCCGGGATCGAACCCGGGTCTGTAGTGACACCTCTAGCACTGCGATGCAGTGCCTTGGACAGCTGCGCCACTCATTAATCCTCATACACAATACTGTACAACTCTCTTTCTTCTTTCTCGTGTTCTCTTTCTTCTCGCTCTCTCTCTCTCTCTCTCTCTCTCCTCTGAGTCTCGCTCTCCAGTCCAAGGCCGGACTACATGTGGTGACTGGTCTGTCACCCAGGTGTCCCTCCATCTCTCTCACACACTGATTGCTCCATATAATATTAGCAACAGCTGGATGCAGATACGATTTCGTGAGTGGATCATCTTTAGTTTTTCTGACATAGCTGTGGCTAAGACGGAGTCGGTGTCACTGGCAACCCTCTGGGTAGTTAGGTCAGATTAGGACACACACACTGGGCCCATCCTCTCTCAAAATACTTAATTGTATATATATATTTTTGTACTTTTACCACATTTGTTTCTCCCCAATTTCGTGATATCCAATCAGTATTTACAGCCCGGTCCCATCGCTGCAACTCCCGCATGGACCCGGGAGAGGCGAAGGTCGAGAGCCATAAGTCCTCCGATACACGACCCTGCCAAGCCGTACTGCTTCTTGACTCACTGCTCGCTTAAACCGGAAGCCAGCCGCACCAATGCGCCGGAGGAAACATTGTGCCACTGGCGACCAGAGTCAGCTTGCAGGGCCCGGCAAGGAAATCTTGACCGGCCAAAGCCTCCCCTATCCCGGATGATGCTGGGCCAATTAGTTTTTTGTTTTTGGTGCTGTCACATTATATCTTTTGTCAGTAGTCCTAGTACATCACCATGTGGTCATTACTGTAGTTGAAGCAGTGTACATTGTAATGTGTTAGCAGCCATGTGAAGTGTCTTCTGTTTGTGCACCATTTCACTTCAATTCTCTGTCCCTCCCTCTCCTCTCATCTCCTCTCCATAGACCTCTCCCCCCTCTCAGCTCGTGTTCTGAGGCTTGGCCAGGGATCAGTGAGTGTGTTACTGAGTTCAGGGTAGTGTGATGGTCCCTATGGGAGCTGGGATGAAATGTGTTCTGGCCTGTATTACGTGTTGTTATAGTTTTGTCTACAGCTTTTCCCAGCTGATGTCGGGCCTCTTAGGTCTCAGATCTCTTCTCAGTTAAAACTTAGAAGATAATCAATCATTGTCAAGATGGCGTGTACTACAGGGGTATTCAAATCTTACCCTACGCCATGTGCAAAACTTATTCCACGAGGGGCCAAGTGTCTGCAGGTTTAAGATCCTCCCTTGTACTTGATTGATGAATTAAGGTCACTAATTAGTAAGGAACTCCCCACACCAGGTTGTCTAGGTCTTCATTGAAAGGATTAACCAAGGGGCCTCCTGAGTGGCGCAGCAATCTCAGGCACTGCAGGTCTAAATCAGCCCCAGACACTCGGCCCTCTGTGGAGGCATCCACCTGGTGTCCCAGGTCTAAATCAGCCCCAGACACTCGGCCCTCTGTGGAGGCATCCACCTGGTGTCCCAGGTCTAAATCAGCCCCAGACACTCTGCCCTCTGTGGAGGCATCCACCTGGTGTCCCAGGTCTAAATCAGCCCCAGACACTCTGCCCTCTGTGGAGGCATCCACCTGGTGTCCAAGGTCTAAATCAGCCCCTGGTTAGAGGGGAACAATGAAATAAAGCGGTGGAACTGGCTTTGAGTTCCAGATTTGAGGGGTGAAGTACGTGTAGTACAGTGTAAGCTAATGCAGTTAGGTGGTTTGTATTGCCCATGCCAAAGATATGTTCACAGGCTTACATTCTTCAGTGTTTTTGTGATACATAATAGAAAGTGAAATGTAACTTAATTTTCTTGTGTACATGGAATATATTTTGAAATTTTAGACAGCTAGTTTGTTTGTTTCTGTAGTCCTTGTACTATTACAGGAATATCTGCCATGACAGCCTGTGCTTGTTATATGGGGATCATTGTTGTATGGGGATCATTGTTGTATGGGGATCATTGTTATATGGGGATCATTGTTATATGGGGATCATTGTTATATGGGGATCATTGTAACTTAACAAAATAACATTTAAAGGTGTAATGCAATTGGAGATTGTTGCGTTTCCTGTGTGATATGCCTCTGACTACGGCAAAGAGTCCAACTGATTCTGAAAAGTATTATTGTGCAGTATGTGGTTTGCCCTGAAGGAGGCGGTATCACACAATATTACACTATAATGATCAGGGGCACTTTCAGCAGGACACAAGTTTTAAAATATTCAGATAGAAAAACGTTATGTAGAACAAACGTGCCTCTCCGACCTGTAGAAAAATGAATCATGGCTGCTCTATTCATGGCATTACTATCTGCAATGTTTGACAATGTTTGGCAACTGAATGTTGCCCTGGTATTGAAGAAGACCTTTTATTGTAGCTGAGAAAGTCCACCCTCAATCTTATCTTTGACGTATGCATATCTTTCAATGTATCTTTCTGGATCTTCGTGTCGATATTATATAGTGGTTATAATTCCTCTGAATTGTTGTCATGCCATTCATTTCAGAGCTACCTACAGAACACAAAACCTTGATGACTAAACACAGTGTACAAAATATCCACAAAAAAGTCACCTTTAATGATATCAAGATACATTTCTGTTGATTTTGATTTCATGAGTCCTTAGAGTTTCATAGAACTGTTTGTATACACATTATCAGACAAGTGAATTAAAACCATACCAGACCACATTCTGCATGGTCATGGTCAGACAGGTGAATTAAAACCAATACCAGACCACATTCTGCATGGTCATTCTGATGTGGCTGCTAATCAATGAGCATATCTAGGGGTATAGAGGAAGTGATGCGCTGTATGGAACACTGAGAAACAGGAAATAGGAAGCACTGTGAATCTATTTCTCCCGGAACACAAAATGCAGAAGATAGTGACAAAGTATGGAACAGATTGTCAGTTACAGTCATTTACATTCTTAATGGAGTTACACATCTGGTGCCCAATGATAAGTCAATGAACTGCAATAGGTTGTCACATTATCTGGATAGAAATAGAGGTGCAGGAGAGCCTCCATGATTGGCCAACCGACACCTCAGAACTGGAAGAGGAGATGGAAGAAGGAACATGTGAGGACGAGGAGAGCAAGAAAGCGAGAAATAATTCCTCCTTCTCTCTCTCGCCCCATGCGGCCGGCCAGCTCTTGGCTGTAGCCCAGAGGAATTCTCTGGTGGCCTTGGTAAATATACCATTTAGAATAACAGCGGAGCAGCTGAAGCCCCCTGGTGGCCTTGGTAAATATACCATTTAGAATAACAGCGGAGCAGCTAGAGCCCCCTGGTGGCCTTGGTAAATATACCATTTCGAATAACAGTGGAGCAGCCGGAGCCCCTCTGGTGGCCTTGGTAAATATAACATTTAGAATAACAGCGGAGCAGCCGGAGCCCCTCTGGTGGCCTTGGTAAATATACCATTTCGAATAACAGTGGAGCAGCCGGAGCCCCTCTGGTGGCCTTGGTAAATATAACATTTAGAATAACAGCGGAGCAGCCGGAGCCCCTCTGGTGGCCTTGGTAAATATACCATTTCGAATAACAGTGGAGCAGCCGGAGCCCCTCTGGTGGCCTTGGTAAATATAACATTTAGAATAACAGCGGAGCAGCCAGAGCCCCAAAGTGTGGACTTGTAGGGGTCCTCACTGGGCTTTCTGGGGATGCCGTCCCAATGGGACCCTATTCCTTATATAGTGCACTATGTAGGGAATAGGGTGCCATTTTAGCATAGGACTGTGGCCAGGAAGAGAGAGAGGGTGCAAGAACAGAACGCGTTCATACCTCCTCCTCCTCCTCCTCTACATCCCCTGGTGTGACTTGGTGATTATACAGGAAGACACTGTTGATTGACTGCTCCTGGTTACTTGATTGCATGCATTGTTTTGAAAGAAGAAACCTCAATATTTGCGTTAGCTCCCTGGGCTAATGCCTGGGCATTTAGCTCAGTGGGCTTTCTAGTCTTGTCGTGTCACGTTAGTGTACAGACTGTCTTCAGTTAGAGTGGTGAGTCTGGAGAAGGCTTCAGCTGTACAGCGCTCAGTAACAGTGGTATCATCAGAAACACACCTGTCAATCAATCAATCAATGAATCATACAAATTAATCATACTACTGATGCTTACTGAGATGCAGTTACTGTCTGTAGCACGTCTGTAGGACTGTCTGTAGTGTGTCTGTAGCACTGTCTGTAGTGTGTCTGTAGGACTGTCTGTAGCGTGTCTGTAGGACTGTCTGCGAGTCCATTCCAACAACAACAGAAACGTCCAATAAAAGTTTCAATAATTCATCTTTAAACCAAATCAATTGAAAATCACCTTTGAATCTTCCTAGTGCTACTTACTGTACGACATTGTCACCCCAGTCAAGTGCACTCTAGTAAACCTTAGCCTCACAGAGAGGAGTCACTACAGATGGAACCAGCATGTTGAGGCACCTGGATGCATGGGGGTTGCACATTAGCTGAGATTAGAGGTGGGGTTTCTGAGAGAACTAAACCTAAGCTATGTCTGCATCCCAAATGGCCCATACGGCCCTGGTCAAATGCAGTGCACTCTGTAGGGAATAGGGTGCCATTTGAGACACACTATGAATGTCCTGCTAAAGACTGATGCTGTGTCCTGGGTGCCCTAATAGTATCAATCCTAACGATGGAAGCTGGCCATTAGAGAATGTATCCGTTTGTTTACTTTGCCATGGTAACCCAACCTCATGCACTACAAGCCATATGTGCCAGAACTGGACTTCAAAACCTGTACTGTTTGTATTTAATCATCAAGTATCTAGAATTATAATACAAACAACACATTCCCACTTTGAAACAACAATGCTGTATGTTACATATCTACAGATGGATGGGTGGTGATGGGTGGTGGTGAGGTATGGTGGGGTATACACCAGAAAACGCCATGTACTATAATCGTATAGGACATCAGTACTGCATATGGTGACTATATTTATACATGTTCATACTGTATAAATATAGATAGGTATATTTCTATGTACATTTGGATATTTAAACATTGCATAAAGAATAAAATAAATAATACAAATATAATCAAATCTTACAGTGAGTACGATTTGAGAAACGCTATATTAGAGCCCAAAAAAACAGTCCTAACACTTAAAATAATAACCATGATAATAACACTTATTATTATTCAATAATAATCAGAAACAACATCGGTGGACTTCAATCTGGAGTAACTGAACGAGCTACACCACGTTACCCTGCAGATTTACCCTGCTGGAATGACTGGAGAGGAGAGGGGGAGAGATGGGTGGAGGATGGAGAGAGCGAGAGAAAGAGAGAGAGAGAGAGAGAAAGTGAGTATGTGTGTGCTTGTGTATGTGTGTGGATGTGTGTTTTTGCATGTACAGTATCTGTCTGTGTGTGTGTGTGTGTGTGTCTCTGTGTGTGTATGTGAGTGTGTGTGTGTGGTGGGGGGGGGAGGGGGGCTGCGATGGTGACTCGGTCAGGTGGGATCAGGATAGTTAGGGTCGAATGTCTCTTTCACCTCCGGATGTCTGTGGCCTCAGGCTCTTCCTGCTCCGCCACCACCCCAGCATCGGGGCTCTGTCGGCGGGGACCCTGGCTGCGGCTGCGGGGGTGGGCGTTGAAGCCGCCTTTACTGGGCTTGTCCTTGTCTCCCTGTCGGGGGGGTCTGGGGTGGTCTGTCTCGGAGTGAGGGGACCTGTGGCGGCGGTGGTCGGGGGAGGCGGGGGCGGGGGCCTGGCCGGGTGGGGGGGTGAGGGAAGAGCAGACACTCAGGCTGTCACAGAGAGCCCCCCAGTTCTGCTCACACTGCAGCCGGACACTCCTGGTTAAGGCCTCCTTCACCTCCTCCCCACAGCTCAGTAGGATGTTGACCAGCTCCACATACGGCCTGTGGGCAGGAGAGAGACAGAGAGAGGGATCATGGGATTATTATACTATTATATGAATATAGGGCAGGACATTCACAGCTTGGTATGGGTGGTTTACCTTCTAGATACGTTAAAAGGGGATGAGGCAGAGAGAAGAGTAGAATGAGGCAGAGAAAGGAAGAGAGAATGAGGCAGAGGGAGGAAGAGAGACAGTCCTCCTCACCCTTTAGGGAAGAGGTCCTGGAAGTGGATCATCTCCACCATGACAGCAACGTTCTCCTTGGCTGCAGAACACAGGTTGTGTCTGAGGTAGCACTCTCTCTGCAGCTGGAACACCATCTCTTTAATGGCCAGGCACTTCCTGCTGATGCAGCTGAACTTGTGTCTCAGGCCGTGGGCCATGCACCTCAGAGCATCCTTGATGAACGACTTACCCTAAACACACACAGACATATAGAACACTTAACCCTGACCCTAAACACATACAGACATATAGAACACTCAACCCTAACCCTAAACACACACAGACATATAGAACACTCAACCCTTACCCTAAACACACACAGACATATTGAACACTGAACCCTAACCCTAACCCTAAACACACACAGACATATAGAACACTGAACCCTAACCCTAAACACACACAGACATATTGAACACTGAACCCTAACCCTAAACACACACAGACATATTGAACACTGAACCCTAACCCTAACCCTAAACACACACAGTAGATATAGAACACTCAACCCTTAATGATTGTATTTAACCTTTATTTTACCAGGTAAATTGATTGAGAACACATTCTCTTTAACAGCAACGACCTGGGGAATATTTGCAAGGGAGAGGAGAGGGGTTGAATGGACCAATTGGAAGCTGGGGATTATAGGATTGGTTGGTTGTGCTGAACCAATAGAAATCTGCTAACCCCTGAACATACAGTGCATTCTGAAAGGTTTCAGACCCCTTGACATTTTCCACATTTTGTTACGTAACAACCTTATTCTAAAATGGATGAAAACATATATACACTCAATACCCCATAATGACAAAGAAAACCCCCAGAAATATCACATTTAAATAAATATTCAGACCCTTTACTCAGTACAATGTTGAAGCAACTTTGGCAGCAATTACAGCCTTGAGTCTTCTTGGGAATGACGCTACAAGCTTGACACACCTGTTATACTGGGGGGTTTCTCCCATCCTTCTCTGCAGATCCTCTCAAGCTCAGGGGGAGCATGGATGGGGAACATCGCTACACAGCTATATTCAGGTCTCTCCAGAGATGTTCGATCGGGTTCAAGTCCGGGCTCTAGCTGGGCCACTCAAGGACATTCAGAGACTTGTCCTTTTGGAAGGTGAACCTTCGCCCCAGTCTGAGGTCCTGAGCACTCTGGAGCAGGTTTTCATCAAGGATCTCTCTGTACTTTGCTCTGTTCATCATTCCCTCAATCCTGACTAGTCTCCCAGTCCCTGCCGCTGAAAAACATCCCCACAGCATGATGCTGCCACCACCATGCTTCACCGTAGAGATGGTGCCAGGTTTCTTACAGACATGACGCTTGGGATTCAGGCCAGAGAATCTTGTTTCTCATGGTCTGACTGAACCTGGAAGTAGGTGCCTTTTGTCAAACTCCAAGCGGGCTGTCATGTGCCTTTAACTGAAGAGTGGCCACTCTAACATAAAGGCCTGATTGGTTGAATGCTGCAGAGATGGTTGTTCTTCTGGAAGGTTCTCACATCTCCACAGAGGAATTCTGGAGTTCTGTCAGAGTGACCATCATGTTCTTGGTCACCTCCCTGACCAAGGCCCTTCTTCCACGATTGCTCAGTTTGGCAAGGCTAGCAGCTCTAGGAAGAGTTTTGGTGGTTACAAACTTCTTCCATTTAAAAATGATGGAGGCCACAGTGTTCTTGGGGACCTTCAACGCTGCAGAAATGTTTTGGTACCCTTCCGCAGATCTGTGCCTCGACACAATCCTGTCTCGGAGCTCTACGGACTATTCCTTTGACCTCATAGCTTGGTTTTTGCTCTGACATGCACTGTCATCTGTGGACCCTTATATAGACAGGTGTATGCCTTTCCAAATCATGTCTAATCAATTGAATTTACCAAAGGTGGATGCAACTTAGCTCAATTTCGAGTCTCATAGCCAAGGGTCTGAATACTGTTTTTTATTTTTAATACATTTGCTAACATTTCTAAAAACCTGTTTTCACTTTGTCATTGTAGGGTATTGTGTGTAGATTGATGAGGAACATTTTTTAATGTAATATATTTTCGAATAAGGCTGTAACGTAAAAAAAATGTAGAAAAAGTTAAGGGGGCTGAATGCTTTCCGAATGCACTGTACATGTTCTAGTTCTAGGGTGGTTAGAACTAATTTCTCTGTGACCCAGTCTGATGGCCCAGTGAGAGGCCGGGACAGAGCCTGTTCTACCCGTCTGAAAGGGGATCGGGCTGGGCATGGTTCCAGCTGGCTAACCCTGGCCCTGGAGCCCTATGCCCTGATACACAGAGACTTGACCTCCGTGGGAGAGGGCACAAAAACACATACGCACATGTTGGCTATGCATGCAAACACACTCAATAAATCCACGTGTGCACTAACATACACACATGTACACACATACACATGTAGACTTAAACACAAACACACACACACACACGCACGCAGAGTGCCTTACCTGGGAATCAAACTTTCCGGCGTTGTGTAGGAAGGTCAGACAGATCTCCTGCAAGCCTCTGATCTCACAGGAGTTGTTCTCAAAACACTCGAACACACCACAGCCCACGTCTCCTGCACTCACCAGACAGTGCTGGATCTCAGCTGGAGGGAGAGAGGGGTGGAGAGTGAGAAAGAGAAATAGATGGAGAGAGAGAGATAGAGAGAGATGGAGAGATAGTTGTCACTGACAGTTACAGTCTACTATCAAGCGTCAACCTCTGTCCCCATTACATGTAGAGATACAGGTCTTAAGCATGGTCTCAAAGCTGTTATTTTCTTGTTGTCTCAAAGCTGTTATTTTCTTGTTGTCTCAAAGCTGTTATTTTCTTGTTGTCTCAAAGCTGTTATTTTCTTGTTGTCTCAAAGCTGTTATTTTCTTGTTGTCTCTAAGCTGTTATTTTCTTGATGTCTCAGAGCTGTTATTTTCTTGTTGTCTCAGAGCTGTTATTTTCTTGTTGTCTCAGAGCTGTTATTTCCTTGTTGTCTCAGAGCTGTTATTTTCTTGTTGTCTCCAAGCTGTTATTTTCTTGTTGTCTCTAAGCTGTTATTTACTTGTTGTCTCTAAGCTGTTATTTACTCGTTGTCTCTAAGCTGTTATTTTCTTGTTGTCTCAGAGCTTTTATTTTCTTGTTGTCTCAGAGCTGTTATTTTCTTGTTTTCTCAGAGCTGTTATTTTCCTATTGTCTCTAAGCTGTTATTTTCTTGTTGTCTCAGAGCTGTTATTTCCTTGTTGTTTTCTTTTTAACCTTCTAACCTGGTTCTGCTAGTAGAGTAAGAGTTCTAGGCCCCTTTTCTTAAATACAGACCACCCCCCTCCGTGTTTTTTTATCCGTGTGTAAGAAACCAAAAAATGTATTTAATGTTTTCATCGTTTCCCATCAGGTTACTCTCTGGCCAATCAGTAACATGAATCATTCAGTTAGGAAGAGGAGAAATGAAAAGGAACAGTACTTTGGTCTGGACATCCAGGCTGGCTCCTATGTGGACCCTGGTCCAAAGTAGTGCACCAACTAGGAAACCAGGGGTCGTTTGGGATGACCCCTCTTTATACTGTCAGTGTAGTAGAGGAATTCTAAACCAGCGTCCAGGCTTCAGTGCCAGAGATAAGAAAACAACATCTCTCCTCAGAGAGACAGAGACCAGAGGGGTGTGCAGACGAAAGCAGGGTGACAGAGAGATTATTACTGTGTCATTCTGCGTCAAAATCCATCTGCATTGCCTGGTGTGAGGATAGGAGGGGATGCTGCACTGCAGATACAGATACAGCGTTGGCTACTAGAGGAGAAAATACAAACGCAGAAGGCATTTCTATTGTGCCTTTAGTTGAGTTGAAGTCAACCGGTGTCAGTTTTCCTGGTATAAACGATCATGTAGATGAGTGACTGTATTAGTTTATATATAATTAGTCTTTCCTGTCTGTGCTGCTAGTATACATATTTGACCCCCATCTGCTTTTCACAGGATCTTTCTAAGTGACTAACTGGCCGGGCTGCTGTGGGGAGATGGACTGGACTCCACGCACAGGCCAGTGGTCCTGTCCCAAATGGCACCCTATTCCCTATATAGTGCGCTATTCTGGAATATAGGGGATAGAGTGCAATTTGGGACACATAATCCCATAATTTGGGATAATGCAGCCCAATGTGACATGACTGATTACATTGAAACCGGAGTATCCAAATATACAGAAGAGAAGATGTATGTAACAGTCCAGGGCTGTAGTAGGTTGGCATCAACCTTTAGCCTCTCGCTGTCCCTGTAACTCAGTTGGTCACTACTGTAAGTTAGTTAGGGCGGCAGGTAGCCTAGCGGTTAGAGCGTTGGGCCAGTAACCGAAAGGTCGCTGGCTCGAATACCCGAGCCGACAAGGTGAAAAACCTGTCGATGTGCCCTTCAGCAAGGCACTTAACCCTAATTTGCTCCAGGGGTGCTGTAATACTAAGGCTGACCCTGGAGAACAATGTGGGCCGTCATTGTAAAAAATAATTTGTTCTTAACTAACTTGCCTAGTTAAATAAAGGGTAAATAAAATTAAAAAGTCGCTCTGGAAAAAAGCGTCTGCTAAATGACTAACGTCAATGTTATACAACCTTATACAACGCCTGGCGGGTGGCAGCCAAGGAGGACAGGAATAAAACAAATGATAGTGAACCAAAATGAAATGGCCAGGAGAGAGGGAAAATTCTGCCTGTCAACCCCAAATGGTATGATATTTAAAGAGGCCTTCCCAAAGGAGAAAAGCAGCCATTTTCAGTGTCTGTAACGGGTTGTGTAATGCATGACACACTGTGTAAGGTTACACATAGGCCTTTTATAAGTGTTTATTTTGGACTATATGGGTTCAAACAAACATTTATTTTCAAAACGTCTGTGATCAGTCTTGAAGACCCACAGAGAGAGTGAGTCCCCATCAGTTGGGAGATGAAAGGTTTCTTCATCTCCTCTCCTCCTCTTCTCCAGTCACTGCCACTGAGGCATTCGGTTCACGTGGGATAGAACCAATAACTGCACCGCTATGGCACTCCATATTTGCCGTTGAGAAAGTGTCAGCATGAGAAAAGAAAAACGGGTTTAGACATCGTAGGATATATAGATATATGAGTCTTGGACATACAGCATGTGTCTTAGTTGGTGATATGCATTAATATACCTATAGCATTAATATACCAATAGCATTTCAACACCGGTTCACTGGAAGTGTCATATCTGATAGCCTAGGCAGATTAATCTCACGAGCCCTCCGGTCAGAGTAAATAACTAATTAAAGCAGCAGACTTACTTGAGAAATTATGCTTGTCAACAAGGACTGCTCTGTTGGGGGGGGAGGTGTGTGAGAGAGAGAGAGAGAGAGAGAGAGAGGAAAGAGAGCGAGCGAGCGAGAGAGAGAGAGAGAGAGCGAGCGAGAGAGAGAGAAATTAAAGGTTATGTAGGCACTAGGTTTAACTTTGGTGCGCTGCAGGAAAAGTGAGTTGCTGTCGGCAGCGAGTGCTTGTGTTGGCGTTTACATGGGAATGTGCCTGGCTCGTATGAGCTGGCCGCAACGTGCATTGAATTACACAGTGGTGTGGTGTGGGACTCTGACTATCTGAGGGACTCTACTGTGCAGCGCTGCATCAGAGCTGTCCCTGCAACTACAAGGATTAAAACCCCTTACCTTCTCACGATTTTTATATTGATTACATGAATTGATTAATGTATATAAGTATTGGTTATTTTAAATAGACTTTAGGCCTTTCCTACGGGAATAGGATTCATGATTCCTGTTAATAATGCGAAACAACATGCATGAGGCGATTGCATCATTCCCTAGCAGCATGCTTGTAGGAGCCTAACAATCAACGGTTAAAGCCTGGAGTACACTGTAAGGGCTCAGACACCAATAGCGTTTGCTGGACGAGAGTACTTTACATCTCTGAACGTAATTTGCGAAAAATGTCGTGTGAAAAATGTCGGCAGTCGGACGTTTACGGCGTGTGGTCCCTAAAACACAGCGAGCTGATTGATCGGCAGTTGAACGTTAGAACCACATTAGGTGCGACGTGTGCGAGCCTTAAAGCGGTTGCCATGAATTTCACAGTATCTTACAGGCAGCTAGGTGGCGAGTAAAATGCTGTATTTCATATTACAATACTGTTGTGGTATATGGGCAATAACAGCTAAGTCGTGCTATACTGGCCATATACCACACACTCCTGAGGTGCCTTATTGCTAT
>CM042384.1:26788932-26816432 GCA_023634145.1 Thymallus thymallus
CTGTTTGGTTTGTGGCCTGTGGAATGTTGTCCCACTCCTCTTCAATGGCTGTGCGGCTGTCGTACATCCAGAGCATCCCAAACATGCTCAATGGGTGACATGTCTGGTGAATATGCAGGCCATGGAAGAACTGGGACATTTTCAGCTTCCAGGAATTGTGTACAGATCCTTGTGACATGGGGCTGTGTATTATCATGCTGAAACATGAGGTGATGGTCGAGGATGAATGGCATGACAATGGAGAAATGCTCACTAACAGGGATATGAACAAATTTGTGCCAACGTTTTAGTGAAATAAGCTTTTTGTGCATGTGGAGCATTTCTGGGATATTTTATTTCAGCTCATGAAACATGGGACCAACACTTTTTAAATGTTACATTTATATTTGTTTTCAGTGCATAATGTGGGAGGTTACATTAGTTGTGAGTGTGCTGAATGAAACAAGTGACTATGTCATGATGCCAGTTAACATGGGCCTATCCAGCTGATGGCACATTCTCAGCCATGGCTGCTCAATTAGCTCTTTGACTGAAATCACTACCTCAGTGGTGAAAGAAGCCAACTTGATTTCTCAGAGACCTTAACCCCCTTCAGCCCACTTCTAGACCCATCAAGTTGTCAAGTGGTCTCTGTGGAGAATGATTATATTTCAAGATGAGGAGTTAGGAGGTTGGAGGTTGTCAAGTGGTCGCTGAATGGTTATTATTAATTGTTGAGATGAGGAGATTGGCGGTTGTGAAGTGGTCGCTGTATGAATAGGATAATTATTATATTCTCAGCTCATCTTTCTTTTATTACTCTGTGTTATTGGATGTCGATCACATGCTGGTTCCCTGTTTTGAATTTTTATCCCAATCAGCTTTCACCCATGCCTTTATGGGGCCTTCTCTGGCCCAGTCTTGCGGTCAGCATTCTGTTTTTCTGATAATCAATGCTTAGGGCTATTTTATAGATGCATTTTAATGCCTATATTGACAGGTTGTTTAAGGAGTCTGTTTCTAACCAAACTTTCCAATCAATGCATCTTCATTTAATTACATCCAACTCCCGAATGTCCATCCCAGGCAATAACTCATTTCCAGAGTATAGGATGAACAGTCCATTATTAATGAGCTCAGCGGGAGGAAATGTCCCATGTGATTGAAGTAGTCACTAATAGCAAACATAATAAAGGTTGGGAGTAAAATACATCACAGCCACAGAGGATGAATTATCATGTCCAATCGCTAACATTGTCTTTGGATAAGCTACAATACATCACAATTTACAATGAAAATTACTTTCAGTGATGCCTCTCAAAGTAACTCTTGAAGAAGGAAAGGAACTTTCTGAGAGACAGGAAATGTAGGCTGTTGTCACAAGCCATCCTTTCAAATAATGCCTTTTATTTCCGTCAGACATTATGAGTAGCCTATATTTTAATAAAACCCTACATTTAACAGTTGAATCACATACAGGATCTATGCTCTAACTAAACTAAACTATGTCAAGATGTACACTGAAGTCAAGAAAAGCTCAATGCTGGTGGATCAGTGTGGTCACTTAAGATTCAAGGCAATATTCGATGTTCGTCCAGGTCCCCAGGAAGTCAGGAGATGCATTCAAAACCAGCCACTAGGGGCAAGGGTGAGCGCTATAGAGCTTCCCAGCTTATAGTCCTAAAACCCAGAATGAGTTATCTCTGGTTCATTCAGCCATTCCTATGGGGAAAGAATAGGGGTTTGGAATAAACACAGAAAATAAGGTCTGAGGTTAACACAGGCTTATGAGATCTTCTATGTTTTGTTCTATGAGATAATATCAGTCAGTCATCATGCCATATGTGCCTTTTAATTACATAAATGCTTAGTAGTTCACAAAAAGGGACTCCAAGGGTTACATGTTTATTTACTTACATTTCTTACCCTATCCCAAACCTTAACTCTTACCTTCACAGTCGCGCCTTCTTACCTTCTTCTACAATTTTAAGTCCTTAGTGATTTGGACACTGAGGAACTTGAAGCTCTCGACCCACTCCACTGCAGCCCTGTCGATGTGGATGGGGGGGAGGTGTTCAGTCCCAGGGTCCTAAGCTTAGTGACGAGCTTGGAGGGGACAATGGTGTTGAACGCTGAGCTGTGGCAATGAACAGCATTCTTACATAGCTATTCCTCTTATTTATGTGGGTTAGGGCAGTGTGGAGTGCAATTGAGATGGCGTCGTCTATGGATCTGTCGGGGCAGTATGCAATTGGAGTGGGTCTAGGGTGTCTGGGATGAGGTAGTTGATGTGTGCCACAAACAGCCATTCAAAGCCCGTGTAGCTCAGATGGTAGAGCATGGCGCTTGCAACGCCAGGGTTGTGGGTTCGATTCCCACGGGTGACCAGTATGAAAAAAGTATGAACTAACTAACTGTAAGTCGCTCTGGATAAGAGCGTCTGCTAAATGACTAAAATGTTATGTAAATGTAAAGCACTTCATGATTACAGATGTGAGTGCTACAGGGCGGTAGTCACTTCATGATTACAGATGTGAGTGCTACAGGGCGGTAGTCACTTCATGATTACAGATGTGAGTGCTACAGGGCGGTAGTCACTTCATGATTACAGATGTGAGTGCTACAGGGCGGTAGTCACTTCATGATTACAGATGTGAGTGCTACAGGGCGGTAGTCACTTCATGATTACAGATGTGAGTGCTACAGGGCGGTAGTCACTTCATGATTACAGATGTGAGTGCTACAGGGCGGTAGTCACTGAGTATTAAGCCTTAGAGTTCTTGGCAACAAGAATAATGGTGGACATCTTAAGACATGTGGGGATTACAGACTGGGACAAGAAGAGGTTGAAAATGTCTGTGAATATGCCTGCCAGCTGTTCTGTGCATGCTCTGAGGATGTGCCCTGGAATACCGTCCGAGTGTTGGGCTGATTAAAGTCTGAGTGTTGGGCTGATTAAAGACCTTACTCACGTCGGACTCTGAGACTAATATGGGTTGGTTGGGGCCCTGACGCACGGCATGGTGTTATTGTCGAAGCATGAATAAAATGCATTGAGTTCGTCTGATAGAGAGACATCGTTGGGCAGATCACAGCTGGGTCTTCCTTTGTAATCCATAATGGACTGTAGCCCCTGCCACATGCAGCAGGCATCAGACCCTGTGTAATATGACTCCACCTTATTCCTATATTGTCCTTTTGCTCGTTTGTTGACCTGCGGAGGTCGTAACGGGACTTCTTGTACTTGTTCCTGTCCTCAGCCATAGCCTCAGGGTTGTCTGCGATAGCCCTGTGTGCGGTAGCCCTGTCCTTTATTTTAGCACCAACCTCATTGTTAATCCACAGCGTTTGATTGGGGAAGCAGCAAACCTTCACTGTGCGAACAATGTTGCCAATGCATTTCCTAATGAAGCCGGTGACGGAGGTGGTTATCTCGTCGATGTTATTGGTATTTTTCAATAAGCGCTAGCAAAGCAATCCTGTAGCATTATCTCTGATTCTGTTTACCATTTCTCAACGTAGTCAGTCATAGGTACTTCCTGTTTGAGCTTCTGCATGTAAACAGAAAACAGGAATACGGAGCCATGATCTGATTTGCTGAATGGGGGATGAGGGAAGGCGTTGTTTGCTTGCTTGTGGGTAGAGTAACAGTGGTCTAGGACTTTATCGCCCCTAGTGGCTAAGCAGACGTGTTAATGGATGTTGGGCGTCACGTGTCTTTGCTTTGCTAAAGATTGATGTTGAAAAATCCATAGAGGTTGATTCACTTGATCCCTTCTCACTGCAGCTCTCTGCACCACTTATCGCAGAACCATTGACCTATATTTTTAACTTGACAATTGTATCTGGTGTTATCCCTAAGCTCTGGAAAGGGGCACATGTCCTCTCCCTACATAAAGGAGGAAATCCTTCCGACTTAGATAACTACCATCCAATCAACAAATGATCTTGCCTTTCCAAAGTTTTAGAATACCTGGCCAACTGTCAGCTAAGAACTTTTGAAACTTCTCATTCTATACTTTATGTGCACCGATCTGGTTTTAGACATTGGCACCAAATTTGCAGCAGCCACTACTTTTAAACCTTTGGATGCCCTTCGCTTTATCACAGTTGACAGTTTGAATATTCACCACTGCATCCTGTATCAAAAGGTGGACTGGTCCTCATTAAAGTCCTGTAGATCTCTCCACTATACCCTTTTTGTTTACAAAGCTCTACTACACAAGATTCCAATTTACCTAACTTTGTTGCTGATGTATTAAAGAATGAGCTACCAAACCCGCTCGCAGGATTGGTTAACTCTTGAGGTCCAATTTAGGTAATCCTCCTTTAGTTTCAGTGCCCCCCCCCCCCCATTGTTTGAATAACCTAAACAATTCCTTGCATCTTGATTCCCTGGTACCACTAGAGCAATTTAGGACTCTGGTGTTGAATGAATTGGAAGATTCACGGAATTGGGAGAAAATAAACTGTAATTCTGGAGTCTTTCAACCAGTATTTCTGGAAAACCTGGGAATTTGGGGAAAGTTACCGGAATTTTTCAACCCTTTACTCGAGAGAAGCACCAAAATATCTAAGGAAGGGGGACACCAGAGAGGGCCTACACTTAAGTCTTTGAGGAAACTAAAGAGAAGATAGCTAGTAGCTAGTGTGTTTGTGTGTTCATATGCAAGTGTAGAGAGGTGGAGCAGCCTATTGAGATTTGCTCTCTCTTTCTCTCTCTCTCTCTCTCTCTCTCTCTCTCTCTCTCTGTCTCTCTCTGTCTGTATCTCGCTCTCTATTTAATTTCAGGGCTTTATTGGCATGGGAAACATACAGTATATTAACAATGCCAAAGCAAGTGAAGTAGATAATTAACAAAAGTGAAATAATCAATACCTTTACAGTAAACATTACACTCACAAAAGTTCCATAAGAATATTATGTACATATTATATGCAAATAGTTAAAGTACAAAAGGGAAAATAAATAAACATAAATATACAGTTGAAGTCGGAAGTTTACATACACCTTAGCCAAATACATTTAAACTCAGTTTTTCACAATTCCTGACATTTAATCCTAAGAATAATTCCCTGTCTTAGGTCAGTTAGGATCACCACTTTATTTTAAGAATGTGAAATGTCAGAATAATAGTAGAGAGAATGATTTATTTCAGATTTTATTTCGTTCATCACATTCCCAGTGGGTCAGAAGTTTACATGCACTCAATTAGTATTTGGTAACATTGCCTTAAAATTGTTTAACTTGGGTCAAGCGTTTCGGGTAGCCTTCCACAAGCTTCCCACACATTCCTCCTGACAGAACTGGTGTAACTGAGTCAGGTTTGTAGGCCTCCTTGCTCGCACACGCTTTTTCAGTTCTGCCCACAAATGGACAATGCTTGGGGTCATTGTCCATTTGGAAGACCCATTTGCGACCAAGCTTTAATTTCATGACTGATGTCTTGAGATGTTGCTTCAATATATCCACATAATTTTCCTTACTCATGATGCCATCTATTTTGTGAAGTGCACTAGTCCCTCCTGCAGCAAAGCACCCCCACAACATGATGCTGCCACCTCCGTGCTTCACGGTTGGGATGGTGTTCTTCGGCTTGCAAGCCTCCCCCTTTTTCCTCCAAACATAACGATGGTCATTATGGCCAAACAGTTCTATTTTTGTTTCATCAGACCAGAGGACATTTCTCCAAAAAATACGATCTTCGTCCCCATGTGCAGTTGCAAACCGTAGTCTGGCTTTTTTATGGCGGTTTTGGAGTAGTGGCTTCTTCCTTGCTGAGTGGCCTTTCAGGTTATGTTGATATAGGACTTGTTTTACTGTGGATATATATACTTTTGTACCTGTTTCCTCCAGCATCTTCACAAGGTCCTTTACTGTTGTTCTGGGATTGATTTGCACCTTTCACACCAAAGTATGTTCATCTCTAGGAGACAGAACGCGTCTCCTTCCTGAGCGGTATGACAGCTGCGTGGTCCCATGGTGTTTATACTTGCGTACTATTGTTTGTACAGATGAATGTGGTACCTTTTGGAAATTGCTCCCAAGGATAAACCAGACTTGTGGAGGTCTACAATTTTTTTCTGAGGTCTTGGCTGATTTCTTTAGATTTTCCCATGATGTCGAGCAAAGAGGCACTGAGTTTGAAGGTCGGCCTTGAAATACATCCACAGGTACACCTTCAATTGACTCAAATGATGTCAATTAGCCTATCAGACGCTTCTAAAGCCATGACATAATTTTCTGGAATTTTCCAAGCTGTTTAAAGGCACAGTCAACTTAGTGTATGTAAACTTCTGACCAACTGGAATTGTGACATAATGAATTATAAGTTAAATAATCTATCTGTAAACAATTGTTGGAAGAATTACTTGTGTCATGCACAAAGTAGATGTCCTAACCGACTTGCCACAACTATAGTTTGTTAACATGGAATCTGTGGAGTGGTTGAAAAATGAGTTTTAATTACTTCAACCTAAGTGTATGTAAACTTCCTACTTCAACTGTAGGTTGTATTTACAATGGTGTTTGTTCTTCACTGGTTGCCCTTTTCAGGTCACAAACAGGTCACAAATCCTGCTGCTGTGATGGCACACTGTGGCATTTCACCCAATAGATATGGGAGTTTATCAAAATTGGGTTTGTTTGTGGATCTGTGTAATCTGAGGGAAATATGTGTCTCTAATATGTTCATACATTTGGCAGGACGTTAGGAAGTGCAGTTCAGTTTCCACCTCATTCTCTTGAGAGCCAGGTCTGCCTTCGACGGCCTCTCTCAATAGCAAGGCTATGCTCACTGACATAGTCAAAGCTTTCCTTAATTTTGGGTCAGTCACTGTCACACCCTGATCTGTTTCACCTGTCTTTGTGCTTGTCTCCACCCCCCACCAGGTGACTCCCATCTTCCCCCATTATCCCCTGTGTATTTATACCTGTGTTTTCTGTTTGTCTGTTGCCAGTTTGTCTTGTCTCGTCAAGCCTACCAGGGTGTTTTTCCATAGCCCTGTTTTCTATAGTCCCGGTTTTCTTTTCCTCCCGGCTCCGACCATTTCTGCCTGCCCTGACCCCGAGCCTGCCTGCCGTCCTGTACCTATCAGACTCAGACCTGGTTTACGAACTTTTGCCTGCCCTAAACCTGAGCCTGCCTGTACATATCAGACTCAGACCTGGTTTAAGAACCTCTGCCTGCCCTAAACCTGAGCCTGCCTGTACCTATCAGACTAAGACCTGGTTACGAACCACTGCCTGCCCTAAACCTGAACCTGCCTGTGCCTATCAAACTCAGACCTGGTTACGAACCACTGCCTGCCCTAAACCTGAATCTGCCTGTACCTATCAAACTCAGACCTGGTTACGAACCACTGCCTGCCCTAAACCTGAATCTGCCTGTACCTATCAGACTCAGACCTGGTTACGAACCTCTGCCTGTTGTCAACCTGACCTTTGCTTGCCTCCTGTGGTTTAATAAACTTCTCTGTACATTGAACCTTCTGTCTCCTGTGGCTGCATCTGGGTCATATCCTGAGTAGTGTTAAGTCACAGTGGTCAGGTATTTTGCCACTGTGTACTCTCTGTTTAGGGCCAAATAGCATTCTAGTTGGCTCTGTTTTTTAATTCTTTCCAATGTGTCAAGTAGTTATCTTTTTGTTTTCTCATGATTTGATTATGTCTAATTGTGTTGCTATCTATCTTCTCTTTAAAGTCACGCCAAGTCTGTAAACTCACCTGATTCGTGAAAATACTACTTTTACAGGCCCAGCACTCTGAGTCAGCATCGGCTTCTCACTGCAAACGGTGTGAGATCTCTCCCTCTTCTACCTCTCAGACCCTTGTTTTTATTGGCCTCAAACAATGTGCTATAATATCGTTAGCTCAGTGGGAAATATAGTTACAGTCCTGGCAAATGGACAGTCTCATTTACTGTCTGTGTGTCCACATCCAAAATGGCACCTTATTTTTTTAACCAGAGCACTATGGGTCACCAATAGATCCAGGCAGCATTCAAAATGGCACCTTATTCCCTATATAGTGCACTACTTTTGACTAGAGCACTATGGGTCAGAGCACTATGGGTCAGAGCACTATGGGTCAGAGCACTATGGGTCAGAGCACTATGGGTCAGAGCACTATGGGTCAGAGCACTATGGGTCAGAGCACTATGGGTCAGAGCACTATGGGTCAGAGCACTATGGGTCAGAGCACTATGGGTCAGAGCACTATGGGTCAGAGCCCTATGGGTCAGAGCACTATGGGTCAGAGCACTATGGGTCAGAGCACTATGGGTCAGAGCACTATGGGTCAGAGCCATATGGTTCTCTCTCCCACTACTGACCAGCAGCACAAAGGGGTGATTATTCAGTGACAAGACCCTCAGAGAATACCCATGTGACCGCTCACCTTGGCTGCTCCATCCTGCTGTCCCCATGGCGATGAGAGATAGAGGTGATGTCACCGTGTTCTGAGACGTTATGAGGTCGCCCTCTCCCTGTACGGTGGGCGTGCGGGGACGAAAGGAACAAAAGCGGGGCAGCTTTCAACACAAAAGCCCAGTTTAATGAGTGTGAGACATGAGGGACATGAGGCCATGGCGTCGCGGTGGGTGGCGCAGGAAGCAGAGTGTCGTAGCCATTCAAAATAAGAAGAAGAGGAGACTGGGAGGGAGGGAGAGAAATTAATGATCAGTTTGGTGAATTGGGCATAAAGGCTTTTATTATGTAAGCAAGTTTTGGATATCAATGAGGCAACTGCGTCATGAGAGCCCCTGTTCTCGGTTATGCTTATTTCTACTGGAGACCATAATATTGGAGCCTTGGATGCTATATTTATCACGCTGCTCAATGGTCAGGGTGATTGGCCCGACACAATGTAACACACTTTACCCCTCATTAGAGATAAAGAGGTCTTTGTGGAGCGATAGAGAGGGATGGAGAGAGAGAGAGAGAAGGAGAGAGGGATGGAGAGAGAGAAGGAGAGAGGGATGGAGAGGGGGAGAGAGAGGGATGGAGATGGAAAGGGGCAGGAGAGAGAGGGATGGAAACAGAGAGGGGTGGAGAGGGAGGTAGATCTCTGCAGATCATTAAGACTCTATCCTCTTGGCTGGGTAGTGTTTACTTCATATTAATTATCAGGTGATTGTGTGTGTAGACCCACTAGCCCGTGATCCATCCAGTCCGACCCAGTCCAGTCAGAACATAGAGGGGCATAATTGACTAATAATTGACAATATTCTGAGAAGTGCACGTAGAGTAAGGATATGTCCAAATGGCACCCTGTTGCCTGTACACTAATATTGAGTTGCACCCCCCCTCCCCTTTTTGCCCTCAGAACAGCCTCAATTCGTTGGGGCATGGACTAACAAGGTGTCAAAAGCGTTCCACAGGGACACTGCCTCATGAAAATAACACACCTCATCCTGAATCTGCCATTTGATTGGGAGAGGGAAGGGGAGGGGTCCTTTGACCCCCAGCTGACCTTCTCTAAGTGGTGAGACTAAGTTGAGGTCCCAAATGGCATCCTATTCCCTACGCAGTGCACTACTTTGACCAGATGCGGCCCAGGATACAGGGCCCATACAGTACACCTGCTGGACTTGTTGCCTACAAGCACAGCCAAATTCAGTTACGATACGAGTGTAACCATAGTAATATACACATTCAAGGATATCTCACACACATCCAGTGTTGTAAATTACTTAAGTAAAAATACTTTCAAGTACTACTTAAGTAGTTTTTTGGGGTATCCTAACTTTACTTTAATATTTATATTTTTGAAAACTTTTACTTTTACTTCACTACATTCCTAAAGAAATATAAGGAATTTGAAATGATGTATACTTTTACTTTTACTTTTCATACTTAAGTACATTTGTAGCAATTACATTTACTTTTGATACGTAAGTATCAGACTTTTACTTAAGTAGTATTTTACTGGGTAACTTTCACTTTTACTTGAGTAATTTTCTATTGAGGTATCTTTACTTTTACTTAAGTACGACAATTGGGTACTTTTTCCACCCCTGCACATATCCCAGCTACATTAAACACTGACTGATAAGTTTACGACAAGAACAAGTCAGTCAGAGTTATTTCAGCTATTACTTTCCTATATTGAAATATCCTATCTTAATTTCTTCTTGGATTGATACGCCAATATTACTTAACTCCTATTTTGGGAAAGTGTAGTTCTGTGTTAGTGAACAATGATATTACTGTTTGGTAGCTCATTATAGAATTTATTTCTGGTTTGGTTTGTTCTGGCAATGTTGCTTCTATACTGGCACCTTGGTTTACAACAAACATAGCAGGATTGTTAGGATGTTAATATGAAAAAGTGTCATATAAAACTGTGTGTGGAGTTATTATTAAGCTCTTATTATGTTGGTCATACAATACGCCACATATTAAAGTGGATTTTAGTAAGAAACTTTGTTGATGACTTTATCGATAAAGCATCATGGTTTAACATAGCGATCATTACCTTGTGGCCAGCATTGGGTTCAAGAGAGGACAAGTAGGTTCATGAGTGTTATTATTAGTACCTTCATGACAAGCTGGAGTTATTGTTCTGGTCAAGTCATCATGTCAGAAATGCATGAAAAACATTGCTGTTGTAGACGTTTGTGATTTTAGTGTACGACATGTTTACTAAATGTAAGGACACTAGGGGAGATGAATAGACCTCTAGCAGCGTCAAACCTCCTCATGGAACGTTTGCCGAATTTCGCCTCGTAATTCGGCAAAAGTTCCTGAGGAGGTCGAAAAGCATGGCTCCCAACAACCTGCCCCTCTTCTCACCTCTCTCCTCCTCTCCCTCTGCCTTTTCTCACTCTCTCCCTCCCCCTATCCTCACTCCTCTCCTCCCCCTTCCTCCCCCTCTTCTCACCTATCTCCTTTTGGAGATGGAGCTGGGGTAGGAGCTAGGGAGGGTCTGGGGATGGAGCTGGGGTAGGAGCTAGGGAGGGTAGGGATGGAGCTGGGGTAGGAGCTAGGGAGGGGCTGGAGATGGAGCTGGGGTAGGAGGTAGGGAGGGGCTGGGGATGTGGCTGGAGATGGAGCTGGGGATGGAGCTGGGGCTGGGGATGGAGCTGGGCTTGGGGATGGAGCTGGAGCTGGAGATGGAGCTGGAGCTGGGGGTGGAAGAACACACAATCACACACACACTCACTCACCCACACACACAATCACATACTCACTCACTCACCCACACACACACAATCACACACTCACTCACCCACACAGACAATCACACACTCACCCACCCACACACACAATCACACACTCACCCACATACGCATGCTCACACACACACTCGCACACACAGGGTGGAAAGACTGTACTACACTGAACAAAAATATAAACGCAACATGTAAAGTGTTGGTCCTATGTTTCCTGAGCTGAAATAAAAGATCCCAGAAATATTCCATTCACACAAAAAGCAAATGTGTTTAAATCCCTGTTAGTGAGCATTTCTCCCACCTGACATGTGTGGCATATCAATAAGCTGATTAAAAAGAATGATCATTACAGGTGCACCTTGTGCTGGGCACAATAAAAGGCCACTCTACACAATGCCACAGATGTCTCAAATTTTGAAGGAGCGTGTCCACCAGAGCTGTTGCCATATAATTGAATGTTAATTCAATTACCATAAGCAACCTCCAACGTCATTTTAGAGAATTTGTCAGTACGTTCAACCGGCCTCACAACTGCGTCGTGTTGGCGATCGGTTTGCTGATGTCAACGTTGTGAACAGAGTGCCCCATGGTGGTGGTGGGGTTATGGTATGGGCAGGCATAAGCTACGGACCACAATTGCATTTTATCGATGGCAATTTGAATACACAGAGATACTGTGATGAGATCCTGACGCACATTGTCGTGCCATTCATCCTCGACCATCACCTCATGTCTCATGTCGCAAGGATCTGTACACAATTCCTGGAAGCTGAAAATGTTCCAGTTTTTCCATGGCCTGCATACTCCCCAGACATGCCAACCATTGAGCATGTTAGGGATGCTCTGGATCGATGTGTACGACAGCGTGTTCCAGTTCCCGACAATATGCAGCAACTTTGCACCGCTATTGAAGAGAAGTGGGACAACATTCCACAGGCCACAATCAACAGCCTGATCAACTCTATGCGAGGGAGATGTGTTGCGCTGCATGAGGCAAATGGCTGGCTGGTTTTCTGATCCATGCCCCAACCTTTTTTTAAGGTATCTGTGACCAACAGATGCATATCTGTATTCCCAGTCATGTGAAATCCATAGATTAGGGCCTAATTAATTTATTTCAATTGACTGATTTCCTTATATGAACTGCACAAATCTTTGAAATTGTTGCATGTTGCATTTATATTTTTGTTCAGTATGGATATTTTAAAGAGCTCAGTTTGTCACTACTCACTGAGAGGCTGGAAAGACTAGTGATTACATTACCTTATAGTGAGTGATAACACTGAGGCAGACAAGGCTGATTTGGCACATGGCTGATTTGGCACAAGGCTAATTTGGCACAAGGCTGATTTGGCATAATAGGTGCGTAAACGGTGTTCACAAAGTGAGAAGACAGGCATTTATTACCCACTGGATCATGATATATAAAGGTGACAGTTACATACTGGTCTTGTATAACATCTCACTGGATCATGATATACTGTATAAAGGTGATAGTTACATACTGGCCCTCTATAACATCTCACTGGATCATGATATATAAAGGTGATAGTTATATACTGGTCTTGTATAACATCTCACTGGATCATGATATATAAAGGTGATAGTTATATACGGGTCTTGTATAACATCTCACTGGATCATGATATATAAAGGTGATAGTTATATACTGGTCTTGTATAACATCTCACTGGATCATGTATTTATTCTACCCTTCTTGTACCTGGCAGTTTGACTGAGAACACATTTATGAGTGTAGTAAAGAGAGTTCTGGGTTCCCACACTGAGCTGAGACTGTGGCTCAGCCTCCCCTCCAAACCTCACTCCTCTATTCCCCCTCTCCTGTCCCTTCCCCTCTCCTGCCCCCTTCTCTCCACTCCACTCCACTCCAAGAAGTAAGGATGGGGGGAGGAACACGGAGAGAGCCAAGGGATAAAAATAGAAACAGGGGTTTGAGTTGAGGGGTGCTGCTGTGTGAACACAAACACTATTTGGATGAAGACCATGGGCTCCTATAAAACCTTTGAGGAGGGCTCTGGGCTGTGTGTGTGTGTGTGTGTGTGTGTGTGTGTGTGTGTGTGTGTGTGTGTGTGTGTGTGTGTGTGTGTGTGTGTGTGTGTTGTGTTTAGGCTGCAGAATTCCTGGCAGGGCCAAACATCATAGCACAGAGGAAAACAAATGTGTCCAAAGAGAGGTAGGTAGGTAGGTAGGTAGGTAGGTAGGTAGGTAGGTAGGTAGGTAGGTAGGTAGGTAGGTAGGTAGGTAGGTAGGTAGGTAGGTAGGTAGGTAGGTAGGTAGGTAGGTAGGTAGGTAGGTAGGTAGGTAGGTAGGTAGGTAGGTAGGTAGGTAGGTAGGTTACTTAAGCACCAGCAGTGTAAGCCAAAACAAACTTGAAATACTTAAAGGTACTACACCTAGAATGTATCCCCCATGTGGAAGCTAGGTGAATTGAAACAGCACTAGGCTGCATTTAAAACAAATCTACCCCCTCCCCTGCATCCCATTTTCCATAACATGGCGGAGACTCGTGCTTGAGCCTTTTACTTTCAGTTTTGTTATATATATATTTCACAGAGATTTAGATGGTACTACGATTCCCTACACTATTCAGTGCTTATTTTCTCACATAAACTGAAATTGAGCGAACGGTGTATAATTTTAGCAACCAGGAAATGACAGAGCAATTTCTACATTGGCCGCTTGATTCGATTTCCCCTAGATAACACTGGCCCAGCAGAAGATATCAATAGGTACATACAGTTGAAGTCGGAAGTTTACATACACTTAGGTTGAAGTCATTAAAACTCATTTTTCAACCACTCCACAGATTTCATGTTAACAAACTATAGTTTTGGCAAGTCGGTTAGGACAACTACTTTGTCCATGACATAAGTAATTCTTCCAACAATTGTTTGCAGACAGATTATTTGACTTATAATTCACTATATCACAATTCCAGTGGGTCAGAAGTTTACATTAACTAGTTGAATGTGCCTTTAAACAGCTTGGAAAATTTCAGAAAATGAGGTCAAGTCTTTAGAAGCTTCTGATAGGCTAATTGACATAATTTGTCTACCTTCAAACTCAGTGCCTCTTTGCTCGACATCATGGGAAAATCTAAAGAAATCAGCCAAGACCTCAGAAAGAAAATTCTGGTTCATCCTTGGGAGCAATTTCCAAATGCCTGAAGGTACCACTTTCATCTGTACAAACAATAGTACGCAACACCATGGGACCACTCAGCCTTCATACCGCTCAGGAAGGAGACGGCTTCTGTCTCCTAGAGATGAATGTACTTTGGTGCGCAAAGTGCAAATCAATCCCAGAACAACAGCAAAGGACCTTGTGAAGATGCTGGAGGAAACCGGTACAAAAGTATCTATATCCACAGTAAAACGAGTCCTATATCGACATAACCTGAAAGGCCGCTCAGCAAGGAAGAAGCCACTGCTCCAAAACCGCCATAAAAAGCCAGACTACGGTTTGCAACTGCACATGGGGACAAAGATCGTACTTTTTGGAGAAATGTCCTCTGGTCTGATGAAACAAAAATAGAACTGTTTGGCCATAATGACCATCGTTATGTTTGGAGGAAAAAGGGGGAGGCTTGCAAGCCGAAGAACACCATCCCAACCGTGATGCACAGGGGTGGCAGCATCATGTTGTTGGGGTGCTTTGCTGCAGGAGGTACTGGTGCACTTCACAAAATAGATGGTATCATGAGGAAGGAAAATGATGTGGATATATTGAAGAAACATCTCAAGACATCAGTCAGGAAGTTAAAGCTTGGTCGCAAATGGGTCTTCCAAATGGACAATGACCCCAAGCATTGTCCATTTGTGGGCAGAACTGAAAAAGCGTGTGCGAGCAAGGAGGCCTACAAACCTGACTCAGTTACACCAGTTCTGTCAGGAGAAATGGGCCAAAATTCACCCAACTTATTGTGGGAAGCTTGTGGAAGGCTACCCGAAATGTTTGACCCAAGTTAAAACAATATAAAGGCAATGCTACCAAATACTAATTGAGTGTATGTAAACTTCCGACTTCAACTGTATATATGGTTTTCTTGCTGTCCCTCTCGGACCCTGTCCATCCGCATGGATGAGGCTTCCAGCCCCAGAGATGATGATGATTGCTCTGTCATGGCTGTTCCAGCCAGCATGGTCATACCTGTGGTTTGGATGGAAGATGAAGCAATTAGTGAACTGAGGTTGAGTGTTTATGGTGTGAAAACCAGCCATGGAACTAAACCGGTCTCTGCTAACTGTCGAGAGAGAGAAAGAGAGAGAGAGAGGGGGGGGGGGGGGGGGGTTCGGTTGGGGGGGAGATATGGAGAAAGCAGCTCCATGGTTGGTGGTTGAAGAAGGGCCTGGTTCCTCTGTCTACACTCTTAGAAAAAATGTGCTATCTAGTACCAAAAAGAGTTATTCACTGTCCCTATAGAAGCACCCCATAGGAGAAACATTTTGGGTTCCATGTAGAACCCTTTCTACAGAGGGTTCTACCTGGAAACAAAAAGGGTTCTACCTGGAACCAAAAGGGAGGGGGACTGGGTCAGGTCAGTGTATGATGGAGAGAGCTGTCCTGGGGAAGGGAGGGGGACTGGGTCAGTGTATGTTGGAGAGAGCTGTCCTGGGGAAGGCAGGGGGACTGGGTCAGTGTACGTTGGGAGAGCTGTCCTGGGGAAGGGAGGGGGACTGGGTCAGTGTATTTTGGAGAGAGCTGTCCTGGGGAAGGGAGGGGGACTGGGTCAGTGTATGTTGGAGAGAGCTGTCCTGGGGAAGGCAGGGGGACTGGGTCAGTGTACGTTGGGAGAGCTGTCCTGGGGAAGGGAGGGGGACTGGGTCAGTGTATTTTGGAGAGAGCTGTCCTGGGGAAGGGAGGGGGACTGGGTCAGTATACGTTGGAGAGAGCTGTCCTGGGGAAGGGAGGGGGACTGGGTCAGTATATGTTGGAGAGAGCTGTCCTGGGGAAGGGAGGGGGACTGGATCAGGGGGGATGTGGCTGTGTATAGAGAGGATGCGGTAGACATGCACGGTGGTGGGAAAAATGTGGTAATTATTGCCTTCACTACCGCCATCTGTCATCTGCAGCCTTCCAGCTATTTACTGCCCCTGCATTCCTTAGACTGCTGGGACGCCACGGTGTGTGTGTGGGCGTGTGCGTGTGCGTATGTCTGTGGTGGATGGAACGCTGTGGTGTGTATGTGTGGTTAATGGGATGAGGTTGTGTGTTGAGAAGAGAAGAGAAGAGGGGAGGGGAGGGGAGGGGAGGGGAGGGAGAGGAGAGGAGAGGAGAGGAGAGGAGAGGAGAGGAGAGGAGAGGAGAGGAGAGGAGAGGAGAGGAGAGGAGAGGAGAGGAGAGGAGAGGAGAGGAGAGGAGAGGAGAGGAGAGGAGAGGAGAGGAGAGGAGAGGAGAGGAGAGGAGAGGAGAGGAGATACCATCTATATAGGAGAGAAGGCATGACTGTCTTTCTCTCCATCTCATGGTTTACCCTTTCTATTGAGTCTGCTGTTCGTTTGAGGCATTATTTACATAGTTGAGAGACGCAGCTATGCATTGTATAAACTAATATAACTCTCTGTGTTTACATGTTGTGAGTATGTTGGAGTTCAATGTTCTAGTTGTGATGATGTGTTAAAGATTGGGTGAATTCAACACTTTTGGGCTTTGGACCAGAGCAGGGGTGGAATTGTACCAGAATCACCCATTTGGACAGGCCCACTGGGATAAAGTTGGTCCAGCCCATTTGGCATTTGCCAGAATTGCCCAACAACCAGACCGTCCCTAGACCAGACAGAAGAACAGGCCTCTGTGAGGTGGGCAGGCTGCTACATCTGCTGTTCTCTAAATAATGTCTTCATGGCAGCACAAGTTATATAATCTTGTGTCATAAATCATCATGTCCTTTCTCTTATTTTGTGTAAAATACTCTATACAGTGCATTCAGAAAGTTTTATAGTTTTTCTCAATCGCTTTGGCACAATCGACTATCAAACTATGTGACTAACAATATGAACATTAGGTAATTTGTTCACATGACTATAGTCATTTATAATTGCTTTGGCACAAAATGTATTGAGTAAGCCTTGCAGATCAAAATAGTTTGCATTCATTTGCTATTGAATGATATTACTCTCAAATGCAATTATACACATGTTCATTGTGTAAATCCCTACATGCTAAATAGAACCACCGACAATCACAATAACCTGTCACACATATATTAGATACATAATAGTTATGTGGTATTGTTGTAATAGCTGTCAGATGGATAGACTCAGGCTAGATGGGGAACAATTCAATTTCCTCACAATTTAGAGCAACCAATCGCAAATGCTGTCTAATTTAGCTGACAGGTGAAACTCATAACCTATCAGTTCTCAAACACATTTATACTGCAAGGGTAAGACTGAATTTTACAGCTGTGGAATATGGAGCAGACAGGAGACAGACAGGGGCAAGAGGAAGGGGCATTAGAGTGGGGGGTGGTATGGTGAAGGGGAGAGGAAGAGGGAGAGGGAGGCACAGACTATGAGGAAGAGCCAGAGAAAGGCACAGAGAAATTCCAAATGAGATACGGGCAACAATTACAGACCATGTCATCAACCATGGCCTAAGTATGACAGAGGCTGGTCGGAGAGTGCAGCCTAATGTGGGCCGGTCCACAGTGTCGTCAATAGTCCAGACATTTAGAAAACGTGTGTAATCAAATATTTTGTGTGTAATCAAATATAATAAAAATATAATAAAAACATGTGTGTAATCAAATATTTTACTGCAATATTCCTTCACACTGGTATTCCAGTAAATTTAGCCAATGCATGTCTCAGAATTTATGTAGAATACATTGACTTTACTGTGCTGTGTTTCCTGTCTAGGATTGAGCGTCTGCCCCATGGTGGTGGCAGAAGATTAGTTTTCAATGCTCAACAAGAACTTGAAATGTGTAATATGGTCGTAGCAAACAATGCTATTAGACTAAAAGATATTCAAAGTGCAGTCATACAAGATGACGGCATCGTTCAAAATGTCAACACCGTCAGCCTCTCCACAATTGCTAGAGTGCTGGAGAGAAATCAGATTGCAATGAAGCAACTCTACAAGGTACCTTTTAAGAGGAATGGTGAGAGAGTGAAGGAGCTGAGGTACCAGTATGTACAAGTAAGAATTCATCATTGTACACTGCACAGTGCTGTAATCTCCTTGTCTTCCAGTATTGACAAGTACAACCTGTATATGCAGAATATGTTACATATGTGGCATATGTGTAACTGTATAATTTACAATATCTACTTGTAAATTATTTCCTAAATTGCTTTACTATCTTTTATAGAGAGTGATGGAGCTGGAGGCTGATGAATCCCCACACATTTGTGTGTATGTTGATGAGGCAGGATATAGATGAAATGTTGAAATGTTGTGGCCAGACAGAAAGGAGAGATTGGACGACTCATGAGGTTGATGAACTTGCAGCATCTTTTCATTTTTCTTGCACATATTGTAGTTCCTGATCATTTTGCTGTTGTATACATTTTTTTCTGTACAAGCTTTCTTTACGTATTTTCGGGTGGCTGTAAAGTGTGTACGTACAATGATGAGAAATGTTTGAATAAATGTTTTGTTGAAAGTCATTACTTTTTGACATCAATACTATTCAGCTGCCTACATTATGCAATGTTAGCAATTGGACAATATTACATAGTGGGTAACTATGTCCATCAATTGATTGGATTTGATTTGGAAAGGAACACACCTGTCTATATAAGGTCCCACAGTTCACATTGCATGTCAGAGCAAAAACCACGCCATGAGGTTGAAGGAATTGTCCATAGAGCTCAGAGACAGGATTGTGTCGCGGTACAGATCTGGGGAAGGTTACCAACATTGTTTTTTTTGCAGCATTGAAGGTCCCCAAGAACATAGTGCCTCCATCATTCTCAAATGGAAGACGTTTGGAACCACCAAGACTCCTCCTAAAGCTGTCCCCCTGGCCAAACTGAGCAAACGGGGGAGAAGGGCCTTGGTCAGGGAGGTGACCAAGAACCAGAGGGTCACTCTGACAGAGCTCCAGAGATCCTCTGTGGAGATGTGAGAACCTTCCAGAAGGACAACCATCTCTGCAGCACTCAATCAGGACTTTATGGTATAGTGGCCAGACGGAAGCCACTCCTCAGTAAAAGGCACATGACAGCCCGCTTGGAGTCTGCCAAAAGGCACATAAAGGGCTCTCAGACCATGAGATCTCTGGTCAGATGAAACAAAGATTGAACTCTATGGCCTGAATGCCAAGGTTTACGTCTGGAGGAAACCTGGGACCATCCCTACGGTGAAGCATGGTGGTGGCAGCATCATGCTGTGGGATGTTTTTCAGTTGTAGGGACTAGGAGACTAGTCAGGATCAAGGGAAAGATGAACGGAGCAAAGTACAGAGAGATCCTTGATGAAAACCTGCTTCAGAATGCTCAGGACCTCAGACTGGGGCAAAGGTTCACCTTCCAACAGGACAGTGACCCTAAGCACACAGCCAAGACAACGTAGGAGTGGCTTCAGGACAAGTCTCTGAATGTCCTTGAGTGGCCCAGCCAGAGCCCGGACTTGAACCCGATTTAACATCTCTGTAGAGCCCTGAAGATAGCTGTGCAGCAATGTTCCCCATCCAACCTGACAGAGCTTGTGAGGATCAGCAGAGAATAATGGGAGAAACTCCCCAAATACAGGTGTGGCAAGCTTGTAGCGTCATACCGAAGAAGACTCAAGGCTGTAATTGCTGCCAAAGGTACTTCAACAAAGTACTGAGTAAAGGGTCTGAATACTTCTGTAAATGTGATATTTCAGTTTTAAATGCTTTAATAGATTTCCAAACATTTCTGAAAACCTATTTCTGCTTTGTCATTATGGGGTATTGTGTGTAGATTGATGAGGGGGAAAAAAACTATTTAATCAATTTTAGCATAAGGCTCTAACCTAACACAATGTGGAAAAAGTCAAGGGGTCTGAATACTTTCCGAAGGCACTGTACAAAAGTATCTGGACACCCCTTCAAATTAGTGGATTCGGGTGTTTAGTTTAGTCTAGTCCTCATCAAACTAGTTTGTCTCATAACTCATATGTTCTGTGAGATAGTTTTATCTCTACTCTGTTCTTCACAGACAGACAGACAGACAAGACAGACAGACAGACAGACAGACAGGCACACAGACAGACGAACACACATACAGACACACATACAGACACACAGACAGACACACAGACTGACCAGATGTGGCCTGTCCATAATATACAAGAATAGAGAGTCTCTGAGTCATATTTTATAGAGCTGTAAAAAATACTTTCACATTAGACAAATAAACCCACCACTCAGTCACTCAAAGAGGACACGGCTGGTGTGTGTATGTGTATGTGTTTGTGTGTGCGCTTGTGGCTGAGTGTTGATGTTATTGCAACCACAGTCTATAAAACAACAAGCTCTCACAGTCTCACGTCAGAATTAGACGTTCATCCATGTTTGTCAAACTTTAAATGTCGAAGTTGTTACAAACGTCAAATTTCCAAGTGTTTATTGTTAGGTTTAGGCATTAACTACTAAATAAGGTTTGTGTTAGAGTTTGGGATAGGCTTTAAACAAAAATATCAAAAACAAAAACACCCTAGCAAAGCCGAAACCTACTTGAAGGTAAGAACGCTAACTGTTGCCCCTAGTGGCCGGTTTCCTCATCATCTCCCGACAGACTCAGACATGGATGGACGTCAAATACTGACTTGTATCACGGGTGACCTTCTGGCTATAAAAGCACACTAACGTATGGTGACATGCTCCTCACCGGCCAGTCACTACAATCTAGCTGGCCAACTCTGCTACTGTGTGCATGTGAATGTGCATGCGCGTGTGTGTGTGCGTGCGCGTGTGTCTGCGTGTGTCAAATCAAATCAAATCACATGTGTTGGTCACATACACGTGGTTAGCAGATGTTATTGCGGGTGTAGCGAAATGCTTGTGTGCTTGTGTGTGTGTGTGTGTGTGTACACGGATGATTATGTGTTCTATATACGATTTGGCAGGTTTTTTTTGTCTCTATACAACACACTGTGTGGTTTTATTGACGTACGTTTGTGAGTGAACCGGTGCAATTTGTTTGTAAAACACCACATATGGTCTTCGAGTGTCACTTTTCTCCTTCGCAATATTCCTAGAATACCAGATTCCTAGAAAACAGTCTAAATGCACTGGAAATTATCTGAAACTGACCTAGAAATGCTTGCCAGATAAAGTCTGAGATGGGAAAATATCTACTTGGAAAGCGATTAACATTGTGGTGGGTGATTTGGGCGAAATTAACATACTCCTATTCTATCACTAGGTATTTAACGGGGCAATCGGTAGTTTCTACGTTAATTTATGGAATTATAAATTAAGGATATGTACTCATTGATTCTTGACGAATATAACTCCTAAATGTCTCATGAGCTTTAGTTCAGCTGTCGTACCCCATCAGAACCCAAAATAAAAGCTTGATTTACTCCATTGTTTGTAAACAAAGTAAATGTAATCTTAAAACATGGTTCAAACTATCACGTTGATATCATGATTTGTTAGTCATCTCTGTCTATGAATTTGAGAGTAGTTACATTTCCCTCAGCTTTTTACCGAAATAGTGGCAGGGACAATACTTTGATAATGCAGAATTCCCTTTTAAAGCAAAACAATGTAAAGCATATGCGACAGAGAGGGAGATGGAGAGAGAGCGATTGAGAGGGCAGGAGATTAAGAGAAGAGAGAGAGAGAGAAATATATGAAATGAGAGAGAGAGAGAGAGAGATGAGGAGACGAGGTAGCAAGGATCTTGTTCACGGAGCAAAGATTAATGATCGTGTGTGTGTGTGTGTGAGAGTGAAAATGAGAGAGAGAGAGAGAGAGAGAGAGAGAGAGAGAGAGAGAGAGAGAGAGAGTCTGCGTATGTTTGTGTACGTGCATGTTTTCATGTGAGTGTGTGTGTGTGTGCATGAGTCACCTTCTGCCAAATCGTTTGGAATGTGACTGGTATGAGCTCTCACCTAACCGGCCCACTCAACGTTAAACTGCTAACCTCTAGCCCCCTCGTGTACACACACACACACTTAATGGAGAAGTTCTGGCCAGTTGGGTAGAGAAGGAGAGAATCTGGCCACCCCTGTCATTCCTTCCTCAATGGAATGTTCCATGTGTTACATGTGAGCTGCTTTCCACCCTTACCCTGCCCTGTGATGGGGAGTGAAAAATAAGGGCTGGGTGAAAATACCACCACGTACTGGGTGAATATACCACCACTGACTGGGTGAATATATCACCACTGACTGGGTGAATATACCACCACTGACTGGGTGAATATACCACCACTAAGTGGGTGAATATACCACCACTGACTGGGTGAATATACCACCACTGACTGGGTGAATATACCACCACTGACTGGGTGAATATACCACTACTGACTGGGTGAATATACCACCACTGACTGGGTGAATATACCACCACTGACTGGGTGAATATACACTATACATTGCATTCCGAAAGTATTCAGACCCTTTGACTTTTTCCACATTTTGTTACGTTACAGCCTTATTCTAAAATTGGTATTATAAGGTATTCTAAAATTCTACAAACGATACGCCATAATGACAAAGTGAAAACAGGTTTTCAGAAATACCTTATTTACATAAGTATTCAGACTTTTTGCTATGAGACTCAAAATTGAGCTCAGGTGCTTCCTGTTTCGATCATCCTTGAGATGTTTCTACAACTTGATTGGAGTCCACCTGTGGTAAATTTAATTGATTGGACATGGTTTGGAAAGGCACTCACCTGTCTATATAAGGGCCCACAGTTGACAGTGCATGTCAAAGCAAAAACCAAGCTATGAGGTCAAAGGAATTGTCAGAAGAGCTCCGAGACAGGATTGTGTCGAGGCACAGATCTGGGGAAGGGTACCAAAAAATGTCTGCAGCATTGAAAGTCCCCAAGAACACAGTGGCCTCCGTCATTCTTAAATGGAAGAAGTTTGGAACACCCAAGACTCTTCCTATAGCTGACCGCCAGGCCAAACTGAGCAATAGGGGGAGAAGGGCCTTTGTCAGGGAGGCGACCAAGAACCCGACGGTCACTCTGACAGAGCTCCAGAGTTCCTCTGTGGAGATGGGAGAACATTCCAGAAGGACACCATCTCTGCAGCACTCCATCAATCAGGCCTTTATGGTAGGGTAGAGTGGCCAGACAGAAGCCACTCCTCAGTAAAAGGCACATGACAGCCTTCTTGGAGTTTTCCAAAAGGCACCAAAAGGACTCTCAGACCATGAGGAACAAGATTCTCTGATCTGATGAAACCAAGATTGAATTATTTGGCCTGAATGTCAAGCGTTACGTCTAGAGGAAACCTTGCACCATCCCTACAGTGAAGCATGGTGGTGGCAGCATCATGTTGTGGAGATGTTTTTCAGCGGCAGGGACTGGGAGACTAGTCAGGATCGAGGGAAAGATGAACGGAGCAAAGAACAGAGAGATCCTTGATTAAAACCTGCTCTAGAGCGCTCAGGACCTCAGACTGGGGTGAAGGTTCACCTTCCAACAGGACAACGACCCTAAGCACACAGCCAAGACAACGCAGGAGTGGCTTAGGGACAAGTCTCTGAATGTCCTTGAGTGACCCAGCCAGAGCCCGGACTTGAACCCGATCAAACATCTCTGGAGAGACCTGAATATAGCTGTGCAGCGACGCTCCCCATCCAACCTGACTGAGCTTGAGAGGATCTGCAGAGAAGAATCTGAGAAACTCCCCAAATACAGGTGTGCCAAGCTTGTAGCATCATACCCAAAAAGACTCAAGGTTGTAATTGCTGCCAAAGATGCTTCAACAAAGTACTGAGTAAAGCGTCTGAACATTTATGTAAATGTGATATTTCAGTTTTTTATTTGTAATTTATTTGCTACAATTTCTAAAAACCTGTTTTTAGAATAAGACTGTACCGTAACAAAATGTGGAAAAAGTCAAGGGGTCTGAATACTTTCCGAATGCACTGTATATACAACAGTATGTTGACGTCCCTTCAAATTAGTGGATTTGGCTATTTCAGCCACATCCGTTGCTGACAGGTGTATAAAATTGAGCACACAGCCATGCAATCTCCATAGACAACCATTGGCAGTAGAATGGCCTTACTGAAGAGCTCAGACACTTTTTCAACATGTCAATTCGTCAAATATCTGCCTTGCTAGAGCTGCCCCGGTCAACTGTATGTGCTGTTATTTTGAGGTGGAAACATCTAGGAGCAACAACGGCTCAGCCGCGAAGTGGTAGGCCACACAAGCTCACAGAACGGGACCGCCGAGTGCTGAAGCACTGCATAAAAAACGTCTGTCCCCAGTTGCAACACTCACTACTGAGTTCCAAACTGCCTCTGGAACCAACGTCAGCACAGGAACTGTTTGTCGGGAGCTTCATGAAATGGGTTTCCATGGCCGAGCCGCCACACACAAGCCTAAGATCATCATGCGCAATGCCAAGCATTGGCTGGAGTGGTGTAAAGCTTGCCGCCATTGGACTCTTGAGCAGTGGAAACGCGTTCTCTGAAGTGATAAATCTTGCTTCACCATCTGGCAGTCCGACAGACAAATCTGGGTTTGGCCGATGCAAGGAGAACTCTACCTGCCCCAACGCAGAGTGCCAACTGTAAAGTTTGGTGGAGGAGGAATACCGGTCTGGAGCTGTTTTTCATTGTTCGGGCCACTTAGTTCCAGTGAAGGGAAATCTTAACGCTACAGCATACAGTCACATTCTAGACGATTCTGTGCTTCCAACTTTGTGTCATCAGTTTGTGGAAGGCCCTTTCCTTCCTGTTTCAGCATGACAATGCCCCAGTGCACAAAGCAAGGTCCATACAGAAATGGTTTGTCAAGATCAATGTGGAAGAACTTGACTGGCCTGCACAGATCCCTGAGGTTGTGGTGGTGGGGTAGGAGGTGGTGGAGGAAGTGGTGGGGTAGGAGGTTAGGGAGGTAGGAGGTTAGGGAGGTAGGAGATTAGGGAGGTAGGAGGATAGGGAGGTAGGAGGGGTTGATATAACCTTTTTCATCTCCACTTGATTCCAGAACCCTGAGCCAGCCAGTCTATAGCATGCTGTCCTCTCCCCTCACTATGGCCAACTGTGGCACAGTGCCGGTGTTGTGTTTGGCCAGATGCAGGGAGCGTTGTGCAGCTTGCAGGACACACACACACACACATATGCGCACACACACATACACACATGCTAACACACAGAATCCCCCTCCCACACACACACACACACACACAGACACACTGCTCTGAGAGGGCACAGCCTGTCACACAGGCGTAATGATTTAGGACCCAAATTAGGTTTTACACTGGGCCCTGCTTGTTCCAGTGGCTTCATGGATCATTTACAGGCTGCTATGCCCACTTCTACTGGGACTAGAGATGGCTAATGGTGACACACACAATCACACACACACAAACGTGCACTCGCACACACACACACCAACACACACAGTCTGTGGTAATACTATCACTCTCCTAGCAGTAGCTCAGTTGACTTTGAATGTGACTCAATAATGCAGTGAGTCTTAAGGCTGTCCCTAAAACCTAGCCCATAGCTCTTAGCCCCTGGCCCCTAGCGCCTAGTGCCTAGCTCCTAGCCTCTAACTCCTAGCTACTAGCTCCTAGCCCATAGCCCCCATCTCCTAGCTCCTAGCTCCTAGCCGCTAACCCTAGCCCCTAGCTCCTAGCTCCTAGCCTCTAACTCCTAGCTACTTCTCAGTGGTTCTACTGTAGTACTTGTTGTGCTTAATAATCACAGGCTACCTTACCTACATGTTGCTTCACTTTAGTCAAATTCCTGTTGACTGTCACTCACAGGCATGCATACACACACACACACACACACACACACACACACACACACACACACACACACACACACACACACACACACACACACACACAATATTAATGTAGGGGAGAGGGGGGTCAGTTGAGCCACCCTTATTTTTAGGAAACCATACACAAAATGAATCATGTGACCAGTCTCATGTCAGAATTCATCCATGTTTCCAAAACATACATTTGAAGTGTTTAAGGTTGTTTAGACATTAATTCAGAATGTTGATGGTTAGGGTTAAGTTTAGGCATTAACTCTGAATGGTTAAGGTAAGGGTTAAGATTTGGGATAGGCTCAAAAACAACTTTCTATTGCTGGATTTGTACATTCAATCTTTGGCACTAGAAGCATATGCTTACGCTGATCCGCCATCCCTGCCCACAATACCATAGCAAATCTGAAACCTACTTGAAGATAACAGCTCTCACTGTTGCCCCTAGTGGCAGTTTCCAAGTCATTTACAGACGTCCTCAGACGTGGATGGACGTCGAATACTGACTTGTATAACGGGTGACCTGGCTGGGAAAGCAAGTTAGGTTTTCACCAAGTCAAGTTTGTGTAATGCAAGGCATTATCTCTGGCATATGAGGCAAGAACAGGGCCTAGTCTATGTTAATAGTGTTTTAGGAGGCACAACGTGTTTGTTAGGTGCTTAAAATGATTAAAAGACAAAAAAGCGATTGTGATTGGGTTGAGTTGTGTTTGATAAATAAAGATAGACAGGTGGTGGTAGTTTTTCATTCAATACAGAAATTTGTAAGCGGCTTAATTCAGATTATTTCCAGGGATGCACAACATCCAGAAATATATTTTGATATCTTTGTTAGAACTAATACTATATTTCCCTTGACGGAGTGATGCTGAATGTAAAAAATGCCTCAACCTACTCAACTCTCCCCTATCATATTGGAAGTTGAGATGGCAGGTGTTGTAAGCCTCAGGTTGGTTGCTGAGCTATGGACCAGTTTCATAGAGGTTTTAATGAGAGACACTGAATTACTCCCAAATGGCACCCTATTCCTTATGTAGTGCACTACTTTTGACCAGGGCCCTATGGGACACAAGCCACTGATCTACATAAACCAGTAGTAGGGTATTACTCCACACATCCCTCCAACTCTCTCTCTTTCCCCTCTCCCCCTCTCTATCGCTCTCTCTTTCTCGCTCCCTCTCCCCTGTAATATCTTTCCCCCTCTCCTTCTCTCTCTTCCTCTCTCCATCCCTCTTTTTCTGTCTCCCCTCGCTCTCCCTGTCTCTCTAATTTCTCTGCTCACTCTACCCCTAGTGAGCGAGAAAGCTTACAGCATTAGGTTTAAGCTTGGCTCGACTAGTACAAATGCCATTCACGCAAAAACGTTTTGACAGCAGAAACCAAGATTGATCAAGAATTTGGTTTCTCTCCCTCTGCGTTGTCGCTGGT
>CM042384.1:26821432-26990950 GCA_023634145.1 Thymallus thymallus
TGAAGCCTTTGCTTGTTACACTCCTCGAGATCTATTTATACTGCCTTGGTCTACTCCAAAAAGCACTCTGTGTGTCGGCCAGACCCTTTAAATAGCACACGTGTTTAGGTTGGGAACGGTGTACGTCTGTAAATATGTCTGTACATTTTGAACCGTCAGGGTTCAAATTATCTATAAAAACATCACTTATGTAAACTTATTGACATGGGAATGTCCCTAGAAGTGTGCAGAATATGCATGTGAAACGTTTTCTCAAGAAGCAGAAAAGTTGTTAAAAGTAGCAATGAGGTTTATTTCAGCGGGTGTTGGCTGTCTGATGGAAAGACCGTTCAGAGACCACTGGATTTATCAATGTACATGACGGATTCATTGACCTCCTTTACAAGCTAGATACGTTTACCCTGCGTGTCTGTGTATGTGTGGTTCTAGGCTGGCCTCAGAATGTACTACACTGAAGAAACAAGTCTGAGTCTACAGGCTCCAATTAAACTGTTATAAAAGAGCACACGCAGACACAACACGCACACAACACGCACACGTCATGTCCACAGCACTCACATTTCACTGGCCCTCTGCACGTGCACGCCCTGAGTCATCTGCAAGTGCACGTGCGTGCCCACTAACGACTGGCTGCTTGTGCTTGTTCCTAAACAGATATGGGCGTATGAAGTACAAGTCTTTGTGCTGCTTTCTAAGAAATTACATCATGCCGAATGAAGCTAATGTTTAGGATTAAAGAAGCCTGGCAGACCCAGTGATTTAGCTAGTGATCTACATTCCACAGCTAATCCAGCATAATACACGTCTCCTCCTCCGTCTTGGGTTTATTAGGCCTAGTTCAAATCTATTAATCCTTACAAATTACATGAGAATTGATTTCAGTGACCGAGCAGATTAGGTATGTGTGTGACTGCATATGTAAACTCAAATGAGTGGCATGTATTAACCTTTACATGATGTAATTTACATTGATAGGCGCAGTATGTGTAGTGTAAACCGCCCTTTACTTTACAGTGCATTCGGAAAGTATTTTTTCCACATTTTGTTAAATTACAGCCTTATTCTAAAATGGAGTACAAACATTTCCTCATCAACCTACACACAATTGACAAAATGACAAAGCAACATTTTTTGCAAATGTATATAAAAAAAACTATTAAAAATACCTTACTTACTTAACTATTCAGACCTTTTGCTATGAGATTTCGAAATTGAGCTCAAGTGCATCCTGTTTCCATTGATTTCTTGAGATGTTTCTACAACTTTATTGGTCCACCTGTGGTAAATTCAATTGATTGGACATGATTTGGAAAGGCACTACACCTCTCTATATAAGGTCCCACAGTTGACAGTGCATGTCAGCGCAAAAACCAAGCCATGAGGTTGAAGGAATTGTCTGTACAGCTCCGAGACATGATTGTGTCGAGGCACAGATCTGGGGAAGGGTAACAAAACATTTCTGCAGCCTTGAAGGTCCCCAAGAACACAGTGGCCTCCATCATTCTTAAATGGAAGGAGTTTGGAACCACCAAGACTCTTCCTAGAGCTAGCCGCCCGGCCAAACTGACCAATCTCTCTGCAGCACTCCACCAATCAGGCCTTTATGGTAGAGAGGCCAGACGGAAGCCACTCCTCAGTAAAAGGCATATGACAGCCCGCTTGGAGTTTGCCAAAAGGCACCTAAAGGACTCAGACCATGAGAAACAAGATTCTCTGGTCTGATGAAACCATGATTGAACTCTTTGGCCTGAATGCCAAGAGTCATGTCTGGAGGAAACCTGGCACCATCCCTAAGGTGAACCCTGGTGGTGGCAGCATCATGCTGTGGATAACGACCCAAAGCACACAGCCAAGACAACGCAGGAGTGGCTTCGGGACAAGTCTCAGAATGTCCTTGAGTGGCCCAGCCAGAGCCAAGACTTGAACCTGATCAAACATCTCTGGAGAGCCCTGAAAATAGCTGTGCAGTGATGCTCACCATCCAACCTGACAGAGCTTGAGAGGATCTGCAGAGAAAAATGGGAGAAACTCCCCAAATACAGGTGTTTTAAGCTTGTAGAGTCATACTGAATAAGACTCAAGGCTGTAATCGCTGCCAAAGGTGCTTCAACAAAGTACTGAATAAAGGTTCTGAATACTCATGTAAATGTGATATTTCATTTTTTTTACATTTGCAAAAAAATCTTTAAAAAGTTTTTTCCTTTGACGTTATTGGGTATTATTGAGTGTAGATTGATGAGGGGGAATAAAAAAAAATCAATTTTAGAATAAGACAGTAACGCAGTCTTTAAAAGTATGGGTGGCGACCCCCTGTTAATGGTGGGTCGCGACCCCCTGTTAATGGTGGGTCGCGACCCCCTGTTAATGGTGGGTCGCGACGTGTCAGAGTAAATTTATAATTATTTAATTAATTACTGGAATTGATTTGGCAAAGTGCAACTGCTCTCTCTGTTCAGTGCGCTCTCTGCTTAGATCTTTTTTAGGCTGTTTTATTGAAGATCACTCTGCGACCCACAAGCTGCAGCGCTGTCAACCACTGACTTGTCATTCTCACTCGCCATCACTCACCGCTGTAATCAAATGGATTCAAGCTAGCCACAATTTCTGACCGAGCTCAAACACCGATGAGTTTCTCTCTCTTGGTTTCATACAAACTTTGAGAAATAATAAGGAGCACCCACAATGTGTTTTGTGCGGGGAAGTGTTTATTAATGAGTCTCTCAAAACGAATAAAAAATTAATTACTTTACTACAAATTAAAAGGACACGTCCTGACCAAACATCCACAGCATGACGGAATTGATATTTATTTCGGTATTTAATTTCATTGTTATTTGTTTTTGTCTATCTTGCATTTGTTGAGATGAGTAGTGCAAAATACGGAAACATTATTAAAGTGACTAGTGTTTCATTCCTTAAGTGGCTGGTGATTTCTAATCTATGCCTATAGGCAGCAGTCACTGATATGCTAGAGATGGTTGTTTAGCAGTCCATGGCGAAGTATAGAGTACAATACAGTATATACAGTTGAAGTCGGAAGTTTACATACACCTTAGCCAAATACATTTTTCACAATTCCTGACATTTCATCCTAGTAAAAATCCCCTGTCTTAGGTCAGTTAGGATCACCACTTTATTTTCAGAATGTGAAATGTCAGAATAATAGTAAAGATAATGATTTATTTCAGCTTTTATTTCTTACATCTCATTCCCAGTGGGTCAGAAGTTTACATACACTCATTTAGTATTTGGTAGCATTGCCTTTAAATTGTTTAACTTGGGTCAAACGTTTCGGGTAGCCTTCCACAAGCTTCCCACAATAGGTTGGGTGAATTCTGGCCTATTCCTCCTGACAGAACTGGTGTAACTGAGTCAGGTTTGTAGGCCTCCTTGCTCGCACACGCTTTTTCAGTTCTGTCCACAAATGTTCTATAGGATTGAGGTCAGGGCTTTGTGATGGCCACTCCAATACCTTGACTTTGTTGTCCTCAAGCCATTTTGCCACAACTTTGGAAGTATGCTTGGGGTTATTGTCCATTTGGAAGATCCATTTGCGACCAAGCTTTAACTTCCTGGCTGATGTCTTGAGATGTTGCTTGAGATATCCTCCAAACATAACGATGGTCATTATGGCCAAACAGTTCTATTTTTGTTTCATCAGATCAGAGGATATTTCTCCAAAAAGTACCATCTTTGTCCCCATGTGCAGTTGCAAACCGTAGTTTGGCTTTTTTATGGCGGTTTTGGGGCAGTGGCTTCTTCCTTGCTGAGTGGCCTTTCAGGTTATGTCGATAGGACTCATTTTACTGTGGATATAGATACATTTGTACCTGTTTCTTCCAGCATCTTCACAAGGTCCTTTGCTGTTGTTCTGGGATTGATTTGCACTTTTCGCACCAAAGTACGTTCGTCTCTAGGAGACAGAATGCGTCTCCTTCCTGAGCGGTATGACGGCTGCGTGGTCCCATGGTGTTTATACTTGCGTACTATTGTTTGTACAGATGAACGTGGTACCTTCAGGCATTTGTAAATTGCTTTCAAAGGATGAACCAGACTTGTGGAGGTCTACAATTTTGTTTCTGAGGTGTTGGCTGATTTCATTTGATTTTCCCATGATGTCGAGCAAAGAGGCACTGAGTTTGAAGGTAGGTCTTGAAATACATCCACAGGTACACCTCCAATTGACTCAAATTATGTCAATTAGCCTATCAGAAGCTTCTAAAGCCATGACATAATTTTCTGGAATTTTCCAAGCTGTTTAAAGGCACAGTCAACTAGTGTATGTAAACTCCTGACCCACTGGAATTGTAATATAGTGAATTATAGGTGAAATAATCTATCTGTAAACAATTGTTGGAAGAATTACTTGTGTCATGCACAAAGTAGATGTCCTAACTGACTTGCCAAATCTATAGTTTGTTAACATGAAATCTGTGGAGTGGTTGAAAAATGAGTTTTAATGACTTCAACTAAGGTGTATGTAAACTTCCGACTTCAACTGTATATATGAGATGCGTGATGCAATATGAACACACAATTAGAGTGACTAAGATACCGTCGAATAGCGTAGAGTGCAGTTTATACATAGAGTTGAGTGATGCAAGATAACGATACATTATTAAAGTGGCTAGTGTTCTATTCCTTAAAGTGGCCTGTGATTTCTATAGGTAGTCACCTCTGGTGTGTTAGTGATGGCTGTTTAACAGTCTGATGGCCTTGAGATAGTGGTGGTGTCAGTGATGCTGTGCACAGTACAGCATTAGTGGTGGTGTCAGGACAGCCAAAGGACCCTTTTAGGTTTTAGATAGCACTTTTTCCCCCAAAGTTTTTACTAATGTCATTTTATTAAAGCAGTGTGAACCCGTCCTCCTCGTCATACTTTATATGTTTATGCATTACAAACATACATTTTCATTATGTAGTTCTCAAAATCTGTTATAGACAATTCAGTTTAAAATCTATAGGTTTACCAAACGGGTAGGTGATTATCAATTAAGAGCAGTCGGATTAAGTAATCAAACAATTTAATCTATCTATCTATCTATCTATCTATCTATCTATCTATCTATCTATCTATCTATCTATCTATCTATCTATCTATCTATCTATCTATCTATCTATCTATCTATCTATCTACAGTATTTCTAGATGAAACACTGATTAAGTTTGATGAAAAAGTGACTGTATGACTTTGTGTGGTACTTAGTCAATTGAAAATGTGCTTATGAGTTTTGAAACAACTGCCATTTTAATGATCTGTTTATCTCTCCCATTCATCCTTATTGCTTTATATAGCTTCGCCATGTTATGATGGCTCTGTTCTGGTGTGACAACAGTCCCTATACAATCATGTTATGATGGCTCTGTTCTGGTGTGACAACAGTCCCTATACAACCATGTTATGGTGGCTCTGTTCTGGTGTGACAACAGTCCCTATACAACCATGTTATGATGGCTCTTTTCTGGTGTGACAACAGTCCCTATTCAACCATGTTATGATGGCTCTGTTCTGGTGTGACAACAGTCCCTATTCAACCATGTTATGAATGGTCTGTTCTGGTTTGACAACAGTCACTACACAACCATGTTATGAATGGTCTGTTCTGGTGTGACAACAGTCCCTATACAACCATGTTATGAATGGTCTGTTCTGTTTGACAACAGTCACTATACAACCATGTTATGAATGGTCTGTTCTGGTGTGACAACAGTCACTATACAACCATGTTATGAATGGTCTGTTCTGGTGTGACAACAGTCCCCATACAACCATGTTATGAATGGTCTGTTCTGTTTGACAACAGTCCCTATACAACCATGTTATGATGGCTCTGTTCTGGTGTGACAACAGTCACTACACAACCATGTTATGAATGGTCTGTTCTGGTGTGACAACAGTCCCTATACAACCATGTTATGAATGGTCTGTTCTGTTTGACAACAGTCACTACACAACCATGTTATGAATGGTCTGTTCTGTTTGACAACAGTCACTACACAACCATGTTAAGAATGGTCTGTTTTGTTTGACAACAGTCACTATACAACCATGTTATGAATGGTCTGTTCTGTTTGACAACAGTCCCTATACAACCATGTTATGATGGCTCTGTTCTGGTGTGACAACAGTCCCTATACAACCATGTTATGAATGGTCTGTTCTGTTTGACAACAGTCACTACACAACCATGTTAAGAATGGTCTGTTCTGTTTGACAACAGTCACTACACAACCATGTTATGAATGGTCTGTTCTGTTTGACAACAGTCACTATACAACCATGTTATGATGGCTCTGTTCTGTTTGACAACAGTCACTACACAACCATGTTATGAATGGTCTGTTCTGGTTTGACAACAGTCACTATACAACCATGTTATGAATGGTCTGTTCTGTTTGACAACAGTCACTATACAACCATGTTATGATGGCTCTGTTCTGTTTGACAACAGTCACTACACAACCATGTTATGATGGCTCTGTTCTGTTTGACAACAGTCACTACACAACCATGTTATGATGGCTCTGTTCTGTTTGACAACAGTCACTACACAACCATGTTATGATGGCTCTGTTCTGTTTGACAACAGTCACTATACAACCATGTTATGATGGCTCTGTTCTGTTTGACAACAGTCACTATACAACCATGTTATGAATGGTCTGTTCTGTTTGACAACAGTCACTATACAACCATGTTATGAATGGTCAACAGTCACTATTCCTCTGATGATGCTCTGCCCACTTGGCCCAGTTCCTGATGGAAGGTGATTGTTTTTCTCCTTCACCCTATTCAAAACAACATATTTAGAACAGGCATGACATCATTCATCAATCTGTGTGTGTGTGTGTGTGTGTGTGTGTGTGTGTGTGTGTGTGTGTGTGTGTGTGTGTGTGTGTGTGTGTGTGTGTGTGTGACAGCCCTTTGTGTGTCAGTCACTGGAGCAGATCCTCCAGGGTGAAGGTCCAGGAGTCCCACGCATTTCCCATGCTCACTTACACAAAACAGTGACTACTCGCCACCACTACTCTCCCTCTCCCTCTCCTTCTCTCTCGCTGTCTCTCTCTTTCTCTCTTTCTCCCATTCTCTTGTATTACCTTCCTCTCTGCCACCATCACACTATGAGTACATGTGCTTCCAAGCCCCCCAGCTCCCCCTGACCTCATCCCTGTATGAGGACAATTATCAAATGAGGACATTGTGTTTTGACAGTTTTGTTCGGGGTCACTGGCTTTGTTTGTTTATGTTTTCATTCGCAGCGTCGGACCTCCCACATACACAAACTCACCCCCTCCATACATCCATGGCACAGAAACCATCATTGTTTTGAGTCATTTAGGACAGTTGGCAGGCCCTTCGCCATGCACTGCTTCTTGGAACATCATGTCCCACGGTGGTCAAAGATGTCACAGCAGGCCCAACGTGAGGCAGCAGAGAATGGTTGTATAGAACGTTGTAGAAACTGAGGCTTCATTTACTGAACTCATTTGTCCCATGTTCCAGTATGTTTAAATTTTGAAGACCTTATTCTCATGAGAGAGATAGACAGACACACAGACACACACACACACACACACACGATGAACCTCAGTCATGATTATGATGAGTAACTGTGCCTGAGACCTACACTTGCGTTAGTTCCCTGACCTAAATGCCAAGACTTTAGCTCAACACCCTAACAGTATTGTCACAGGTTCTAACTCAGATTACAGAAAGCCTCTGGTACGTACGTGCCTTGCGGCCAGTGCAGAAGTTAGACATTTATATGCAAATAAACCACCACCACCCACCTCCTCCTAACCTCTAGACCTTCCCCAAATCGGAGCTGCTCGGGCTGGCTAGGGGTTAGGCAGAGAGGGGTAGAGTGGGGCCTCAGCCAGAGGAATGCAATGCTGCCCATCTGTCAACACAGAGCTGGCTTCCCTGGCACACAGCAGCAAGAGGATTTTATAACCTGCACCTCTGACCATTTCATAACTAGGTGTGCGTACCAAATGGCACCCTATTCACTATATAGTACATTACTTTTGACCAGGTCATTTGGGCCGCGGCCCCGGGCTTTTGGTCAGCACATTTGGGGTTGGTAAGGGCTTCTGTGCTCACTCCTTCGGGTCAAAGTAGTCAGATCAACTCTACAATTCTGGTTGTAATTGTGTAGTGAAAACGTGAATTCAACTTCTAATAACCCAAAGAAACCCTCTACGGAAGGTCAATCAGGAAGGATGGTCTGAAGGCTTGTTAAACTTCATCCAGTAAGCAAAACATAATTCACGTAGTTTTCTATTCTTCCACAACATACACTTAGTATTACTTTCTTAGCTACAGTATACATATCTCAGGATGCTCTCAATTGTGCATCTGTAAAAGTTTATGAGGGTTTTAGGTGCCAAGTCAAATTACTTTTTTCTGGCGCGGCACTGCTGCCAGAGCTCACCTGCGTGAATTGTTTGTTTGTTTGTTTATAGTTATATCGCTGTATGGATTCAGTGAGTAACTCAACCACCATCACCTACTCACGTGAGTTTCTACTCTTTCCGAGATAAAGCTCACACTCTTGAAAACAGCATTGCCTTGCCTGATCGTTATTCTACAAAGTCAACAAAGGGAAACTAAGAAGAAGTGAGGCTCAAGAGGTGGTGTCAGGAACAGACTACAGAGGCGGGGAAGCCATCACCCGCTCCCGGTGATCACCCTGTCAAATGTGCAGTCACTAAATAATAAACTGGATGAGTTAGCGACAAGGGCTACATTTGAAGAGGACTTTAGGAGATGTAATTTAATCTGCTTTACAGAAACGTGAACATAGATGGATACACTGTATTAGAACAGACCGAGACAAAACAACATCACATAAATCAATAGGCGGGGGGCTATGTATCTATGTATCTTTGTAGATAATACTTGGGCCTCTCAGTGTAATGTGATTGAACAAGTGTGCACCAGAGTCTATGAAATTCTTGTTGTATCATTCAGGCCATTCTATCTACCACACGAGTTTGGACATTATTCTGGTCTATGTGCCTGAACCTAACAATAAAGAAGCTGCTGACAGGATTACAGACTGTTTCAATGCTGCGCTTTCACGATCAACTGACCAGCCAGTATTTGTACTTGGGGATTTTGATACGCTCTCCCTCTCCGCGCACCTCCCCACTCTGCAACAGTACGTCACCTGTTCAACTCGCTCAACTTGTATCCTGGATCAATGTTATGGCAACATAGAGGACGCATCCAAGGCAGTGTGCAGAGCACCCATCGGGAAATCAGACCATAACGTTATCCATCTCCTACCGAGATACAGGCAGCATGTGAAATGTGAAAAACCTGTATAGAAATCCATTCAGATATGAACAGAGGAGAGTAGGGAGGAGCTCAAGGATTGCTTTGACGTCACAGACTATATGTGAGAGCATCCCCAAATCCTCTCCTGTCCAGATAACAGAGAATGAGGTGGCCTCATGCTTGTCCCATGTTAAGCCACACAAATGCACGGGGGCCCAGATGGACTACGGGGCAAAGTACTGAAGGTCTGCGCCAACCAGCTCAAGGGAGTCTTCAAACGACTGTTTCAACTGCTGAGCACCTGTACAGTGCCAAACTCCTGGAACGTGTCAACCATTGTACCAGTGCCTTAGAAGTCAAGGGTCAAATCACCAAATGGCTTTTGACCTGTGGCCCCTCACGCCCCTTCTGGCCAAATGCTTGGAAAGGGTTGTTAGTAAGCACCTTACCCTGTCCATTGCAGATCAACTGGACCCATTACGGTTTGATTATAAGGAACAGAGGGGGACTGAAGTTGCTACCCTGACCTTGGTGAACATGCAAAATCATATGCACACATTTTATTTATTGATTTTAGTTCAGCTTTCAATACATTGCAACACACTGCTGAAACAACTACTGGACCTGAATGTCAACGGAGACCTTGCAGGTTGGATCAAGGACTTTAACTGACCGTCCACAGAGGGTCCTCATGAATGGGGCCTCCAGGGGTGTGTCCTTTCACCGTTGTTGTTCTCTATCTACACTAACGAGATGAAGATCCAAGGAAACAATGTGAGCCTGTAATTCAATATGACAGTCTGGTAATCTGAGCCTGAGGAGCAAAAGTAAACTGACCCAAATAGAAAACACAGCCACCCTTTACCACCTCAGTTTGAGAGGCTTCCCTCTGGCCGGCGCTTCAGAATGCCCATGGTCAAGAAGAACGTGTTCAAACGTTCCTTCGTTCCTTGTGCTGTTGGACTACTAAATGCTAAGTAAATTGTATCAGTATATGTACTTATCTATCCAGTGCATTTGGGACAGCGGTCGGTTGTGAATGTATCAGTGTCCTCTATGTTTTTAGTGTATGTAACATGATGGACTGACTTGGTTTAGTATGTTTTTTGTGAGTTTCGTGATTTTTTTGTTTTTAACAGTTGAACTATATAGTACAGGATTATGGAGTGCTACTGTTTTTACGAAGGTTTTGGTGGTCCTTTTTATCACCAGCGCCTAACGTACACGCGAGTCCTCTGTTATTTACAACAGAGCCCAGCTATTGGATTTAGCACACTCAGTGCTGCTGCACCCCAGGGAAAAGTTTATTATTTCGTACGAGTTGAAAAGGCAACGGCGTGGACGCAGGGTGGGATTGAAGTGTAAAGCAAAGCTTAGGAAATACAAGCCGACTGTACCGTCTATCATTATGGGCAACGTGAGATCGCTGCATAACAAGATAGAGGAACTAGGTCTTGTCTGTGGACAAAGGGAGTTCAGAGAAGCTAGTCTAGTGTGTTTGTGACTGAGGCATGGCTGAATGATAATATCCCCACGGGGAACATCACTATCGGCGGTTTCCAGACCATCAGAGCGGACAGGGATAGCTCTTCTTCCGGTAAGAGTAAGGGAGGGGGGCTGGCTATATTAGTTAACAACAGATGGTGTAATCCGAACCACATTACTGTTAAGGAGCAGTTTACACCTCCCTTCCCCCCACCTCCCCACCTGGGCTGGCTTTCACCACCAACCAAGTGAAGAGAGAGCTGGAGAGACTACATCAGTGTAAAGCGGCGGGCCCTGATGGTATCAGCGCACCACACTGTCCTGAATGACTTCAGACCTGTAGCGCTAACATCCCACATCATGAAGACCCTGGAAAGGTTAGTCCTAGCTCACCTCAGACCCCTGGTGTGTACATCACTGGACCCCCTGCAGTTCGCATACCAGCGCAACATCGGGGTGGATGATGCAATTATCTACCTTCTGCAGAAGGCCTACTCTCACCTGGACAACGCAGATTGCACTGTGAGGGTTATGTTTTTTGACTTCTCCAGTGCCTTCAACACCATTCAGCCCCTGCTACTGGGTGAGAAGATGAGGAGGATGAAAGTGGAAGCACCCTTAGTCTCCTGGGTTACGGACTACCTGACCGGTGGGCCACAATTTGTGTGGCTACAGAGCTGTGTGTCAGAACGGGCAGTGAGCAACACAGGGGCCCCCCAGGGAACGGTCCTGTCCCCCTTCCCGTTCACCCACTACATCTTGAACTTCAGAAATAACTCTGAAACATGCCACCTACAGAAGTTCTTGGATGACTCCGCAATTGTAGGGTGCATCAGGGGTGGGCAGGAGGAGGAGTACAGGAGCACAATCAATGACTTTGTGGTGTGGTGTGAGCAGAACCACCTTCAGCTCAACATCAGCAAAACAAAGGAGATGGTGGTGGACTTCAGGATAACCAAGGCCCAACCAACTGCAGTCCCTATGCATGGGATGGATGTGGAAATGGTTGGGTCATACAAGTTCCTGGGAGTCCATATGGACAACAGGCTGGAATGGGCTGGTAACACCGGGTGATGCTTCTCTGGAAAATAAGTTGATTAGGAAGGCTAGCTCTGTTCTGTGGATTAACCTTGACACTCTAGAGGAGGTGGCGGAGAGAAGGATCCTGGCCAAACTGCTGGCCATCATGGACAATGTCACCCACCCTCTGTTTGCCATGGTTATGATGCAGAGGAGCACCTTCAGTCACAGACTGATCCCACCACGGTGTGCCAGAGAGCGCTACAGGAGGTCCTTCCTGCCGGCAGCTATCAGACTATTTAATGCCTCTCAGGACTTATTCATTCAGCACTCATTCATTCAGGACTGTATGTACATATTCATGTACAGTTGTTATATCATATCACATGCAATATTGTAAGTAATTCTTGGACTGAACTTGAGTAGTCACTCACTCAGGACTGTATACTAGTATCCTGTCAGTAGTATATCTTTTTTTCATTGCATTTAGTATATCGAATGTGCAATACATGCATTTATCTGTAATTAACCCTCTTCTACGGACTGTATTTTAAGGGAATTATTATTATTACACTAAATTATACGCACATTTAGCTATTTAAGTATCTCTTCCTGTTATTTACCTGTACAGTTAATTTATCTATCTATCTATCTATCTATCTATCTATCTATCTATCTATCTATCTATCTATCTATCTATCTATCTATCTATCTATCTATCTATCTATCTATCTATCTATCTATCTATCTATCTATCTATCTATCTATCTGGTTTAAATGTGATGATGTGAGAATGTATGTGATCCTTTTAGTTGAAGGTGATGCCAAAGAAAAATGTCCATCCTGGATGGACAATAAAGTTTTATTCTATTCTACTGTTCTGACTTGGTGGTGCACATGTAGCCTATAGCCTGTTTTAGAGAAATGTCATCATAGAATATTGTAAGAGCTTTCATTGTTTGCTTAGAACGGCCCATGTTCTGAATTCTGTTGCTGTACATTTCAAAAGTGCTGAACAAAGTTATATTGACTAGGTCAGTCCTCCCTTATGCCATAGTTTGTAGAAACCACATTTGTTTAAGCAAGTCAGCCATTTTTTTTAAAGTGTTGCTATCTCTGTCTCTATGTATCTCTGTCGCTATGTATCTCTGTCTCTATGTATCTCTGTCTCTATGTATCTCTGTCTCCTTGTCTCCACTCCTCTCATCTCCTCTCTCCTCAGCTCCTCCCCTCTCTCCTCTCCTCTCCTCTCCTCTCCTCTCCTCTCCTCTCCTCTCCTCTCCTCTCCTCTCCTCTCCTCTCCTCTCCTATCCTATCGTATCCTCTCCTATTCTCTCCTCCTTTTCTCTCCTATCTCCTCATCTCCTCACTTAGCCCTCTTCTCTTCTCTTCTCCTCCTCAGCCTGATATGAATGAATGGTGTTCTCTATGTGGGGCCTGGATATGTGAAGCCCAGAAAGCACCCCTTGAGTGATGATTCTGTCTGTGCCAGTATTATTTACACACACACACACACACACACACACACACACACACACACACACACACACACACACACACACACACACACACACACACACACACACACACACATGTACGCCTGACCTGCTGTGAACACAGGGGCTCGCTGTATCAGATCAGGCCACTGTCACAGGGGCAATTAGACAGAGCACAGGCCCTCCTCTCATACTGTCACTGTATATTAGATAGAGACAGGCCCTCCTCTCATACTGTCACTGTATATTAGATAGAGACAGGCCCTCCTCTCATACTGTCACTGTATATTAGATAGAGACAGGCCCTCCTCTCATACTGTCACTGTCTATTAGATATAGACAGGCCCTCCTCTCATACTGTCACTGTCTATTAGATAGAGACAGGCCCTCCTCTCATACTGTCACTGTATATTAGATAGAGACAGGCCCTCCTCTCATAATGTCACTGTATATTAGAAAGAGACAGAGATACATAGAGACAAAGATAAATAGAGAGACATAGAGACAGAGATACATAGAGAGACATAGAGACAGAGATACATAGAGACAGATACATAGAGACAGAGATACATAGAGACAGAGATACATAGAGACAGAGATACATAGAGACAGAGATATATAGAGACAGAGATACATAGAGACAGAGATACATAGAGACAGAGATATATAGAGATACATAGAGACAGAGATAAATAGAGACATATGTACATAGAGATACATAGAGACAGAGATACATAGAGATATATAGAGACAGAGATACATAGAGATACATAGAGACAGAGATACATAGAGACAGAGATGCATAGAGATACATAGAGACAGAGATACATAGAGATACATAGAGAGAGAGATACATAGAGACAGAGATACATAGAGACAGAGATGCATAGAGATACATAGAGACAGAGATACATAGAGATACATAGAGACAGAGATACATAGAGACAGAGATACATAGAGATACATAGAGACAGATACATAGAGACAGAGATACACAGAGATACATAGAGACAGAGATACATAGAGACAGAGATACATAGAGACAGAGATACATAGAGATACATAGAGACAGAGATACATAGAAACAGAGATACATATAGACAGAGATACATAGAGATACATAGAGACAGATATATAGAGACAGAGACACGTATAGATACATAGAGACAGTGATAAATAGAGACAGAGATACATAGAGATAATGTCATGGTTCCACCTGTCACCAGAGGGTGACAGAGACGTCCTAGAGACATTAACGACACTGTGTCCTATTTACTCATTATGGTTTCCCTGTTAAGAGAGGTGTGTTTTCTGGTTTTCTGTGCAGAAGCTTGAATTGTTTGCTGTGTGCTTTTGTTTCCTGAGCTTTCGAGAGTTAGTGTTTGTTGTTTTCCCAGTGTTACTGTGATCCTTCGGTTAAAGTTTCTCAGTAAAGTATTATGTTTATCCTGAACCACTGATTCCTCATCTGGTCTCTTCTCTGCTCCTGGGTCCAACCTCACCATGTCACAGATAAACATCACTGCATTCTCTACCAGAAAGTAAACTGGCCCTCTTTGATGTTTCATAGGTTGATACAATGCCCAGCTAGCACATAATGTTCTGAGAACCATGTGTTTCTTCTTCTCTGAAGTTTACAAAGTTGGGAACACACACACCCAGGATTACACAATTAAATATGAAAAATTAACACAATTATAATTTCAGTTATCAATTTGTTTTATAAAACGGGTTCAGAGAAATCTGCAATCTGATTGGCACATACACACACACCTTTACATCCTCGGACCGAGGCCTGAACTCGGCAGTCCTCACTGCAGGAACTTCGTCCACACTCTCGTCAGGAACACCAAGAGTGTGAAAGGTGTCATCAAGGGAAGGGGTGGCTACTTTGAAGAATCTCAAATATAAAATATATTTACATTTGTTTAAGACTTTTTTGGTTACTACATGATTCCATATCTGTTATTTCATAGTTGTTATGTCTTCACTATTATTCTACAATGTAGAACATAGTTAAAAAAAAAAAAATGAGTTCAGAAATTAAGTTATGTGTAATAATGTGAAATGACACAGGGAAAAAGTATTGAACACACTTACTGATATTTATTTAATACTTTGTACAAAAGCCTTTGTTGGTAATGACAGCTTCAAGACGCCTCCTGTATGGAGAAACTAGTCGCATGCATTGCTCTGGTGTGATTTTGGCCCATTCTTTCACACAAACAGTCTTCAAATCTTGAAGGTTCCGTGGGCCTCTTCTATGAATCTTGATCTTCAGTTATTTCCATAGATTTTCAATGGGATTTAAGTCAGGTGATTGGCTGGGCCATTCTAGCAGCTTTATTTTCTTTCTTTGAAACCAATTGAGAGTTTCCTTGGCTGTGTGTTTGGGATCATTGTCTTGCTGAATTGTCCACCCTCGTTTCATCTTCATCATCCTGGTAGATGGCAGCAGATTTTTGTCAAGAATGTGTCAGTAAATTTGCCCATTCATCCTTCCTTCAATTATATGAAGTTTGCCAGTACCATTTGCTGAAAAGCAGCCCCACACCATGATGTTCCCACCTCCAAACTTCACTGTTGGTATGGTGTTTTTAGGGTGATGTGCAGTGCCATTTCTCCTCCAAACATGGTGTGTATTATGACATCCAAACAGTTCAATTTTGCCCTCATCTGACCACACTATATTCTCCCAGTATTTCACTGGCTTTTCTCTGTCAGAAATCTTGCGAGGAGCACCTGGTCGAGGCAAATTTATGGTGAAATGTCTTTCCACTTCCGTATTATGGCCCCAACAGTGCTCACTGGAACATTCAGAAGCTTAGAAATGCGCCTATAACCAATGCCATCATTATGTTTTGCAACAATTAGGTTGTGAAGGTCTTGAGACAGCTCTGTGCTTTTACCCATCATGAGATGTGTCTTGTGTGACACCTTGGCAATGAGACCTTTTTGTAGGCCATCAGTTGGGACTGAACCAGCTGATATTAATTTGCACTGACAGGGGGCTGGATTGCTTTTTAATTACTGATAGTTTTCAGCTGTTGTCTTGGCTTTCCATGCCTTTTTGCACCTCCCTTTCTTCATGTGTTCAATACTTTTTCCCTGTGTCATTTCACATTATTACACATAACTTAATTTTTGAACTTATTTGTTTTGGTTTCTTTGTATGTATGGATTACTTGGGTTGTTACCAACATCTGGTGAACATTTCATGTCAATAGCACCTTTGGGAAATATATTTACTGAGAAAAACGGTGACGTGTTCAATACTTATTTCACCCGCTGTATATACTCTATTGTATTCTATACTACACCACTGACTGCTAAACAGCCATCTTTAGCACATCAGAGACTGCTAGAAATCAACGGCCACTTTAAGGAAATGAAACACTAGCCACTTTAATAATGTTTCTGTATCTTGCACTACTCATCTCATATGTATAAACTGTACGCTGTACTATTCTTCGGTATCTTACTCACTTTAATCGTGTTTACATACTGCATCACCAATCTCTTATGTATATACTGTACACTATACTATGTCACTGTATCTTAGTCCAATGCCACCCTGACATATAACTATATATTCTCAATCCATTCCTTACTTTGATTTATGTGTATTTGGGTATATGTTGTGAAACTGTTAGATATTACTTCTTAGATATTACTGCACTGTTGGAGCTAGAAGCACAAGCATTTCGCTACACCCGCAATAACATCTGCTAACCACATTTATGTGACCAATAAAAGTATTGATTTGATTTGATTTGGTTCACCAATCAGGCCCTTGATGGGCTTGGCAACAGTAACAAGGCATATTAAAAAATAAAGAATTTGGGAGGGGAGGAACTTTGGGACAATCAGGTGACGTCCTAACAACTGATGCACAGAAATGTTCTTGCAACGTTCCCATGAAACATGTCCAGAACATTAAAATATTGTATTTTGAGAACATAGCAACGATGTTTGGTGAAACGTTGATGGAATATTCTCCTTACCCTGGACACAGGAATGTTCTTGAAATGTTCTCCTAACCCTAAGAAAACTGGACACAGGAATGTTCTTTCAACATTCTCATAAAACGTATCTAGAACATTAATATTGTATATTCGGAGAACATGGCAACACCAAAACATGCTAAAAAAATTTTCAGATGGTTTTTGATAATATTACAAAAGCGTTCTCTCTCCCTAGAATTGTTAGCCGGGCAGTTATTGTACACCCTAGTATGCATCCCAAGGCATATTCCCTAAATAGTTCACAACTTTTGACCAGAGCCTTCCCAGCTAGCACATTTGATTCCTTGGAAGTAGTGAGGACAAACGTTTTTGGTTACCCATTGGTTCTGGGAACGTAGCCTAAGTTTCCTGACTGGTAAAATTAAAAGTTTATTTTCATCGTTCTGAGAACGGAAGTTAAATGTTTGCCTGGGAACGTAGATTTTTAGGTTGCAGAGAGTTTCTGAGAAAGTTTTACTATGGTCCCCTGAAAGTTTTCCTGGGAGATTTTATTAATAAGACTTTTAATAACACTGCTAGCTTTTTTGGGAGTTAAGTTTTTTTTAAACTCCAAGCACATTTATTTAGGGATCAATCATGCGAACACATTTATTTTTTATTGTGACATAGCAGCAGTGAGATTCAAACTATAATCTTCTGTTCTCTATCCATGGAATTAGTCCACCACACCACCAGGGTGGAGCTAGCATGCCATGTTTGTTTTTTACGCATACAAAGCTGTTCATTTTTGTCTCGTCAAACAGACCCCATTTCAAGATCAGGTGCAGCCAATTACTGGGCGCAGCCAACACACCTGAACACACCATAACAAGATAGAGGATAGAGAGAGAGAGTTTTGTTGTGGCTAAGAAAGGAATGTATGAATAACATTCTTAGAACGGAATGTATGTTTCTAAATAACATTTGTAGAACATTCTCTGAACGTTATTAACATTTTCTTGTGTTTTTTTCTTGGGAAATTTGAGTACGACTTTAAATAGAAAAATGAGGAAAACCTGTAGGAAACGTTATGCTGAAGTACCAAAATTCCCAAAAAAGAACATTGTTTCTCAACGTTCTTGGAACAATTTGAGAAAATAACTTTGAATAAAACCATGATCAAAACTAAATCTGTAGGAAACCTTATGCTGAAGTTCTCCTTACCCTGGAAACAGGAATGTTCTTTCAACATTCCTGAAATGAATGTTGAATGTTGAATGTTGAAGAAATGAAACATTCCTGAAACAAGTACCAAGTTTGAACTTTAAGGAAACGTTTCTATGCATCACTGTGTAGCTACTGTAATTATGCAAAACAGAACCTTGCTGTATGCAAACTTTAACGTGCATGTAGGATAAGACTAACCTAAACATGCAAGGTTGGCAGTCATCTGATTATACACTGAAAAACAAAGTGGTTAGTATTAGGTAACTGGGAGAGGGAGGAGAGGAGAGGAGAGGAGAGGAGAGGAGAGGAGAAGAGGGGAGGGGAGGGGAGAGGCAGACGCAGACTCATATCACTGTACACTTTAAGAGATCCAGCAGGTAAAAGAGTTGTTCCCCGCTCCTCCTCTTCTTCCAGGATCTGATGCTTCTGGAGGAATGAACTACATCTCCACCTAGTGGCCTATATATTTACTTCACCAATCAGCTCTGTAAAGGAAACAGAGAAGTAACTTATCTGAAATGAAACACGACCCTTGTTCTCATCTGATGTGCCGTCTCTTTTCTCGTCTGTGTTTCAAGTTTCAACGACTAGAAAGATCCAAAGATCTCTGCTATTCAGACACGCAACTGCAGACGTCAGTGGGTTTGTATGGAGCACTTGCTTCGTCGGGTTTGTTAACAGTGTCCGTTTTTTCTGTGTTGTCTCCAATGAACATATGAAGGACAATCTTGTCTTACTAAACATTATGACTATGGTAGGGTTTTGAGAGGAGTAAACTTCATAACATTTCCAACCATACTAGAGTTTTCCAAACACCCTCAGCTCACGTTTAGTTCAGTCCTGATCGTTTTTAATGTTGTGTTTGCGTGGACGTGTTTAACTATAATTGTGTGGACCAGAAGTCCCAACAAGAATAGTAAACAAGCAAAAATTTGACCAAGTGGGGACATTTTGTTATTCCTCACAAGATCAAATGCTATTTCTAAGGGGTTAAGGTTAGAATTAGTGTTAGGGTTAGAATTATGTTTAGGGTTGGCGTCATTTGATGTTTGTTACTTCTTGGCTAACTGCCAAGCTTTATGGTTTTTCATTTTTTATATAACCGTTTAATCAATCTTAATTTAACACATTTACCAACGTCTTAGTTATTTTTGTTACTTTTTTTAAATTATTTTTTTTACCCCGGACGCTTTATCTGGACATAGTTCTACAGGACTTCCACCAGACGAAGCTAAGTAGTAACATTATTAACACTATGCCTTCTGACGTTAACTGCAGTCACTGTATTCATAACATACAGGAAAACTATCGCTTTATGGCGATGATAGTCTCGCTGCAAGCCCAGCTTCAGACGCAATCGTTAGGCAAGGGCAATTTAAGTGTAGGAAAGGATGAAATTGCGTCTGTGCCACCAGTAAGTGCAGTTACTAGTAAAAATCCCGTTGCACAGTCCCCGCTTCTGGAAAGAAATGCAGTCGGCATGCTCAACCGGTGTTGCTCATTCAGCCGACAGAAACTTTCAACCGGTTCTCCCCATTATGCAAGGAGTCGGAGCCAGAGGCTTCTCATGTCTCTCCTCCAACCGTTACGGGGTCTGAGCCACCGAAGCCTCCCACCATTAGCTCTGACAAATTGAAAACACTAGTCATTGGCGACTCCATTACCCGCAATATTAGACTTAAAAATAATCATCCAGCGATTATTCACTCTTTTCCAGGGGGCAGGGCTACCGACATAAAGGCTAATCTGAAGATGGTGCTGGCTAAAACAAAATCTGGCGAGTATAGGGATATTGTTATCCACGTCGGCACCAACGATGTTAGAATGAAACAGTCAGATGTCACCAAGCGCAACATAGCTTCAGTGTGTAAATTATCTAGAAAGATGTGTCGGCATCGAGTAATTGTCTCTGGCCCCCTCCCAGTTACGGGGAGTGATGAGCTCTACAGCAGAGTCTCACAACTAGAATTTGTAGACAATTTGCCCTCTTTCTGGGAATCTAGCACAAACAGGACCAAGCCTGGCTTGTTGAGGAGTGACTGACTCCATCCTAGCTGGAGGGGTGCTCTCATTTTATCTATGAACATAGACAAGGCTCTAGCTCCACAATGAGATATGGTGCAGGCCAGGCTGCAGGGTGCAGGCCAGGCTGGCAGTTTAGTGGAGTTTCCACTAGCATAGTCAGTGTAAATCAGCTCAGTTACCCCCATTGAGACCGTGTCTGTGCCTCGATCTAGGTTGCGCAAACCTAAACATGGCGGTGTTCGCTTTAGTAATCTCACTGGAATAAAGACCTCCTCCATTCCTGTCATTATCGAAAGAGGTTGTGATATCTCACTTCTTAAAATAGGGTTACTTAATGTTAGATCCCTCACTTCCAAGGCAGTTATAGTCAATGAACTAATCACTGATCATCATCTTGATGTGATTGGCCTGACTGAAACATGGCTAAAGCCTGATGGATTTACTGTGTTAAATGAGGCCTCTCCTCCTGGTTACACTAGTGACCATATCTCCCGCGCATCCCGCAAAGGTGGAGGCGTTGCTAACATTTACGATAGCAAATTTCTATTTACGCCCCAAAAAAGGACAGCGTTTTCATCTTTTGAGCTTCTAGTCATGAAATCTATGCAGCCTACTCAATCACTTTTTATAGCTACTGTTTACATGCCTCCTGGGCCTTATACAGAGTTCCTTACTGAGTTCTCTGAATTTATATCGGACCTTGTAGTCATGGCAGATAATATTCACATTTTTGGTGACTAACATTCACATGGAAAAGTCCACAGATCCACTACAAAAGGCTTTCGGCGCCATCATCGACTCAGTGGGTTTTGACCAACACGTCTCCGGACCTACTCATTGCCACAGTCATACCCTGGATATAGTTCTGTCCCATGGAATAAATATTGTGGATCTAAATGTTTTTCCTCATAATCCTGGACTATCGGACCACCATTTTATTTGGTTTGTAATCGCAACAAATAACTGCTTAGACCCCAACCAAGGATCATTAAAAGCTATGCTATAAATTCTCGGACAACCCAAAGATTTCTAGATGTCCTTCCAGACTCCCTCCACCTATTCAAGGACGTCGGAGTACAAAAATCGGAGTACAAACTGAGGATCTAAATTTAACCTTGCGTAAAACCCTAGATGTAGTCGCACCCCTAAAAACAAAAAACATATGCCAAAAGAAACTAGCTCCCTGGTACACAGAAAACACCCGAGCTCTGAAGCAAGCTTCCAGACAACTGGAACGGAAATGGCGCTCCACCAAACTGGAAGTCTTCCTACTAGCTTGGAAAGAAAGTACAGTGCAATATGGAAGAGTCCTCACTGCTGCTCGATCAGCCTATTTTTCCAACCTAATTGAGGAGAAGAATAATCCAAAATGTCTATCTGATACTGTTGCAAAGCTAACTAAAAAGCGGCATTCCCCAAGAGAGGATGCCTTTCACTTAATGAACTTCTTCAAGGAAAAGATCATTATCATTAGAAAGCAAATTACGGACTCCTCTTTGAATCTTCGTATTTCCCCAAAGCTCAGCTGTCCTGAGTCTGCACAGAACTGTACCTAGGATCAATGGAGACACTCACATTTTTTAATCCTATATCTCTTGACACATTCATGAAAATGGTCATGGCCTCTAAACCCTCATACTGGACCCTATTCCAACTAAACTACTGAAAGAGCTTGGCCCTCCTATGCTGAACATAATAAATGGCTCCCTATCCACCGGATGTGTACCAAACTCTCTAAAAGTGGCAGTAATAAAGCCTCTCTTGAAAAAGCCAAGCCTTGACCCAGAAAATGTAAAAAAACTATCGGCCTATATCGAATCTCCCATTTCTCTCAAAAATCTTAGAAAAAGCTGTTGCGCAGCAACTCACTGCCTTCCTGAAGACAAATAATGTACACGAAACACTTCAGTCTGGTTTTAGACCCAATCATAGCACTGAGACTGCACTCGTGAAAGTGGTAAATTACCTTTTAATGGCGGCAGACAAAGGCTCTGCATCTGTCCTTGTGCTCTTAGACCTTAGTGCTGCTTTTGACACCATCGACCACCATCTTCTTTTGGAGAGATTGGAAACCTTAATTGGTCTACACGGACAAGGTTTGCTTGGTTTAGATCTTATCTGTCGGAGAGATATCAGTTTGTCTCCATGGATGGTTTGTCTTCTGACAAATGAATTGTAAATTTCGGTGTTCCTCAAGGTTCCATTTCAGGGCCACTATTGTTTTCACTATATATTTTACCTTTTGGTGATGTCATTCGGAAACATAATGTTAACATCCATTGCTATGCGGACGACACACAGCTGTACATTTTGATGAAACATGGTGATGCCCCAAAATTGCCTACCCTGGAAGCCTGTGTTTCAGAAATAAGGAAGTGGATGGCGGAATTCTTTTTACTTTTAAAACAGAGATGCTAGTTCTAGGTCCGAAGAAACAAAGCGATCTGCTTTTGGATCTGACAATTAATCTTGATGGTTGTACAGTCGTCCCCCAAAAAACTGTGAAGGACCTCAGCGTTACTCTGGACCCTGAACTATCTTTTAACGAACATATCAAGAATATTTCAAAGACAGCTTTTTTCCATCTTCATAACATTGCAAAAATCTGACATTTTTTGTCAAAACATTATGCAGAAAAGCTAATCCATGCTTTTGTCACTTCTAGATTAGATTACTGCAATGCTCTACTCTCCGGCTACCCGGATAAAGCACTAAATAGACTTCAATTAGTGCTAAACACGGCTGCTAGAATCTTGACTAGAACCCCAAAATTTGATCATATTAGTCCAGTGCTAGCCTCTCTACACCGTCTTCCTGTTAAGGCTAGGGCTGATTTCAAGGTTTTACTGCTAACCTACAAAGCATTACATGGGCTTTCTCCTACTTATCTCTCAGATTTGGTCCTACCGTACATACCTACACATACACTCCGGTCACAAGATGCAGACCTCCTTATTGTCCCTAGAATTTCTAAGCAAACAGCCTTGTCTCAGGGTAGTAAGTTGGTGGTTGTTGATATCCCTCTATTAGTGTGGGGGCTGTGCTTTGGCAGAGTGGGTCGGGGGTATTGTTGGAAGGGGCCACAGTGTCTCCTGACCCCCCCCTGTCTCAGCCTCCAAAATCTATGCTGCAATAGTCTATGTGCCGGGGGTCTAGGGTCAGTTTGTTAAATCTGATGTTATTATCCGGTGTCTTGTATGAATTTAAGTATGCTCCCTCTAATTCTCTCTCTCTCCCACTCTACCTCCCCTCCCGGAGGACCTGAGCCTTAGGACCATGCTTTCAGGACTACCTGCCCTGATTACACCTAGCTGTCCCCAGTCCACCTGGTTGTGCTGCTGCACTGCAACTCTTCTGCCTGCGGTTATGGAACCCTGACCTGTTCATTGGACGTGCCACCTTGTCCCAGACCTGCTGTTTTCATTTCTCTCTCTCTCTCTTCCTCTCTCGCTCTCTCTCTACTGCACCTGCAATCTATCGCAACGTACCTGCGCTCTCTACCGCATCTAAATGCCTGGCTATGAAAAGCCAAGTGACATTCACTCCTGATGTATTTACCTGTTGCAACCTCTACAACCACTATGATTATTATTTGACCCTGCTGGTCATCTATGAACATTTGAACATCTTGGAGAAAGAACTGGCCTTAATGGCCATGAATTGTTATAATCTCCACCCGGCACAGCCAGAAGAGGACTGGCCACCCCTTAGAGCCTGGTTCCTCTCTAGGTTTCTTCCTAGGATTTTTCCTTTCTAGGGAGTTTTTCCTAGCCTGCATTGCTTGCTGTTTGGGGTTTTAGGCTGGGTTTCTGTATAGCACTTTGTGACATCGGCTGATGTAAAAAGGGCTTTATAAATACATTTGATTTGATTTGATTTAGGGTTAAGGTGAGGTTTAGAATGGGACTGAATTGTATGTCCTCACCCTAACTGTGTGTGTGTGTGTGTGTGTGTGTGTGTGTGTGTGTGTGAGAGAGAGAGAAAGAGTGAGTGTTTTACGTATGGAGCAATTCAAACAGTTCAAAAGTAGTTCATCCCGTGTTTAAAGTTAGGCCTTGGAAAGTGTTGTCCTTCCCCATGTCTATTGACGTCTCTGTTGGTCCTCTTTCTCTGCTCTCACTTTATGGAGAGTGACGCAGCGGTCTAAGGCACTGCATCTCAGTGCAAGAGGCTTCACTACAGTCCCTGATTCGAATCCATGCTGTATCACATTGATTGGTCCCATAGGGCGGCACACAATTGGCCCAGCGTCGTCCAGGTTTGGCCTGGGTAGGTCGTCATTGTAAATAAGAATTTGTTCTTAACTGGCTTGCCTAGTTAAATAAAGGTAAAAAAAAAAAAAAGACATCAGTGTGGATGCTTGTTGTAATGTACAATGACCACCAGATGGCGACATCTCACCACTGACCAGTGCTATGCAACTATTTCCCAGGAGAACTGCGTTCTAAATGGCACCCAATTCCCTATATAGCGCACAACATTTGACCAGAGCTATATGGGCCCTTCTCAAAAGTATTACACAATATAGGGAATAGGGTGTCACTTGGGACACATCCATGTGTAGGACAAAGTTGGCCTCCTCCTAGATATCTACCGGGTGTGTTAGGGTAGGGTTGGCCTCCTCCTAGAGAGCTGCTGGGGGTGTTAGGGTAGGGTTGGCCTCCTCCTAGAGAGCTGCTGGGGGTGTTAGGGTAGGGTTGGCCACCACCTAGATAGCTACCGGGGTTGTTACAAATATTAGCTGTCACAGTGGAGAGGTGAGTAGTGACAGGGACAGTGTAACTGCCAGTGGACCGGGATGACAGGGGACAGGGATGACAGGGACAATGTAACTACCAGGGGACAGGGGACAGGGTCATAATTTGTTCTTAACTGTCAGGGGATAGGGACAGTGTAACTGTTAGGGGATAGGGACAGGGTAACTGACAGGGGATAGGGACAGGGTAACTGACAGGGGATAGGGACAGGGTAACTGACAGGGGATAGGGACAGGGTAACTGACAGGGGATAGGGACAGGGTAACTGACAGGGGATAGGGACAGGGTAACTGTCAGGGGATAGGGACAGGGTAACTGACAGGGGATAGGGACAGGGTAACTGACAGGGGATAGGGACAGGGTAACTGTCAGGGGATAGGGACAGGGGAACTGTCAGGGGATAGGGACAGGGTAACTGTCAGGGGATAGGGACAGGGTAACTGTCACGGGATAGGGACAGGGGAACTGACGGGATAGGGACAGGGTAACTGTCAGGGGATAGGGACAGGGTAACTGTCAGGGGATAGGGACAGGGGAACTGACGGGATAGGGACAGGGGAACTGTCACGGGATAGGGACAGGGGAACTGACGGGATAGGGACAGGGGAACTGACAGGGGATTGGGACAGGGTAATTGTCAGTGGACAGGGGTGACTGGAGAAAGGCATGTTTATCCCCCCCTACAGGACCAGTAGCAGAGCCATCGTCAGTAAATAAACCAGATAGCATCAGCCCATGCTCCCACGCACATACTTTTATCCAGAGTGACTTACAGTAGTGAGTGCATACATTTTCCATACTGGTCACCCGTTGGAATTCAACGCACAACCCTGGTGTTGCAAACTCCATGCTCAACCAACTGAGCCACACGGGACCACCCAAAATAAACAACTTCTCACAAGAACAGGTACCAGGCGTAAAGAGAGAGAGAGAGAGAGAGACCCCACAGAGCCCCAGGACAACAACACAATTAGACCCAACCAAATCATGAGAAAACAAAAAGAGAATTACTTGACACATTGGAAAGAACTAACAAAAAAACAGAGCACCTAAAGGACTCTCACACCATGAGAAACAAGATTCTCTGGTCTGATGAAACCAAGATTGAACTCTTTGGCCTGAATGCCAAGCGTCACGTATGGAGGACCACCACAAAGATAACACCCTTGATAGGCGTCCTGCTTCAAAGATCCAGACACAACACATTCCAATCCACCATCTTCTTGATGCGCAAAGCACACTACTTCTGTTCCACAGAAACACAAAAAATAAATAATAATAATAAGCCCACTTATTCTTGTCCAACGAATCCACAGTCTTAATAGCGACTTCAACTGGATCTCCAAGGTAAAAACATTGATCCAGAACCCTTATTCCAACCAAAAAAGACTCTTTACTTTACTTCTCTTATTTCCACTGTAATCCAATTCTTCTCACTATCATCTCCACTCCACGTCATCCGATTCAAACAGAACATCCGCTTCCACCATTTTCCCAAAACCAACCCCCCCATGGGCCTCCTTCTCCTTCAGTCTTCTTCTTGTTCTGTGGACTTTATATGGTGGTGGCAACCAACTTTACGGTGCATTACCACTACCAACTGGACTGGAGTGTGGACCTAATATAATCTTTCAATCACCCATGTGTGTATATGCTCCTAAAAAACTATGAGGAGACAGGAAAGGCGGGACTTGCAGCATGTCATGCGTCAAAAATAGAACCGTTCTAACCAGCTACACAGACGCTCATTGACGCACACAAACAGTTTGGATGAAATGATTGAATAACAACGCGGGTAAGCAACTCGGGTAATCAAATTCATTTCCATGTGTCCTATCTGTGCTTGGAGTTCAAAACAGTTAACCTAAGATAGCAGTGTTATTAAAAGTCGAATTGAAACTTGTTCTCAGAAAGTTATTTAATTACCTTAAAACGTTTCTCAAAACTTTCAGGAAACCATAGTAAGGAGTTCTCAGAACCGCCCTGCAACCTAAAAATGAAGGTTACCAGAACAGGTGAAATGTTCACTTCACTTCTAAGGACATTTAAAAAACGTATGTTACCACAACTTCCAAGGAACCAAAATGTGCTAGCTGAGTCAACATTGGCCCCTTTTATTGCATTTTTCTTGGGTTTAAATGTGTTTAATAAACCAATCTCATCATAGCTGAATATCACACAGAAGCCTTGACTAACTAGGTTTTTAAATGCATGGAGTATTGAATGTATAAAATACATATAGTTTGATTTCATTACTTTATTTGCCTGTATGTGCAACTCCCACCCATGAATTTCTCGACATCCTTTTTTGGGCGGAGAACGTCTTGAACGCATGTGTCATTTCAATGAAAAGGCGTGAGATGGGTGCGGCTTTCCCACACATATCCAATTAAACGCCATTCATCTGTGGAAAGGGGCGAGGCCGCACAGGGAAACCCTTGCAGTCTGTGGATGGGAGTTGGAGGAGGCGTGGTTGTGAGCCGGAAGTGTCTACCGACTGGCACAGCTGTCATCGACTAGAAGAGACCATTCGCACCGGCTGACTTGGAAAAGCAGAAAATGGAAAAAAGCTGAAATATGGCAACATCTAGGAACCATAAGGACATAACGACAATTTAGAGGTACATAATGCACTATCTAGAATCAGTTTCATAAATGTAATGTCGTAGCAGAGAATTGCACTCAGGTTTATACCCGTAGTTTGGAATTGCTAAATTATGATGACAACGATTGGTGCTAAGCTATGACATTGAACACACAGGACACGAAACCGACGAGGTCGTTTAAAGATACACACACCATTTAATACCAATATCACTGCAGATCCAGCCCGTGTGTCGCTGTCGATGGAATTTTAGGATACGTTGTTTAATTTCTCGTCGACATTGTTGCTTATCTGCATCGATTGCTCGCTAGATCGGCTATAATGTATCTGCTGTGGTAGCTTTTCGGCTATTACCCTAGCCTAGCGGCGTTTATACAGGGAACTAGGCTACCCTAGATTCAGAACAGACAAGAGACGTCATCAGCATTTTCTTTAAATGGTCGCGTCGGAGGAGGTCATTGCAGGAAAAAAAAATCGAGATATTCGGTATGTGTTGGTGTATTTACCTTCATTATAACGCATGGACATAGACACGCACTACACTTCCTATAGACCACAAATAGACCAACACTGATAATCGCTTGTTTGATTGACAGGGCACATGGAGCCCAACGCAGCAGCTGTTAGCTTGTTAGCCACATAACGACCTTTGGGAAGTGAAACGTGAACTAACAGCGTAGCCAGCCTGCCTGGCTGGTGATATGTGCTTCTACCGCAGCTAACCTACGCAGGTTAGCGCGGGTGTTTTCTGTTGTGGTGGTTGTGGCCTGTTAGTGCTACTGCTATGCTTAGTCTGTGTTATTTTATCATGTAGCCTTGGCCTACTGTGGCTGAGTGAGTCAATGATTTAATCTCATTGAGTTACATCACAGGACTAGCAGGCTGCAGTTGCAGCAAAGTCACTGCAGTTGGCGAGGCTGGTGTTGTTTTGGAAGGCCTGTAGGCTCAAATTGTGGTGTGACAGCCTTTGTATTTATGTCCTCAACCCTGTCTCTCTCCCCTCCCTGCCCTGTCTCTCTCCCCTCCCTGCCCTGTCTCTCTCCCCTCCCTGCCCTGTCTCTCTCCCCTCCCTGCCCTGTCCATCATCCACCTCCCCTCCCCCATCCACCTCCCCTCCCCCATCCACCCCCCTCCCATCCATCCCCCTCCCCCCTCCTTTCTACCTCCCCCCTCCATCCCCCTCCACCCTCCTTTCTACCTCACCCACTCTTTCACCTATATCACCCTTCCCTCCCCATTTCTCGCTCACGCCTACACTCCTGTCCTCTCCCTCATCCCCTTTTCTCTCTTCCCCCTCTCTCCCTCTCTCACTCTCTCCCTCCCTCCCTCCCCTCCCTCACTCCTTCCCCTAACTCCTCTCCTTCCACATGTTATACAGTAGGAAATAGACCTAGAAGACACTGAGATAAGAAGAACCAAGTTTTAGGAGAAACATCATCTTTACCCTGGGATTCATAAATGGACGACTACGGCTTTGGAGTCCTGGTGAAGAATAACGGCAGTGGCAACAAATCTGCTTTTCCTGTGAGGATCCCCCCTCACCTCCAGCCCACCCACCTCAACCACCCCGCCAACCCCCCCAGCCCCCCCTCATTCGTCAACAGCACCTCGGCCACCAATGGAGGAGGTAGCGCCTGGCTGTTCCCCTCCGTAGCACCCCACAGTAACATGCAGGATGAGATTCTTGACTCCGACAAGGCCAAAGCCCTGGACCTGCAGGAGAAGGCCCAGGCCCAGCCGCTGGCCCTCTCCCCTGGGCAGCAAGACGCTGGAGGTGGCCTAGGGGAGCTAGATGGGTCCCTACCCGAGGACGGCTCCATGGAGAAGGGCTCGTTGGAGACCAGCGGTGGGAAGGAGAAGCTTAGGGGTGGGATGGACTCTCCTCCGGTGCTGGGGGGGTTTGACTACCAAGACAGCCTGGGGATGGGGACGTCTGGAGCCCAGTCCAGCACAACCTCCTCCTCCCTGACCTCCTTCAACAACTGGTCCCCGACCGTACCCTCCAACCCCTCCCCCGTGGTCAGTGAGGACGTTGGGGGCGGGTTCTTCGGCCCGGCCGATTCCAACGCTAACAGACCCCCGATGCTGTTCCAGAACTTCTCCCACCACACGGGGCCCGGCTTCGGAGGGGCGGGGGGCAGCTTCTCTCCCCAGATCGGCCCTGTCTCCCAGCACCACCCTCCTCCCCACCCCCACCACTACCACCCCCACAACCAGGTGGTCCCCCCTCAGCACCGCCGCTCCCCAGCCTCCCCCCACCCTCCACAGCCCACCTTCCCTCCTCACCCCCACCGCTCTGGAGCTTTCACCCAGTTGCCCCACCTGGCCGCAGCGCAGTCCAAGCCCCCCTCCCCTTGGGGCAGCTACCAGAGCCCTGCCCCCTCCACCCCCACCTCCACCTCCTGGAGCCCTGGGGGAGGGGGGTACGGTGGCTGGGGAGGGTCACAGGGGGTCCGAGAGTACCGCAGGGGCCTCAACGGAGGGGTGACTGCCCTCAACTCCATCTCACCACTAAAGAAGTCTTTCCCCAACAACCAGGTACTCTTCTAGCTAGATATACTGCACACCTCACGTCTAACAAGCTGGCACTGTCCTAGCTAGATATACTGCACACCTCACGTCTAACAAGCTGGCACTGTCCTAGCTAGATATACTGCACACCTCACGTCTAACAAGCTGGCACTGTCCTAGCTAGATATACTGCACACCTCACGTCTAACAAGCTGGCACTGTCCTAGCTAGATATACTGCGCTCCTCCAGTCGAACAAGCTGGCACTGTACTAGCAAGATATACTGCGCTCCTCCAGTCGAACAAGCTGGCACTGTGCTAGCTAGATATACTGCGCACCTGCCGTCTAACAAGCTGGCACTGTACTAGCAAGATATACTGCGCACCTGCCGTCGAACAAGCTGGCACTGTGCGTGGTAGATATACTACTCCTCTCCCGTCGAACAAGCTGGCACTGTGCGTGGTAGATATACTGCGCACCTCATACCTGCTAAGACTGGATGTCCCAAAGGCCTCGGACTGATAAGTAGCTTAACCATAATAATATAAAGGCCTACAATTTACTAGTCAATGATTTTCTTTCATTTCAATGTTTAGCCAAACTCATTATGCTTGATTTAGTTGGTTCACACCTACAGCCTGTAATCCAGCTAATGCTGTTGATGTCTGTTAAGCCTTAATATAAACTGTCATGCACTTCAATGGCACAATAACATGGTACTATCCCACATGTACTACATGGTACAATTCTATATAATGTTTTCCTGTCTTCCAGGTTCCCTCTCAGAAGTATCTTCGTAACAACTCTGGGTTCAACCACAAGGCTTGGATGGAAGACGGCATGAGTCGCACTGACAACTTCCCTTTCCAGGTGAGTACAGAGATGAGAACTATAGAGGGGAAAGTATATTCATCCACTCTTACAGGACAATGAAAGTGGAGTTCAAACATACTTTTTATATTGTTAAAACCAATCGGTGTAGCCTTGGAAAAGGCATTTTGTTACAATTATCAGAGCCAAATTACATGTTCTAATGTGCGCAATACAGTATACATCAAGGTGAATGATAAGAGCAAATATGATATTGTTCCTAGAGTCTAGTAAGTAGAGCATCTGATAACATCAATGACAATCAGGCCAACTAATTGATGAAACTCGCATGTAAGTAACTATGCATTATTGGATATGTAGTCTTATAGATCTGTGAAAGTGTTGGTAAGCTTATGACATGACGAGGCCTAATCCGGTTTCTGTCCCAAAATGGCACAATATTCCCTGTATAGTGTACTACGTTTAACCAGAGCCTGGTCAAAGTAGTGCACAATATATAGGGAATAGGGTGCCATTTGGGACGTAAACCCCAGTCTTCTGTCCTTGTTAGAGATGCAGCGCGTTAGATGCCACAACGCCTGCATGATAAATGTTGACACACTGTCATCTCACTTCTGCAGACTTTGGCCATGTTTGAATATATGAAGAAGGCGTGCATCCTTTCTTCTTGAGGTAATCGCAGGTCTGACATGACCTGGATTGGCTAAAGCAGTAGGGTGTAAATCTAGCTTTAGCTTTCCAGTCACATACAGATCAGTGATCACTTCAAGGGAGGGATTATTTTAAAATCATTCACTCTATCTACAGAGACGGGGGCATGTGATACAAAATCAGTAGATGGCCTACATCCGGAGATATCTCTGTAGAATCAGATAAATAGATTTTGGTGGTATGTTAGTCGATAAGCGTCACCACAGATCGTCTCCATGGATGTGGAACTGTTTAGAGGGTCTAAAGTACCAGGACAACACAGTTGTCATCTATTATCAGAGCAAAATTCAGTTCAGGACCTAGATTAGAACCTACCACCTCCGGGTTCTAGAGTCAGAATGGTTCTGTTTTCCTGTTCTTAGATAGAACACCGCAGGCTAATCATTGTGTTCCCCGTCTCTCAGCAGGAGAGAACCCGTTCCTTTGATGGCTTCAGCATGCACTCTCTGGAGAATAGTCTGATTGACATTATGAGGGCTGAACAGGATTCCTTGAAAGGTGGGTTTATCTGTTTCACACAGTATGAAAAAACACCCTGGGCCTGTATTCACGAATCTTCTCAGAATAAGAGTGCTGTTCTTGAATCGGTTTTCTCTTGTAGAAAATAATGAATTATATTATATGGACAGGGGGGGACTTGATCCTAGATCAGCACTCCTACTCTGAGATGCTTTGTGAATATAGGCCCTGGTATTCTGGAATACTCCACAAGCAATGAGAATATTAGCTGAACATACAGTTATATTCACAAAGATTGATGTCACATAGGTTTGACCAGTTGGTTAAATGGCTGATTAGCTCAAATCGGTGCACCTACACTAGTACCAATACAAGTGTAGTTGTACTCTATACTAAGAGATGATAATCTTTGTTGTCAGTCTTTTGAACGACGTATCCTGCTGAATTCCCTAGCTGCGGTAGTGCAGTGCAGAGTAGAGGAAACACAGCCATGCTAAAGACTGTCCTGTGAGTGATGGGAGTACTGAGCAATATTCTTCTGTCTTAACCTGCTCAATCTCACATACACACACACACACACACACACACACACCTACCTGTTAAAGTACCGCTATGCTGGCAGTTTCATCTCCATTCTCTTTTGGGTTCCGTTTTGTCACATCCCATCTTTGAAAACATGTTTTATAGCTCAGACTCCGACTGCTCATCAGGAGTTTCTCTTTGGTAAATGTAGGCCAGTCGATCCACCTTGATTTATGCACTTTATTTCCCTACTCTGATCATCTCTTGGTATTGGTTGGCTGTTAAGTCAGAGTTCTCCGGTTTGCTTTGATGGTTCTGCTGCTCCTCTCAATTCTCATTCTCCTCAGTACATCCCAGAACAGCTACAGTTGTTAAAATATGGTGTTATGGAGTTAGAATGTTACAATATGCTGGGTATATGGAGTTAGAATGTTACAATATGATGGATATGGAGTTCAATATGGTGGATATTAAGTTAAAATATGGTGGCTATATGGAGTTAGAAAATGGTGGATATATGGAGTTAGAACCTGGTGGATATATGGAGTTAAAATGTTAGAACATGGTGGATATATGGAGTTAGAAAATGGTGGATATATGGAGTTAGAACCTGGTGGATATATGGAGTTAAAATGTTAGAACATGGTGCATATATGGAGTTTGAACCTGGTGCATATATGGAGTTAGAACCTGGTGCAAAAATGGAGTTAGAACCTGGTGCAAAAATGGAGTTAGAACCTGGTGCATATATGGAGTTAGAACCTGGTGCATATATGGAGTTAGAACCTGGTGCATATATGGAGTTAGAACCTGGTGCATATATGGAGTTAGAACCTGGTGCATATATTTAGTTAGGATATGGCGGCTATATTTAGTTAGGATATGGTGGATATATGGTGTTAGAATGTTGGAATATGGAGTTAATGGCAAAATAATATGCATATTCTAACTGACTACTGTCTCTTCCTCTCCAGGTCGCTATGGTTTCTCTCACCAGGGCGGAGATGGGCCTTTGCCCATGAATGGTATGTAAATGTTATATTTTGCCTCAATACTATAAAGTTTATAGCTTTGTTCATCCATTCACAATATAGGTAGTAAATTGGATACAAGTTGTTCATGGGGTGTACATTATGTTGTAACCCTGTGCTGTTTAGAGTTGTTTTGAAGGTTGTTTTCTCTTGGTTTACATGCAGCTAGGAGCTATGGCAGACGACGAGGTAAAGACAAACCCATGTTTTAGCCTACATCATAACATTATTTGCAAAGCGTCCATTACACAGTACATGCTGTCTGTCTGCGTTGGCCTCGCTGTGTCTGAAATGGCACCCAGGGGGAACAGGGTGCAGTTTCAGATGCAACTTGTGTGTTCCTCTAAAATGCTGACTGTTCACTAGGCTCCGACTGAACCTGCAGAGGAAGACTTAAGTCTTCTATTATTTTTAAACATCAAAATAAAATGTATTAAATCCAAATACTATAAAGCGTGGTAGAGTTCCAGGTCGTCTTTATTACAGTCTTGCTGATTGTCTCACAGATCGATATATTAATAACGTTGTGTTTGTTGTGAGGTCTGATCATCTGTGCAGCGCGACAGCAAAAAAAGACGACATGACTGCCTGTTTCCTGCTGGGCTTTTGTGACCTGGCTGTGGTGGCTTGTCACTGGACTTTAGCAAAGCATTATGTTGCAAGCGCTTGAGAAGTCATGGTTGGTTTCATGATCATGGTTCTTAATTGTCTTCATCACAATGAAAAATAAATCAGTTATTTTAATTCCAATCAATGTATTGCCAGTGAAAACCTATTTCAGAATTGTATTGTAAGTATTTATTTGGTTTCAATCTTACCAAACAAAGCTGAGCTAAGCTGTACTGAGCTGGCCTGGTTAAACTTTCACAATAATTGCTGGAAGGGACAATGTGAAAATGAAATATCGGAGCCAGCACAGTATGGTTTGAAGAGGGAAATTATAACCACAAATGTGTTCTAAGTGGCATAAAATGTCAAGGGTGTCTGGGTTAGTACGGTTTAGGTTAGCAAGATGGTGTGAAATAAGTATCTAATCTCCACCGATTTATCTCTCTCTCCGCCCTCCAGGTCACTCTAACCTGTTCCCCATGGAGGACGAGCGATCCTTCGGCGAGGAAGAGTCAGGTGACCATGGACTTCCTGGTTTAGGATCCACCCACTGTTTCCCGCACCTCAACGGCGAGCGAGTGGAGAGATACTCACGCAAGGTGTTTGTCGGAGGACTGCCCCCCGATATAGACGAAGGTATTGATCAATGAACAGAATAATACACCCTTTCTACAATGTTGTTCTCGGTTTAAAAACAATGGTTTGAGCGGCATCTGTGTTTTCTCTGGTAATGGGCCCCCGACATATGATGTCTTAGAGGCTGTGTGCTACATCTGTAGGCTGCTGAGGAGGCTATGTAGCTGACTAGCTTTGACTCTTTCATTCTCAGATGAGATCACCGCCAGTTTCCGCCGGTTTGGTCACCTGTTTGTCGATTGGCCCCACAAGGCTGAGAGCAAGTCCTATTTCCCACCCAAAGGTGAGTCTGATATGGTCACATTGGCCAGGAAATACTCGGGGGGGCCCTAGGAATGAAGTGAATACTCAGGACCCTAATAATAAAGGGAAATGGATGAAGGTCGTGAGAGTATTGAACGTGTTCTTTCCTCTCTAGGTTATGCATTCTTACTATTCCAAGACGAGAGCTCTGTCCAGGCTCTGATCGATGCCTGTATCGAGGAGGATGGCAAGCTCTACCTCTGTGTCTCAAGCCCCACCATCAAGGACAAGCCTGTGAGTGGAGCTTTGTATCTGTCTCTGTGTGTGTGTGTGTGTGTGTGTGTCTCCCACACAGGCAGTATTTAAAAATGTTTTTGACTGTAATTAAACTTCTTGGTGGGAGTTGTCTGTCCTCCTTGTCAGTCTAGCTCTGCTGGTATAAATAGTTGAGTTCTCCCCAGGCCACTCACCTAGTTCTCCCCAGGCCACTCACAAGCATTTCGCTACATCCGCAATAACATCTGCTAAATATGTGTATGTGACTGATTTTTGATATTACCTAGTTCACATCTAGTTGTATGGACATTGAAAGATAATCTTGCAGACGTTATATGGATTTTTTTACAGCCTTTTATATATGTTGTTTGAGCGTTATATGTGTGTTATCTGAACGTTGTCTGGCCATTACTTTGTGTTCCTCTAGGTCCAGATCCGTCCCTGGAACCTGAACGACAGTGACTTTGTGATGGATGGCTCTCAGCCTCTGGACCCCAGGAAGACCATCTTCGTAGGAGGGGTGCCACGTCCTCTACGCGCAGGTACTGGACTGGGTTTCTGTGTGTGTGAGGAATGGGGGGGCAGAAGTGTGGGGGGAGGGAGGGAGGGAGGAATGGGGTGAGAGAAGGCAAGAGCTAAAGACCTTGAGCTACAGTAATGCCTAGGCTTTAGCTCAGCAGGCTAACTCAGTCTGGCGCAACAGACCCAGTCAGCCACATCATAAGCCTATACATAATGTCTTAATGTTCCAGTGGAGCTGGCCATGATAATGGATCGTCTGTACGGAGGAGTGTGTTATGCTGGCATCGACACGGACCCTGAACTAAAGTACCCTAAAGGAGCGGGCCGTGTGGCATTCTCCAATCAGCAGAGCTACATCGCTGCTATCAGCGCTCGATTCGTTCAGCTGCAGCACGGCGAGATCGACAAACGGGTGAGTCGGTCTGGTCTTTAGTAGTTCAGCGGAGCCGCACACGCCTTGCATGTTGTCCAGGAGAAGAACCCTAGAGACCTCACGCACACAATAGCTAAGCTACAAAATGGAGCTGGGTCTGAGCTTCTCCCCTCTAGTTTCTCTTTTGTCCCATTCCATCTGGGTATATGTTTCATCTCCCCTCCTTCCCCTTCTGTCCTCTCCCCCAGGTGGAAGTGAAGCCATACGTGCTGGATGACCAGCTGTGTGATGAGTGCCAGGGGACACGCTGCGGGGGGAAGTTCGCTCCCTTCTTCTGTGCTAATGTCACCTGTCTCCAGTACTACTGTGAGTACTGCTGGGCCGCCATCCACTCCCGGGCCGGACGAGAGTTCCACAAGCCACTGGTCAAGGAGGGGGGAGACCGGCCCCGACACATATCCTTCAGGTGGAACTAGGGAGGGGCAGGGGCAGGGGGAGGGGCTTTGTTGTAGAAAATAAATGCACTTTTCTTTTTGCTGGTTCCTATTTAGTTTGGAAAAGAAACTTAAAAAGCTTAATTTAATCTTTATTTTTTTAATCAGACCTTCTTCTCAGACCAGTAAATGCTAAGAAGGACAACTAAGTGAAAAATCCCGTTTTGAATTTAAGTTAAGGTGTGCATGAGTGCTTGCGTTATTAGATATGAGAAGAAATGTTTCTTCAGACTTGACTATACTTTCTTTTCTCACATTAGCTGGCGAAGCTGCTTACATTTTGTTGTCAAGAGTAACATATAACATTTGAGTGAGGTATGTGCTGCACCTCAATCAGTATATTAACTAGAACAGTTGCGTTTTGGAAGGGTGCACTTATTTTTGTTAATTTACGCATGCAGGATTAGATTGATATTTGTATCGTTAACCAAAGGTTGAGAGCAACTGGTCAGGTTAAAGTTCAATAGTCAATGAAAACCACTGCAGAAGGGCAGACTGACCGAAAATTCCCTTCATCATAAATAAACTGTTCAGAGTACATGCAGGATTATTTCAGAAAAGATTCTCCCCTCCGTCTCGGGGCCAGGCAGTGTTTACTGACGTGTTTCTAGATCATGGTATAAATTGACTCTTTGTAGTCGAAATGGGCAAACCAAAGATTGGCCTAAAAACAAGTGATCAACGCCAGTTGATTTTCTGAGGGGTATAAGACTCCATTTTCAGGTTCGGGAGGTCAGGAAGGATAGTGCTGTTTTAAGTTGTTGAATAGCGGAGAGAGGGAGAAACAGTCTTTGGAAAGACCGGTTTCAGCTGATAAAGACTACAGCCCTAGCTCTCTAGGCAGGGCTCAGGTATTGGCAGTAGTATTATCTAACTTAATATTGTCAGGGATATTAGCACTGGACGCTAACATGCTAATGTTGTAGTACTAGTAGGAATGCACAGTACAGTGGTAGCTAGCTACAGTGTTCCCTGAGTGACTCATAGTGTGTAGCCTGGTCCTGGCCTGTATGTGCTTTTAGTGTTCAACCAACTCCTCTGGCTGTTGTTGTCCAGATAATTAACACAGAGAGTTGGCTAAAGTACAGACAGACTGGACTACCAGGCTAGTCTCATGGTGATCTGATGCACTCTCTCTACCATGACCGGCGTGTGGAGGTAGATCCGAGCTGTGGCAAATGGATACGCTAGTGGATTCTAGCTGTGGAGGATGAATACGTTAGTAGCTGGACACTCTTTGAAGAGATAAAGATATTATTTTATACATGGCCTGCTGATTTTTGTACAGTGTTTTATAGCTGATTATTTTGTCATGAACATATATACATTTATTATGCACTACTTTTCTAAATATTTTTTTCAATAGTCATTTTAGGCACATTTTTCACAAGATGGATAACTCCTTTTGCAATACCTCAGTTTTTTCACTTGGTGAAAAATAATTTTGTACCTTTGTTACTAAGAGATCTGCATTTATTGTAAAACTTAATTTAAAAAGAAAAAATTAATGATATTAATATAATTTTCAATTTAGCTTTTTATATATTTAAGTGCTGGTAAATGTTAAATTGTCTGGTGCATTGGTGTGATTGTGTAGAGAAAAGATAAATAGCCAGGCTATTGATGGTTAGCCAATCATGTACAGACTTCTCTTTCATAATAATTAACCATAAATACTGGATCTTAAGGCATGACAAGACCTTTCTAAACTTATTTTGATAGTCTTGAAACAAACATATATTCAGCTTGTAGTGGGTAAGAAACATCTATGGGAAATGTTTTGACTTGGGAGGATGAGTGAACCGTTATTCCCTTGTATCATCAGAGTGAATGATTACAGGTGTTCTAAAAACGATTTAGATGATCATTCTGGAACTACCTGAAGGTTCCAGAATGTTCCAGTTATTCTAGGCATGCATGACGTAATACAGAATAACAACATGACTATCGACTAGTGTTAATGCAGGAAACTAATGTAATGCACTAGGTCTCTCATTTTTGTTTTTGTATGAGTTTATAGTTTTCTCTCAGACCACCTCCTAATATCTTTCTCTCCTAAAAGTCTGCCTCCCTCACAGGCAGACACACAGGCAGACAGACCTGCTGTACATGCAGGATACCACAGTGAAAACACTTGTATGAGTTTAGCCATGTAGAAGACACTTCTTCCTAAAAAAAAAAAAAAGACTTGATCACTCCACCCCTTTGTGATGTGGCATGCTTTGGGACATAGACTTGAATGTGATTAATGTTGCAAGTTAACTTTGAGCCATTATGTGCAATACTTCTTCTTTCCTAAAACAGTTTCTCTCATTCTGCAATGTAAATCATTTAAACCATGTAAACATTAAAACATGATGATTCTTTTCTCACAGTCTACTATTGTTCATGCTGGTGTCTGCAAAGTAAAAACAAAAAAAGAAACTTTCTACTAATATATATATATATATATAACTGAATTTATTTTTAAACATTAGTTTTGTGCTTATTCAATTATTTTGCTACTACCATGCTACTGTGATTGAGAAAACATTGTATATACTAGGTTGATGATGTATTTAGCATTTGTTATATTTTCAATTGAAATGTAAAACTTTCATTTGGATGAGATTTTTATATTTTTTTTGGGGTGATGTGTTGAACGTGTTTGTCTAGGTTTTTTTAATTGCAGTATCGTACGCCACATTCAGAGGAATAATGTCTGTTAGTATTACTTGATTGTGAAAAATTTCAATAGTTTTTAATGGTATGCTGGGAAGGTTGTATTTATTGATATACCTTTTTTTTTTTTTTTTTACTTGAGACCATCTTGATTTTTATTATGTCATTTCACATTTATAAGTTCTGATTTTTATACCCCACCCCCCCCCCCCCCCCCCACCCCACCCCACCCAATTATGTTGTGCTAATAACAGACATCAGTTTTTATAGTTGGTTTGTAGAACTGAAGTTTTTAAAATAAAATAAAAACATGATCTAATGTCATATCATTTGCAGCCAACTATTTATAACTGTATGCATACAACATTTGAAGTATTTGTATTTGTTGAAAGAATAAAACTCAGCTGTGAGGAGACCAGTGGTTGAAGTCCAATTTCTTGAGGAAAGCGAGGCGTGTGTTGCTAGAAGTGTACATATCATTTGTACTGGAAAAGGAATAATGCACAAAGGTTCTTGTTTTTTGAGTACGTTCCTTTTGAACCTTGCACCCAAGTATGAATTACTATTTACTCATGCACTCCAATCTCTCATTCTGTTGCACAATTGAGAGCATATGGGCAGTGCAGTATCACCGCCTGGTACAGCAACTGCACCGCCCATAAGCGCAAAGCTCTCCAGAGGGTGGTGCGGTCTGCCCGACATATTACCTGGGGAAAAATTCCCGCCCTCCTGGACACCAACAGCACCCGATGCCATAGGAAGGCCAAAAAGATCGTCAAAGACATCAACCACCCGAGCCACTGCCTGTTCACCCCGCTATCATTCAGAAGGCGAGGTCAGTACAGGTGTATCAAAGCTGAGACAGAGAGACTGAAAAACAGCTTCTATCTCAAGGCCATCAGACTGTTAAACAGCCATCACTAACACACCAGAGGCGGCTGCCTATAGATACAGAATAAGAAATCACAGGCCACTTTAAGGAATAGAACACTAGCCACTTTAATAATGTATCGTTATCTTGCATCACTCAACTCTATGTATAAACTGCACTCTACGCTATTTGACGGTATCTTAGTCACTCTAATTGTGTGTACATATTACATCACCCATCTCATATGTACAGTGGGGAGAACAAGTATTTGATACACTGCTGATTTTGCAGGTTTTCCCACTTTCAAAGCATGTAGAAGTCTAATTTTTATCATAGGTACTCTTCAACTGTGAGTGACGGAATCTAAAACAAAAATCCAGAAAATCACATTGTATGATTTTTAAGTAATTCATTTGCATTTTATTGCATGACATTAGTATTTGATACATCAGAAAAGCAGAACTTAATATTTGGTACAGAAACCTTTGTTTGCAATTACAGAGATCATATGTTTCCTGTAGTTCTTGACCAGGTTTGCACACACTGCAGCAGGGATTTTGGCCCACTCCTCCATACAGACCCTTCAGGTTTCGGGGCTGTCGCTGGGCAATACGGACTTTCAGCTCCCTCCAAAGATTTTCTATTGGGTTCAGGTCTGGAGACTGGCTAGGCCACTCCAGGACCTTGAGATGTTTCTTACGGAGCCACTCCTTAGTTGCCCTGGCTGTGTGTTTCGGGTCGTTGTCATGCTGGAAGACCCAGCCACGACCCATCTTCAATGCTCTTACTGAGGGAAGGAGGTTGTTGGCCAAGATCTCGCGATACATGGCCCCATCCATCCTCCCCTCAATACGGTGCAGTCATCCTGTCCCCTTTGCAGAAAAGCATCCCCAAAGAATGATGTTTCCACCTCCATGCTTCACGGTTGGGATGGTGTTCTTGGGGTTGTACTCATCCTTCTTCTTCCTCCAAACACGGCGAGTGGAGTTGAGACAAAAATAGAGCTTTTTGGTCTAATCAGACCACATGACCTTCTCCCATTCCTCCTCTGGATCATCCAGATGGTCATTGGCAAACTTCAGACGGGCCTGGACATGCGCTGGCTTGAGCAGGGGGACCTTGCGTGCGCTGCAGGATTTTAATCCATGACGGTGTAGTGTGTTACTAATGGTTTTCTTTGAGACTGTGGTCCCAGCTCTCTTCAGGTCATTGACCAGGTCCTGCCGTGTAGTTCTGGGCTTATCCCTCACCTTCCTCATGATCATTGATGCCCCACGAGATGAGATCTTGCATGGTGCCCCAGACCGAGGGAGATTGACCGTCATCTTGAACTTCTTCCATTTTCTAATAATTGCGCCAACAGTTGTTGCCTTCTCACCAAGCTGCTTGCCTATTGTCCTGTAGCCCATCCCAGCCTTGGCCAGGTCTACAATTTTATCCCTGATGTCCTTACACAGCTCTCTGGTCTTGGCCATTGTGGAGAGGTTGGAGTCTGTTTGATTGAGTGTGTGGACAGGTGTCTTTTATACAGGTAACGAGTTCAAACAGGTGCAGTTAATACAGGTAATGAGTGGAGAACAGGAGGGCTTCTTAAAGAAAAACTAACAGGTCTGTGAGAGCCGGAATTCTTACTGGTTGGTAGGTGATCAAATACTTATGTCATGCAATAAAATGCAAATTAATTATTTAAAAATCATACAATGTGACTTTCTGGATTTTTGTTTTAGATTCCGTCTCTCACAGTTGAAGTGTACCTATGATAAAAATTACAGACCTCTACATGCTTTGTAAGTAGGAAAACCTGCAAAATCGGCAGTGTATCAAATACTTGTTCTCCCCACTGTATATACTGTATTGTATTCTATACTACACCACTGACTGTTAAACAACCAAATCTAGTACATCAGAGACTGCTGCCTATAGACATAGATTAGAAATCACCGACCACTTTAAGGAAATGAAACACTAGTCACTTTAATAATGTTTCCGTAACTTGCACTACTCATCTCATCTGTATAAACTTTACTTTACTATTCTACGGTATCTTACTCACTTTAATCGTGTTTACATACTGTATCACCAATCTCTTATGTGTATACTGTATACTATACTATGCCACTATCTTAGTCCAATGCCGCCCTGACATATATGTATATATTCTCAATCCATTCCTTAGTTAGATTTTGGTATATGTTGTGAAACTGTTAGATATTACTGTACTGTCGGAGCTAGAAGGACAAGCATTTCTCTACACCCGCAATAACATCTGCTAACCCAGTTTGATTTGAACTCCCCTCGGATTTTTTTTTTTTTTTAACCTTTATTTAATTAGGCAAGTCAGTTAAGAGCAAATTCTTATTTACAATGACGGCCTACCTACTCCGGCCAAACCTGGACGACGCTGGGCCAATTGTGCGCCACCCTATGGGACTCCCAATCACGGCCGGTTGTAATACAGCCTGGAATCAAACCAGGGTCTGTAGTGACACTGGCACTGAGATTCAGTGTCTTAGACCGCTGCGCCACTCGGGAGCTCGAGGGAGTTTGTTACCACCAAATATGCTTTATTACACCAGCCCATTCCTTCATCCTTGAAGAGTAAGAGCACTTTTCATGGAGATTGTTCCTCCTCCTCACAATACCCCCTCCCCCCTCATTGTTTTGTCACTCTTTTTAACTTTGTAAAGCGTGTTGTGACCCTTGTTAAATTCACTTTAAATGCATTTGACTTGACTAGAAGGGTAGAGAATTGGACCACAACTGTTGAGTGCAGCTGTGTGTGATTGTGTGACGGGCAGACAGCGACAGTGGTTTCTGACACATCTGTGCTGAACCAGGTCAGTCAGGGTTTTTTATTTATTTATTTTTTATTTATTTTTGTTTCACCTTTATTTAATCAGGTAGGTCAGTTGAGAACAAGTTCTCATTTGCAACTGCGACCTGGCCAAGACAAAGCAAAGCAGTGCGACAAAAACAACACAGAGTTACACAGTAAACAAACATAGTCAAAAACACAATAGAAAATCTATATACAGAGTGCAAAAATGTAGTGCAAAATGCAGTAAGGTTAGGAGGTAGGACAATAAATAGACCATAGTGGTGAAATAAATTACAGATTATCATCATTAACACAGGAATGAAGGATGTGCAAATTATGATGTGCAAATAGAGATACTGGAGTGCAAGATTTGTGAAAATAACAAAAATAAATATGGGGATGAGGTAGTAGTGTGGGCTATTTACAGAAGGGCTATATACAGGTGCAGTGATCGATAAGCAGCTTTGACAGCTGATGCTTAAAGTTATTGAGGGACCTCTAGCTTCAATGATTTTTGCAATTCGTTCCAGTCATTGGCAGCAGCGAACTGGAAGGAATGGCGGCCAAAGGAGGTGTTGGCTTTGGAGATGACCAGTGAGATATACCTGCTGGAGCGCATGCTACGGTGTTGCTATAGTGACCAGTGAGCTGAGATAGGGCGGAGATTTACCTAATAAAGACTTATAGATGACCTGGAGCCAGTGGGTTTGGCGACGAATATATAATGAAGGCCAGCCAACGAGAGCATACAGGTCGCAGTGGTGGGTAGTATATGGGGCTTTGGTAACAAAACTGATGGCACTGTGATAGATTACATCCAATTTGCTAAGTAGAGTGTTGGAGGCTAGTTTGTAAATGACATCGCCGAAATCAAGGATCGGTAGGATGGTCAGTTTTACAAGGGCATGTTTGGCAGCATGAGTGAAGGAGGCTTTGTTGCGAAATAGGAAGCCAATTCTGGATTTAATTTTGGATTGGAGATGGTTGATGTGAGTCTGGAAGTTAAGTTTATAGTCTAACCAGATGCCTAGGTATTTGTAGGTGTCCACATATTCTAAGTCAGACCCGTCGAGAGTAGTGATGATAGTCCGGTGGGCGGGTGCGGGAAGCGTTCGATAGAAAAGCATGCACTTAGTTTTACTAGCAGTTTAAGAGCAGTTGGAGGCCACGGAAGGAGTGTTGTATGTCATTGAAGCTTGTTTGAAGGTTAGTAAACACAGTGTCCAAAGAGATATTTATAGATTCAGGTAGATCTAATCCTCCAGCCTGGGCCTTTTGGCTCCTAATACCAACAACGACAGATACCTAGAGGTTTGAAAAGTGTATTTGAGAGTTCTGGTTTCAGCAGGCCACTGCAATAATGTGCTATTGAATTTCTGCCAGAAAAAGACAGCAACGCCACCTTCTGGCAAAGAGAAACCATTGCAATGCAGTATGGCAAATGTCTTATTTTCATCCATCCCTTTTGTTAGGCAGTGGCAAATTGTAATTCTCTTTTGGTCTGCGAGTGACAACACTAATGTTCACCAAATAAGTGATTAGCAGGTAATCTGAGAATGAAATAAATGTGCATTCTTGCATCCTCATCGTTCTTGCTTCTCTAACTGGATCCAAAGACTGTTTACAGACTGGGTACGGTCTGGATATTCGAGGGACTGTCCGCTTACTAGCCTAGCTAGCCAGCAGCATTTATCCAGCTAGCAAAAAAACTTTTGCAAATCATTGTTGACAAACAGACATCGAAAGAATATGCCAGGTGCTCAGTTCAAGGCTGTTTACGTGCCAAGTTTTGGATCTCAATCCTCGCGATGTAGTCAAAAAGATGGATAGCAAACGAAAGAGTACATGCTCGAGTTGCCCAGCTCACAGAAAAGAGATACAATTAACGAAGTGCAACAGCAAGCTCGCACTGTCCAATAAGAAACTCTGTTACTTCTCTCTCCTCTCCTCCCCAGCAGTGGGCAGCTAGACATGCTGTGTTGAGTACCATCGGTAGGATGCTTTAGGAGAACAGGAGCATCAGAGAGCCTGGTCTCTCTCATTTGGAGCGGTCAAATTATAAATTGAACTCAGATTGAAGACTAGATTACAATCTGGGATTTGATACATAGATTATGGAATTTCTCTTTCCCTCTCAAACTCAGGAGTGGAATAGTTTTCTTTGTTTTCCTTAAATGTTATTATGATTTTGTTTCGCCCAAGTTTATGGACTATCTGGACAATGTGCTGATTTGAGATGGAATGAAGATTCAGTTATTTATATGATATTTATGTTACCTGTAACTAAAACTAAACATATACTGTACATCTCCGGCAGTCTCTTCCTCTTTAATAGACTCTGGTTGAAGAAATGGACTATAGGTTGGTTTTGTTTTGATGGGGAACACCCAGATTTTGACTGTTGTCATAGGGAAAGAAGAGTTCTGAAATAAAACAACTTCTTGAGGAGAAAGTGTTGTTAATTGACATTGTCTGGTGCGCTATAACAGGTCAGCCAATCCTCCTGGAGAGCTACTGCTGGGTATGAAGGCTGTTGCACCAGCCCTTCTTCCTCATGGAGAACCTCTCCTCTTTTTCCACTAGATGGCACTGTCTATTGCGTGTGTTAACGTGTGTTAGACACACAAAAACTCTACACTCAGCCACCTAAAGGTTGAATACACAGGTCAGCCACAGCTCAACTTCCTCAGTCAGAGGTTCTCAGTAGAGCCTGGAAGTTTCCTAAATGGCACCCTATCCCCTTTTATTATGCACTAGTTTTGAACAGAGAAAATGTGTTTCTGTTTCCTGTTTGTTATTAGCTCTATTTATTAGTGAATGAACAACCCACAGCCAACATGTGGTTCTGCTTATCTTAACAGTAAAGTAAGGGTGTATGTAATACAGCGGGTGAAATAAGTGTTGAACACGTCACCATTTTTCTCAGTAAATATATTTTCAAAGGTGCTATTGACATGAAATTTCACCAGATGTTGGTAACAACCCAAGTAATCCATACATACAAAGAAACCAAAACAAATAAGTTCAGAAATTAAGTTATGTGTAATAATGTGAAATGACACAGGGAAAAAGTATTGAACACATGAAGAAAGGGAGGTACAAAAAGGCATGGAAAGCCAAGACAACAGCTGAAAACTATCAGTAATTAAAAAGCAATCCAGCGCAATTCAGTGCAAATTAATATCAACTGGTTCAGTCCCAACTGATGGCCTACAAAAAGGTCTCATTGCTAAGGTGTCACACAAGACACATCTCATGATGGGTAAAAGCAAAGAGCTGTCTCATGACCTTCGCAACCTAATTGTTGCAAAACATAATGATGGCATTGGTTATATGCGCATTTCTAAGCTTCTGAATGTTCCAGTGAGCACTGTTGGGGCCATAATACGGAAGTGGAAAGACCATCATTTCACCATAAATTTGCCTCGACCAGGTGCTCCTCGCAAGATTTCTGACAGAGGAGTGAAAAGAATAATCAGAAGAGTTGTCCAAGAGCCAAGGACCATTTGTGGAGAGCTTCAAAAAGACCTGCAATTAGCAGGTACTTTTGTCTCAAAGAAAACAGTAAGTAATGCACTCCAACGCCATGGCCTGTATGCACGCTCACCATGCAAGACTCCATTGCAGAAAAAAAGCATGTTGAAGCTCGTTTAAAGTTTGCTGCACAACATTTGGAAAAGCCAGTGAAATACTGGGAGAATATAGTGTGGTCAGATGAGAGCAAAATTGAACTGTTTGGATGTCATAATACACACCATGTTTGGAGGAGAAATGGCACTGCACATCACCCTAAAAAAACCATACCAACAGTGAAGTTTGGAGGTGGGAACATCATGGTGTGGGGCTGCTTTTCAGCAAATGGTACTGGCAAACTTCATATAATTGAAGATTCATAGAAGAGGCCCACGGAACCTTCAAGATTTGAAGACTGTTTGTGTGGAAGAATGGGCCAAAATCACACCAGAGCAATGCATGCGACTAGTTTCTCCATACAGGAGGCGTCTTGAAGCTGTCATTACCAACAAAGGCTTTTGTACAAAGTATTAAATAAATATCAGTAAGTGTGTTCAATACTTTTTCCCTGTGTCATTTCACATTATTACACATAACTTAATTTCTGAACTTATTTGTTTTGGTTTCTACTTGGGTTGTTACCAACATCTGGTGAAAATGTCATGTCAATAGCACCTTTGGAAATATATTTACTGAGAAAAATGGTGACGTGTTCAATACTTATTTCACCCACTGTATGTACTATTGACTATGTCAATTGTTGAGCAGTTTCATAATGTTTTGATTTATAGGCGTCATTAGTTGTAGTATTAACAGGCCAGCTGTGTTGCCCTGTGTGCCCTGGCCTGTGTGTCACAACACGCTCAATGATACATTTTGTAGAGTTTGACCTTGTACACTATACACATGACACACAGCAAATCATCCCCAAAAGGATCATCTATATTGGATCAACTGACACAGTTCTCTATCTCATCTAGAATATTTGAAATGAGATATAGTAAATGTTAGGTAAGACAATACAACCTCCCTGTATTTCATTGGTCATTTTGTGCGACTCCCAGTTACTTTCTCAGCAGAGAAATGTTAAGCAACCCCATACCTCTGGTTATTAACTCTCCTTCCGTGTTTCACCATTACCTCCTAACTGTCTCTCCTCTACATGTAATGATTCCCCATTACCTCCTAACTGTCTCTCCTCTACATGTAATGATTCCCCATTACCTCCTAACTGTCTCTCCTCTACATGTAATGATTCCCCATTACCTCCTAACTGTCTCTCCTCTACATGTAATGATTCCCCGTTACCTCCTAACTGTCTCTCCTCTACATGTAATGATTCCCCATTACCTCCTAACTGTCTCTCCTCTACATGTAATGATTCCCCATTACCTCCTAACTGTCTCTCCTCTACATGTAATGATTCCCCATTACCTCCTAACTGTCTCTCCTCTACATGTAATGATTCCCCATTACCTCCTAACTGTCTCTCCTCTACATGTAATGATTCCCCATTACCTCCTAACTGTCTCTCCTCTACATGTAATGATTCCCCATTACCTCCTAACTGTCTCTCCTCTACATGTAATGATTCCCCATTACCTCCTAACTGTCTCTCCGCTTCATGTAATGATTCCCCGTTACCTCCTAACTGTCTCTCCTCTACATGTAATGATTCCCCGTTACCTCCTAACTGTCTCTCCTCTACATGTAATGATTCCCCGTTACCTCCTAACTGTCTCTCCTCTACATGTAATGATTCCCCGTTACCTCCTAACTGTCTCTCCTCTACATGTAATGATTCCCCGTTACCTCCTAACTGTCTCTCCTCTACATGTAATGATTCCCCATTACCTCCTAACTGTCTCTCCGCTTCATGTAATGATTCCCCATTACCTCCTAACTGTCTCTCCTCTACATGTAATGATTCCCCATTACCTCCTAACTGTCTCTCCTCTACATGTAATGATTCCCCATTACCTCCTAACTGTCTCTCCTCTACATGTAATGATTCCCCATTACCTCCTAACTGTCTCTCCGCTTCATGTAATGATTCCCCATTACCTCCTAACTGTCTCTCCTCTACATGTAATGATTCCCCATTACCTCCTAACTGTCTCTCCTCTACATGTAATGATTCCCCATTACCTCCTAACTGTCTCTCCTCTACATGTAATGATTCCCCATTACCTCCTAACTGTCTCTCCTCTACATGTAATGATTCCCCATTACCTCCTGTCTCACCTCTACCTGTAATGATTCCCCATTACCTCCTAACTGTCTCTCCTCTACATGTAATGATTCCCCATTACCTCCTAACTGTCTCTCCTCTACATGTAATGATTCCCCATTACCTCCTAACTGTCTCTCCTCTACATGTAATGATTCCCCATTACCTCCTAACTGTCTCTCCTCTACATGTAATGATTCCCCATTACCTCCTAACTGTCTCTCCTCTACATGTAATGATTCCCCATTACCTCCTAACTGTCTCTCCTCTACATGTAATGATTCCCCATTACCTCCTAACTGTCTCTCCTCTACATGTAATGATTCCCCATTACCTCCTAACTGTCTCTCCTCTACATGTAATGATTCCCCATTACCTCCTAACTGTCTCTCCTCTACCTGTAATGATTCCCCATTACCTCCTGTCTCACCTCTACCTGTAATGATTCCCCATTACCTCCTGTCTCACCTCTACCTGTAATGATTCCCCATTACCTCCTGTCTCACCTCTACCTGTAATGATTCCCCATTACCTCCTGTCTCACCTCTACCTGTAATGATTCCCCATTACATCCTGTCTCACCTCTACCTGTAATGATTCCCCATTACCTCCTACAGTGCATTCGGAAAGTATTCAGACCCCGTAACTTTTTCCACATTTTGTTACGTTACAGCCTTACTCTAAAATGGATTCAATAAAATAAAATATCTCATCAATCTACACACAATACCCAATAATCACAAAGCGAAAACAGGATTTAAGAAATTATTGCAAATGTATTAAAAACAAAAATACCTTATTTACATACGTATTCAGACCCTTTGCTATGAGACTCGAAATTGAGTTAAGGTGCATCCTGTTTCCATTGATCATCCTTGAGATGATCAATGGAAATAGTCTCTGAATCACTCCACCAATCAGGCCTTTATGGAAGAGTGGCCAGACGGAAGCCACTCCTCAGTAAAAGGCACATGACAACCCGCTTGGAGTTTGACAAAAGGCACCTAAAGGACTCAGACCATGACAAACAAGATTCTCTGGTCTGATGAAACCAAGATTCAACCCTTTGGCTTGAATGCCAAGCGTCAAATCTGGAGGAAACCTGGCACCATCCCTACAGGGAAGCATGGTGGTGGCAGCATCATGCTATGTGGATGCTTTTCAGCGGCAGGGACTGGGAGACTAGTCAGGATCGAGGGAAAGATGAACGGAGCAAAGTACAAAGAGATCCTTGATGAAAACCTGCTCCAGAGCACTCAGGACCTCAGACTGGGGCGAAGGTTCACCTTCCAACAGGACAATGACCCTAAGCACACAGCCAAGACAATGCAGGAGTGGCTTCGGGACAAGTCTCTGAATGTCCTTGAGTGGCCCAGCCAGAGCCCGGACTTGAACCAGATCTAACACCTCTGGAGAGAGCTTGAAAATAGCTATGCAGTGACGCTCCCCATCCAACCTGACAGAGCTTGAGAGGATCTACAGAGAAGAATGTGAGAAACTCCCGAAATACAGGTGTGTATTACACCATTACCTCCTAACTGCCTCTCCTCTACTTGTAATGAGTCTCCATTACCTTCTGTCTAACTGTAATCAGACATGTTTCTGCTGAGCGTACACCTTTTATCACAGGCTTAATGACATGGTACCTTCTCACATTAGTTATCCTTCTCTGTCTCGTAGATACCATGTTAGTCCATGCTGACACGATGGCATCAACCAGTTTCTGCAGATTGGACGGCGGTACATTCATGATGCGAACAGCCCGTTCCATCTCATCTTAATGTATATTTGTGCAACCACAAATATACATTTGGTTTGCTGATACAGTTAGGCCTACATAACAGCAACGTTTGAAAAGGGTACCTAGTTATACTACCTCTACATAACCTATGCTTCATACTGTACTTCATACTGTAAGGCATGGCAATGATAGTTAGAGGAGTTGAAGGATATGACACATCCCAAATGGAACCCTATTCCCTTTATAGTGCACTACTTTTGATCAGAGTAACCCTACTTCCTGCTCTGGTATAGTGACAGGAAGTAGGGTTGCTGAGCGTGTTGCAGTACCCTCTGATAAATAAAACATAAAAAAACTGCACTGGGCCTTTATTACTCCTGTATGAGCGGACAAAAATAGTCGTCAGAAGACATATTTTTTCAGCACCCTCATCCCTAAACATCTTCCTGCAGCTATGGGCCCTGGTCAAAAGTAGCACACTTTGAATGGACCGATGGAGGCTGCTGAGGGGAGGACGGCTCATAATAACATCTGGAATTAACCATGTGTTTGATGCATTTCATACCATTCTGCTCAAGCCATTACCACCAGCCCATCCTCCCCAATTAAGGTGCCAGCATAAAGCTTTAAGTGGTATGGCACCTACAGTCGTGGTCAAAAGTTTTGAGAATGACACAAGTATTGGTCTCCACAAAGTTTGCTGCGTCAGTGTTGATAATGGCAATTTGCATATACTCAAGAATGTCATGAAGAGTGATCAGATGAATTGCAATTAATTGCTAAGTCCTTCTTTGCCAGTGTTACTCTTTGCGCTGCAAGCGGCCCGCGAGCCCTTTTGCAATTTTCCAATAATTATACATGACAATGACAGAATTTCAAAGCAATGTGTTTAATCCAGGCCTGAGTCACGTTATATCTATTATTCCCTGGACGGCAGATAGATGGCAGTATAGCAGTTGTTGAACAGAAAGGCAATTAAGCGCTTAACGTGAGTGCTCAGCCAGAGAGCGATCGACACAGTTTCCTAATGCTACTACGGCCTACTTTTGCAGTCTGGTCGACATGGATAGGTTTATTATTAAAACGAAACGTAAATCTGTTGACAATGAAAATTAGGGGGAAGAGCCGGAGAACAGCGTGACAGCTGTGAACGAGCAACCACCGGGGAACCGGGAAAATCAGGAAGATAGTGGCGGGGAAGTGCTGCTAGCTAATGTGACTCCGGTGGTTAAGAGAAGGATACGGTCGATTGAAGAAGAACACAGAAAGTTCCAAGAGGCTGAGTTTTTTTTTGTACTGCATGATGCGACCAGCTCACTCTGTCTTATTTGCCAAAAGACAGTCAATTGTTTTAAACAAGGTAATTTAGAGCGACATTTCCAATCCCACCATGCCCATTTTGACAAAACATATCTGCTACAAAGCAACCTCAGAAACAACAAAATATCGCAACTCAAAGGACAGCTCAAAGGACACCAACAAATGATGAACATATCTAGCACTGTTGCAGAGACAACATATGAGATTGCTTGGATACTCGCAAGAAACAAGAAGGCCTTCACAGACGCAGAAATGGTCAAATAATGTTTTTTGGCCTCGGCCGAAATATTGTATGCTGATTTCACAAACAAGGAAGCTATTTTAAAGCAAATTAAGGGACTGCAACTCTCTGACTCGACCATAACAAGACGCATAGAAGATATCGGATGATCCACAGTGGATATTAAAGCTGGCTTTTTTAACGGACATCACCTGCCCCTGAACACAGTTAATCTCCAGCTCCAAGGGAAGGCTAAAACTCCAGGCAAAACATTTCAAGACAAAATCACGAACTGTTCATACCTGACAGAGATTTTGTTCATTTACCAAAGCTCAGAGCAGTCACCACATCCAACACAGACCTACTGCAACATTTTAGCTATGATGGATTCGTGCATGTGTTGGAACAGCTGAAGTTGGAGTTTGAATCAAGATTCAAGACATCATGGAGTACAAGGACTTTTTCAACTTCCTTGAGAACCCCTTTCATGTGCCAGTGTCATCTCTGACCCCAGTCATCACCGCTCTCTGTCCTGACCGTGCTGGAATAGAGAGAGTGAGGTAGCAGAGCTGCAGGCAAATGACACATTGCAAGGTGAACTAAGATCAGGTGCTGCTGATTTCTGGAACCTTGTGTCAGACACAGAGTATCCACTTCTGAAGCAGTGCGTGCAAAAGGTGACATCATTTTTTGTCAGCACTTATTCATGTGAAGCAACATTTTCAACAATGAACATTGTGAAACAAAAACAGAGAAACAGACTGACCAATGGACACCTGGATTGCCTAACAAGGATTGCAACAACAGACAACAGACAACAACAGACACAAAAAGCAGAAGGGACATTTTCGCTGTTCCAACTCCTGATGTAGCCTAACCCTTAATATGGGTCATACATGTGATGTAGCCTAACCCTTAATATGGGTCATACATGTGATGTAGCCTAAACCTTAATATGGGTCATACATGTGATGTAGCCTAACCCTTAATATGGGTCATACATGTGATGTAGCCTAACCCTTAATATGGGTCATACATGTGATGTAGCCTAACCCTTAATATGGGTCATACATGTGATGTAGCCTAACCCTTAATATGGGTCATACATGTGATGTAGCCTAAACCTTAATATGGGTCATACATGTGATGTAGCCTAACCCTTAATATGGGTCATACATGTGATGTAGCCTAACCCTTAATATGGGTCATACATGTGATGTAGCCTAACCCTTAATATGGGTCATACATGTGATGTAGCCTAACCCTTAATATGGGTCATACATGTGATGTAGCCTAACCCTTAATATGGGTCATACATGTGATGTAGCCTAACCCTTAATATGGGTCATACATGTGATGTAGCCTAACCCTTAATATGGGTCATACATGTGATGTAGCCTAACCCTTAATATGGGTCATACATGTGATGTAGCCTACTTGTTGTGTTCATGTATATATTTGTGATGTGATGTACATTAAATTAACTGCATGTGTTCTATTGCTTTGAATTTGCTTTCTATTGATAATTGATCATTTTGAAAGCTAAAGTACAACAAATGTAAGATCTGTGCGGCCCTCGAAAAGATTGTCTCAACCCAAAGCGGCCCAAAAACTGTCAAAATAGTGAGTAACACTGCCATAAGGCAAAAGTGATAACTAAGTGGCTCGGGGCCAAAACATCGACATTTTGGGTCCATGGCCAGGAAACTCCCCAGACCTTAATCCCATTGAGAACTTGTGGTCGATCCTCAAGAAGCGGGTGGACAAACAAAAACCCACAACTTCTGACAAACTCCAAGCATTGATTATGCAAGAATGGCCTGCCATCAGTCAGGATGCGGCCCAGAAGTTAATTGACAGCATGCCAGGGCGGATTGCAGAGGTCTTGAAAAAGAAGGGTCAACACTGCAAATATTGACTCTTTGCATAAACTGAATGTCATTGTCAATGAAAGCCTTTGACACTTATGGAATACTTGTAATTATACTTCAGTGTACCATAGTAACCACTGACATAAAGATCTAAGAACACTGAAGCAGCAAACTTTGTGGAGACCAATACTTGTGTCATTCTCAACTTTTGACCACGACTGTACAAACACCAGTATATTTACTAGGCGTGTTAGGAGTACTGTACAGTGTTGTGGATGGAGTAATTCTCAGGAACTAAATAGGGTCTAACCAGCCCCTTCCAGTGTGAGGTCTAAACAGATGTTCTAATCAAGGCTGTGGTTTGAGACAGAAACTTGTGGTAGACCATGGCGGCTCTACCTCCCCCAGCCTGCTCTACTGAAGCTCCTAGTGTTGTTAATATGGAGTGGCCTCTGGACGGAGGAGGTTTCTGGGATCTTAGGCTAGTTCTGAGAATGGAGTGTGTTGTATTAAAAAACTAAGCTGAAAGAGCTGGTGAACACTATTCTAACTGATCGACAACCAAACTCTACTACTATACTGTATATCGATCATATTGGTTCTCTGAGTGTCTCTGGTGATTAACCCCAGTGATGCTTACAGCAGGCCTCCTCTCTGAGTGTCTCTGGTGATTAACCCCAGTGATGCTGACAGCAGGCCTCCTCTCTAAGTGTCTCTGGTGATTTAAAGGTTATAGGAACAATTGTTGTCACCAATTAGATTTTATTTTGTTCTTGTTTCCAGTCTAATGCCAAGACTACATCTTGTTGAGATCAAGTTCTGTAGTCAGAACATGCAATACCTCAGGTCCAACCCTTCTTTCACTGCCCTTCTACTCAAAGATTAATATAAAACGTACGTATCTTATGCTAATTTTACCTTATTCATTATGCTTGATACATTTTCAAGGTCCTTATTAACAACGTGCATCCCCAAAGGCCCATATTCCCTATAGAATGGACCCTATATAGTGGACCCTATAGAGTGGACCCTAATATAGTGGACCCTAATATAATGGACCCTATAGAGTGGACCCTATATAGTGGACCCTATAGAGTGGACCCTATAGAGTGGACCCTAATATAGTGGACCCTATAGAGTGGACCCTATAGAGTGGACCCTATAGAGTGGACCCTAATATAGTGGACCCTAATATAGTGGACCCTAATATAGTGGACCTTATAGAGTGGACCCTATAGAGTGGACCCTAATATAGTGGACCCTATAGAGTGGACCCTAATATAGTGGACGCTATAGAGTGGACCCTATAGAGTGGACCCTATAGAGTGGACCCTAATATAGTGGACACTATAGAGTGGACCCTATAGAGTGGACCTTATAGAGTGGACCCTATAGAGTGGACCCTATAGAGTGGACCCTATAGAGTGGACCCTATAGAGTGGACCTTATAGAGTGGACCCTATAGAGTGGACCCTAATATAGTGGACGCTATAGAGTGGACCCTATAGAGTGGACCCTATAGAGTGGACCCTAATATAGTGGACACTATAGAGTGGACCCTATAGAGTGGACCTTATAGAGTGGACCCTATAGAGTGGACCTTATAGAGTGGACCCTATAGAGTGGACCCTATAGAGTGGACCCTATAGAGTGGACCTTATAGAGTGGACCCTATAGAGTGGATCCTAATATAGTGGACCCTATAGAGTGGACCCTATAGAGTGGACCCTATAGAGTGGACCTTATAGAGTGGACCCTATAGAGTGGACCCTAATATAGTGGACCCTATTGAGTGGACCCTATAGAGTGGACCCTATAGAGTGGACCCTATAGAGTGGACCCTAATATAGTGGACCCTATAGAGTGGACCCCACTGCATATGAAGTGTAACAGGCTCATGACATTTAACCGTGGATGTACGAAGGAAATGCCCTTTTTTTTCCTGTTGGCTCCCCCATGTGTGGCTTCATGCTCTCTGATTGGCTCAAAGTAAAGAGAAGGAAAAGCCTCCTACTGTGATAAGTACCTACAGTATCAGCAGTCAATCGGCAGTGAGATTCTGTTGGGTTCATGCTTAAGGGACTTTGTCCCTGCTACTGACACAGGCTAGTTTCTGGGGTTTTTATTAACGCAAGTATTGTTGTAGAGAAAATGGCATTCAAAATGTTTTCTGTACAATAATATAAACCCTTCTCCTGGTTTCTAGAATAACATACTGTAGCCTATTGTGACCTCAGGCTAGCTTCTGAGGCAGATTAGACCAGGGTCTAAGCTGAAGCAATTAGTACCAAATATTGTCGAGCAGAAAACGCCATTCAAATAGAATTGCGTTAAAGAGGAGACAGAGTGAAGCTGCTAGTCTACACCCCATTGTCATTCCTTCGCCCTGGTATCTAGGTCTAGGAAACCATGTAGTTTGGTTTCCAAATGGCTAGAGATACACAAGCTTAACTCAAAGGTGGAATAGAGAGCTGTGTGTGTGTGTGTGTGTGTGTGTGTGTGTGTGTGTGTGTGTGCGAGCATGTGTGTGTAGCAGTGCTAATTGTATGGTATCTAATCAATGGTACTGAGGGTTGTAGTGGTCTGGAGCTCAGGGGCCCACGCTGGGCTCCTGACACGCTAACCTTTGGGTGGACAACCAGAGAGACCAGGGAGATGTGAACACATTCCATTAAAGCTGGCCGTCTGTCTATCTGTAGAGGAGAGGAGGAGAAGGGGAGGAGGGGGGAGGGGACAGTGTCTACCCCCAATCAGACAGACCCCTGCTGGGCTTGGCATGGCCACTCTGCCCCCTTAACCAGGGATAGGAACCAGATGAGAGGGTGGAGGAGAGATGACTAATGGGTGGAATCTAAGAATGTCATAATATCAATGAACACACACTTGATATCAACCACTCTTCTCTCTCAACAGCTTTTCAAGCTAATTGCCTCTTCTCATTAATCTACTATAATTACCCAGGAGGCATGAGTACGCTTCCTCGTATGCCTCCTGACCCAGCTAAACTATGACACACACACACCATAAACTTTGCTCACACACACAGAACACACATTTTGCAGTGGGAAAACATGGCGATGAGAGGCCTTTAATTGATTTGAATGTGTTTACATGAGGCTGGGGCTGCATGGTGATGTTACTGTAAACACACACACACACACACACACACACACACACAGGCATCATTAAATGCCTCCAGTGTGTCTGGGCCGTGCTCTGTAATCAGTTGAGGATTAGTGTGGTGGTGTCAACCCCTCTCTCCCCCCTGCATCATTAGGCCTTTATGATTCTCTCTCGCTCTCGCTCTCTCTCTCTCTCTGTGTGTGTGTGTGTGTGTGTGTGTGTGTGTGTGTGTGTGTGTGTGTGTGTGTGTGTGAGAGAGAGAGAGCGCAGCCAAGCATACTTTCTAGATTTTCTGTATTGTGCATTTGTTTGAATAGCGTCCTTGATCTCTACAGGACAGAGACACTTTGTTTTGTAAGAGAGATTATTATATACTGGTGCATGTACTGTTCGGCATGCATTCCAGTCCTACAGGTACACTACATGGCCAAAAGTATGTGGACACCCCTTCCAATTAGTTGATGACAGGTCTATAAAATCGAGCACACAGCCATGAAATCTCCATAGACAAATATTAGCAGTAGAATGGCCTTGCTGAAGAGCTCAGTGACTTTCAACGTGGCACCGTCATAGGATGCCACCTATCAAATCAAATCAAATTGTATTTGTCACATGCGCCAAATACAACAGGTGTAGACTTACAGTGAAATTCTTACTTATATACCCTTAACCAACAATGCAGTTTTAGAAAAATAAGTGTTAAGTAAAAAATAGATAAGTTAAAAATGACATTGTAGATGATTCTATGCTTCCATCTTTGTGTCAACAGTTTGGGGAAGGCCCTTTCCTGTTTCAGCATGAAAATGCCCCCGTGCACAAAGAGCGGTCTATACAGAAATGGTTTGTCGAGATCAGTGTGGAAGAACTTGACTGGCCTTCACAGAGCCCTGACCTCAACCCCATCGAACACCTTTGGGATCAATTGCTTCATCGGCTGCGAGCCAGGCCTAATCGCCCAACATCAGTGCCCGACCTCACTAATGCTCTTGTGGCTGAATGGAATCAAGTCCCCACAGCAACGTTACAACATCTAGAGTGGAGGCTGTTATAGAATGAGATGTTCGACGAGCAGGTGTCCACATACTTTTGGCCATGTAGTGTATATCTGAGCTTCAAACAGTCATACACACACACACACACTCACTAACCTGACAGCTCTGCTCAGTCTGTGGGACGATAGACTGAGGTTAATGTGAGCGGGCGCCACACACCTCAGGAAGGTAGTAATTTACCTTCATTACTCTTAAATCCTGCTTAAAGGAGCCAGATTCCACACGCCTAATTACAAGGTGTTAATAATAACTATGTAATGACAGTAATTTACAAACCTGCCTGCCTCCAACCATCAGCCCTCTCCAAGTGCCTCGCTCTCACAGAGGAGTGAGTAAGCTGAGAAGGAGGTTTGAAGATGAAAAACAAGCTGAGTAGCGTCTCAAATGGCACCCTAGTCCATATACAGTGGGGAGAACAAGTATTTGATACACTGCCGATTTTGCAGGTTTTCCTACTTACAAAGCATGTAGAGGTCTGTCATTTTTATCATAGGTACACTTCAACTGTGAGAGACGGAATCTAAAACAAAAATCCAGAAAATCACATTGTATGATTTTTAAATAATTAATTTGTATTTTATTGCATGACATAAGTATTTGATCACCTACCAACCAGTAAGAATTCCGGCTCTCACAGACCTGTTAGTTTTTCTTTAAGAAGCCCTCCTGTTCTCCACTCATTACCTGTATTAACTGCACCTGTTTGAACTCGTTACCTGTATAAAAGACACCTGTCCACACACTCAATCAAACAGACTCCAACCTCTCCACAATGGCCAAGGCCAGAGAGCTGTGTAAGGACATCAGGGATAAAATTGTAGACCTGCACAAGGCTGGGATGGTCTACAGGACAATAGGCAAGCAACTTGGGTAGAAGGCAACAACTGTTCGCGAAATTATTAGAAAATGGAAGAAGTTCAAGATGACGGTCAATCTCCCTCGGTGTGGGGCACCATGCAAGATCTCACCTCGTGGGGCATCAATGATCATGAGGAAGGTCAGGGATCAGCCCAGAACTACACGGCAGGACCTGGTCAATGACCTGAAGAGAGCTGGAACCACAGTCTCAAAGAAAACCATTAGTAACACACTACGCCGTCATGGATTAAAATCCTGCAGCGCACGCAAGGTCCCCCTGCTCAAGCCAGCGCATGTCCAGGCCCGTCTGAAGTTTGCCAATGACCATCTGGATGATCCAGAGGAGGAATGGGAGAAGGTCATGTGGTCTGATGAAACAAAAATAGAGCTTTTTGGTCTAAACTCCACTCGCCGTGTTTGGAGGAAGAAGAAGGATGAGTACAACCCCAAGAACACCATCCCAACCGTGAAGCATGGAGGTGGAAACATCATTCTTTGGGGATGCTTTTCTGCAAAGGGGACAGGACGACTGCACCGTATTGAGGGGAGGATGGATGGGGCCATGTATCGCGAGATCTTGGCCAACAACCTCCTTCCCTCAGTAAGAGCATTGAAGGTGGGTCGTGGCTGGGTCTTCCAGCATGACAACGACCCAAAAGACACAGCCAGGGCAACTAAGGAGTGGCTCTGTAAGAAGCATCTCAAGGTCCTGGAGTGGCCTAGCCAGTCTCCAGACCTGAACCCAATAGAGAATCTTTGGAGGGAGCTGAAAGTCCGTATTGCCCAGCGACAGCCCCGAAACCTGAGGGATCTGTATGGAGGAGTGGGCCAAAATCCCTGCTGCAGTGTGTGCAAACCTGGTCAAGAACTACAGGAAACATATGATCTCTGTAATTGCAAACAAAGGTTTCTGTACCAAATATTAAGTTCTGCTTTTCTGATGTATCAAATACTTATGTCATGCAATAAAATGCAAATTAATTACTTAAAAATCATACAGTGTGATTTTCTGGATTTTTGTTTTAGATTCCGTCACTCACAGTTGAAGAGTACCTATGATAAAAATGACAGACTTCTACATGCTTTGTAAGTGGGAAAACCTGCAAAGTCGGCAGTGTATCAAATACTTGTTCTCCCCACTGTATATAGTGCACTACTTTTGACCAGAGTCCTATCAGCCCTGATCAAAAGTAGTGCACTGCACAGGGAATAGTGTGCCATTTGGGACCCTGGCCGACTGACATGATTCTTATTGATTACCATTGTGATTGACTACCAAAGTGGTGTTTGAGGTCATAGCGAGTTTCAACGTGAGTAGAGAGACTTGTCAGGCTCCATGGAGCCAGAGCTGTTTCCTCTGACTGTGTGGAACATACTGGAGTGGTAACACAACAGTTTAGCTGTCTCTCTGATCCGCTTCCATCTTCCTGCCACCGACCGACGCCCAGAGAGATGACACATAGGCCTACACACACACACACACACACACACACACACACACGCACACGCACACGCACACGCACACACACGCACAAAGCTAATAGCAGAGGGAGATACAGTAGAAGGCCTCTATCAGCGGCACTGGACTCGTCTGCAAGATATTACTACAATCAGCCCCCTATCAGCGGCACTGGACTCGTCTGCAAGATATTACTACAATCAGCCCCCTATCAGCAGCACTGGACTAGTCTGCAAGATATTACTACAATCAGCCCCCTATCAGCAGCACTGGACTAGTCTGCAAGATATTACTACAATCAGCCCCCTATCAGCAGCACTGGACTAGTCTGCAAGATATTACTACAATCAGCCCCCTATCAGCAGCACTGGACTCGTCTGCAAGATATTACTACAATCAGCCCTCTATCAGCGGCACTGGACTCGTCTGCAAGATATTACTACAATCAGCCCCCTATCAGCGACACTGGACTCGTCTGCAAGATATTACTACAATCAGCCCCCTATCAGCGGCACTGGACTCGTCTGCAAGATATTACTACAATCAGCCCCCTATCAGCGGCACTGGACTCGTCTGCAAGATATTACTACAATCAGCCCCCTATCAGCGGCACTGGACTCGTCTGCAAGATATTACTACAATCAGCCCCCTATCAGCAGCACTGGACTAGTCTGCAAGATATTACTACAATCAGCCCCCTATCAGCAGCACTGGACTAGTCTGCAAGATATTACTACAATCAGCCCCCTATCAGCAGCACTGGACTAGTCTGCAAGATATTACTACAATCAGCCCCCTATCAGCAGCACTGGACTAGTCTGCAAGATATTACTACAATCAACCCCCTATCAGCAGCACTGGACTAGTCTGCAAGATATTACTACAATCAGCCCCCTATCAGCAGCACTGGACTAGTCTGCAAGATATTACTACAATCAACCCCCTATCAGCAGCACTGGACTAGTCTGCAAGATATTACTACAATCAGCCCCCTATCAGCAGCACTGGACTAGTCTGCAAGTGAAATAGCACTGGGCTGACCCACTCACATGATTGTCCCCTACGATGAAATTGGGGAGGGAACTGTGGTTCTGTCTCCATCCGTACATTCGTCACACGCGATATCTCAGACAGCACTGGCCCGATTTTGACAAAACTTTGATGAATGATGAGACTTGCCATAGAGATTTTTTATTTTTATTAAATATAGGACCAAACACACATCACGACAAGAGAGACATAACAACACTACCTAAAGAGAGACCTAAGACAACAACATAGCAAGGCAGCAACACATGACAACACAGCATGGTAGCAACATAACATGGTAGCAGCACAAAACAGGGTACAAACATTATTGGACACAGACAACAGCACAAAGGGCAAGAAGGTAGAGATGACAATACATCATGCAAAGCAGCCACAACTGTCAGTAAGAGTGTCCATGATTGAGTCTTTGAATGAAGAGATTGAGATAAAACTGTCCAGTTTGAGTGTTTTTTGCATCTCGTTCCTGCTAGCTGCAGCGTACTAAAAAGACGAGCGACCCAGGGATGTGTGCTTTGGGGACCTTTAACAGAATGTGACTGGCAGAACGGGTGTTGTATGTGGAGGATGAGGGCTGCAGTAGGTATCTCAGATAGGGGGGAGTGAGGCCTTAGAGGGTTTTATAATTAAGCATCAACCAGTGGGTCTTGCTTCAGGTAACAGGGATGGCCAGTTTACAGAGGAGTATAGAGTGCAGTGATGTGTCCTATAAGGAGCGTTGGTGGCAAATCTGATGGCTGAATGGTAAAGAACATCTAGCTGCTCGAGAACACCTTTACCTGCCGATCTATAAATTACGACTCAGTCATCCAACATGGGTAGGATGTCATCTGAATCAGGGTTAGTTTGGCAGCTGGGGTGAAAGAGGAGCGATTACGATAGAGGAAACCAAGTATAGATTTAACTTTAGCCTGCAGCTTTGATATGTGCTGAGAGATGAACAGTGTGTCGTCTAGCCATACTCCCAAGTACTTGTATGAGGTGACTAGCTCAAGCTCTAAACCCTCAGAGGTAGTAATCACACCTGTGGGGAGAGGGGCATTCTTCTTACCAAACCACATGACCTTTGTTTTGGAGGTGTTCAGAACAAGGTTAAGGGAAGAGAAAGCGTGTTGGACACTAAGAAAGCTTTGTTGTAGAGCGTTTAACACAAAATCCCAGGAGGGGCCAGCTGAGTATAAGACTATCATCTGCATATGAATGGATGAGAGCGCTTCCTGCTGCCTGAGATATGTTGATGTAAATTGAGAAGAGCGTGGGGCCTAGGATTGAGCCTTGGGGTACTCCCATGGTGACAGGCAGTGGCTGAGACAGCAGATTTTCTGACTTTATCTGAGATCTGGCATTTACAAAAGTACACTGATTGGCCCAAGGCAGGAGCTTTAGTAATGAACAGAAATGTATTAGTCACGCGATATCTCAATTGGACCAACAGGGCGCTGCAGCATTCATGGGGGACAACATGTTTTCAATTGGCCCAATAGGGTGCTGCAGAATTCGTGGGGGACAACATGTTTTCAATTGGTCCAACAGGGCACTGCAGCATTCGTGGGGGACAACATGTTTTCAATTGGTCCAACCGGGCGCTGCAGCATTCGTGGAGGACAACATGTTTTCAATTGGCCCAACAGGGTGCTGCAGCATTCGTGGGGAACAACATGTTTTACTGTTGCCTTGTTTTTATTGATTTATAGACAGGTTGGTTGTTTGGCAACAAAACCGATGCGTTGCCAACTTTGGGGCAAAACAGACAGTTGTCTTAGGTCAAAGGATTGTTGACAACATATAAACTACATTTCCTCTCCAAATGTTTTTTGAAAACATAAATACATTTGCTCAGTGAACATTGTTGTCTCTCAAATATATTGTTACGCTTGTTGGTCAGCTATCTAGTGAATTGTAGCCATATTAGCATACGTGACAAGAGTCAAAACACCCCAAAACATGATATGGTATCAATAACAAGATACAACAAGCTGAAACAAATCATCTACGATTCCCCACATGGCAGCTTCTTGTCATTGTTGCTAGCTATCTAACCATTCAGAATCATAACAACAGGCCTTTCGCCCCATGGATGCATGTGCATCAATTTAGTGATGTCAGCCAACCCGCTGTCTACAGTATGTACTGCACTGAAAGAGTATTTTTCTTTCTCTTCTAAGGAAATGGGCCATTCATGTCCTTCATTTTCATTTGTAGAATGTTGCATATTTTTCATTACATGAATTCTTCAAATTCTTTAATTATATTATTTATTCTGGGAAAACAGGGTTAGGCAGGCCTAATCTACATATTTGAAGGAATAGTCTTCATTGAGGGAATGAAGCAACAATTGCAAAATAGTTCTCTGCAATTTTCCCTCCACCTCCTCTTTCTCACGCAATTAGCTGTAAATTAGGCTCGTATTTACTCGACATCGTGTTTACCCCGAGTTTAGTCTGTCTCTAGGGTGTCTTTAACCTCAAGTCTCCCCAGGACCACACCCAAATCCCCCGAACTCACAGGCCAATCACAAGACTCCTTCCCCTTCTATAGTTTGTCAGGGTTTGAATTGGTTGAAAGTCCCAGTACTATAAACAAGTGTTCTCATGACTTTTGGACACAGACTTCAGAAGTTGAGAAGTTGAGATGCGCATATTATTATTAACTTTAAGACAAGTTGAATGTGTTCGTCAACATCTTATTTTGGCATAAGCATGGATTCTCCAGTAGATTCGAAAGATGGCTTTTCAACCTATGAGGACACTCCTCTACCACCGACGCAACACAAGGAGCGCAAAACACCTGTATCACCTTTACTTTTCACTGTGGAAGCTATCATGTTGGATAGAAGGACTCCTAGCGACGGAGGGAGAAGCCACAGAGGTACGAAAATATCTCCCCTGGGGAATTACTGTATATCGGTGTCCAAAGAGGCGTCTAGTCCAGAAGACTTTCCTCACAACTTTGACCAGTCTTCTTCGCCAGTTAAATCAGAGACGTCGGAACCAGGGGGATTTGCGTCCAATTTGTCTCCAGCGCTCAGTAAGTGCTCAAACTTCTACTGTAGAAGAGTTATTGAACTTATTGAACTATTTAAAAAAATTGTAGCCTATGTGGAAATAATCTAACTTTCTGAGAATTGTATAAAACTATTGCACACTATCTACAGATCAATATCAATGCTTTATAACCATTCAATACACTGCATGTTATCAGCTGCGAAAGCTAAATGTATGTATTTGTGTATATACACTGAGTATACCAAACATTAGGAACACCTTCCTAATATTGAGTTGCACCCCTCGTTTTGCCCTGTGAACCGCTTCAATTCATCAGGCCATGTACTCTACAAGGTGTCCATGGTCCGTGTTGACACCAATGCTTCTCACGGTTGTGTCAAGTTGGCTGGATGTCCTTTGGGTGGTGGACTATTCTTGATACATACAGGAAACTGGAAAAACCCCGCAGCGTTGCAGTTCTTGACACAACCCGGTGCACCCGGCACTTACTACCATACCCCGTTCAAAGGCACTTAAATCTTTTGTCTTCCCTGTTCACCCTCTGAATAGCACACATACACAATCCATGTCTCAAATGTCTCAAGGCTTAAAAATCCTTCTTTAACCTGCCTCCTCCCCTTCCCTACCTCTAGACCAGCTCAGTCCCTCCTTGAGGAAACACAAGACCAACAGGAAGCCCCGGACCCCCTTCACCACCTCCCAGCTCCTGTCCCTGGAGAGGAAGTTCCATCAGAAACAGTACCTGTCCATTGCTGAGCGGGCTGAGTTCTCCTCCTCTCTGTCCCTCTCAGAGACCCAGGTCAAGATCTGGTTCCAGAACCGACGGGCTAAAGCCAAGCGACTGAAGGAGGCAGATGTGGATAAACTCAAGATGGCCAACGCAGGTGTTGGATCCAAGCCGGGGTTCTATCACCCAGGGTTCTCCTCGCTGCCGTTCCCCCTCTGTGTCAGTCTGGGTGGGTGGGTCTCAGGGATGTACGGAGGACAACGTTACCCTTTCAGACACACCCCTCTGTTAAAAACAGCACCACCTCTGGGGGTGTACACCTCACCTATGGGATACGGACTATTCCACCTGTCCTGAAACATTTCTGTGTGTGCTTGGTTGTGTGTGTGTGTGTGTGTGTGTGCAAATGTGATGAACCTTACAACAAGATATCAAATTATACCCTAACTCTCAGGGGTGCCTTGAATATAGTGTGCTGGACCAACTTTGATATATTCAACAGAAGTGGAAGTGGGCATGGTTATACGGTACCGTGTGTTCCCTGGTTTGTTATGGAAGTGTCTAGCGCATCAGAACACCCCATAGTTCCAACACTCATAGTACAAGCTCCATTGCAGGGTAACTGTTCATTTATTCTATAACCCTGACCTCTGACCTCCTGACCTGTGCTGTATTTGCCAAAGCTTGGATCGTTACGTAGTATAATGATCTCCCGTGTGTCTGATCACTCCCTAAATACCTTCTTTTTTTTCTTTTTTCTTTTTCATATTTGTGATATACAGTACTTGCAAAACAAATATAGGACAACATATTTATTGAACAAATGTAATATATTTTATGAAGTGTATCTACAAGTGTAAATACTTTGTGGTCTGATGTTGAAAATAAATGTTATTTGCTGAGTATAAGATATTGTCTTTGATCTGGTGTTTTACATATCTTCTTATAGTTTAGATGTATTTTAGTCCTGATTATGCTCCTACAATGTCTGGTAAATACAAATAACAAATTGCTTAAATTCGACCCAATTTCAAATGCAATTGGATTGTTTAATTATGCTTCGATCTGATTGTTTGATAAGACCTTTACCTTTGAACCTGGAGCTTTAAAATATGTGGAGTACAGGCTAATTCATTTAGGGGGTTAAAGTTCTAATACTTTTTAGAGTGAGTAAGATTCAAGCCCTGTTTATAACTGGCTCTAGCATTCATCCTTTGTTCTGATCTTGCCCATATTGTGATTGTGATATTCCTGACCACCTCTGGAGGTAGCCAGGCACGCACGTGTAGACAGATCTGGACAGTGAAACCATTTAAATGATCCTTATCCTGCCCCGGTTTTGATGTGCCCACATTTGTCTGAAAATGTGGGCACATCAAAATATGGACAAGATCAGGAAAGGACGCATGTTAGGGCCAGGTATAAATGATGCTTTAGCATTTAGGGGGTGAGGGAGGTTTAACCAGTAAGGTCAGCTAATTGCTAGATATATTATTACTGTAATAATGTTAGGAAACTTTTAAGTCGGCCCTCCCTCTGAGGCTTTTCCTCAAGCTGGTGGTCTTAGAAAAAATTAACCAATGCCATTACACCATATCACATTAGACCAATCATCTATGGTATTTAACCCCTAATCCCTTCAAAGTCCTTAAACTGAAGAATGTGTAGCTAAATGCTTACTGAGTTGTATTCATTAGTGCAAACTGTAGCGAAACGCTTTGCAACGGAAAACAAAAACAAGCCTTTCTTATTGGAAAAGTTCAGGTAGTCCCTCCCTGTTTCAGTCTGTTTAGTTCTATTTGTTGCTTAGTGAATATGACCCAGGTTATTGCTAAAGCAGTATGAATGTCTTTGGAAGCCTGGTGCCAGATCTGTATGTACCTTAACTGCAGTCAGACTAGAGGAGTTGGTTAAAGTAAGAACAGATCTGGGGTCAGGTTGTGTGTTTGAGTCTGTGCTTTGGGTCAACTGGGTGGCCTGATAAAGTGGTGCTTTTATCCTGGGACTCGCCTAACTGACTTTTAACACATAGAATTATATTCACAAGAAAATTGCACATTTTCTGCAAATAACACATCTCACATTGAGTGGATTGTTCTGTTCCATAATCTCCTCGCAGCAAAGAGACTCAGCTCTATGCATTGAGTTTGACTGTATCCATCCTCAATCTGTAGACCTAAGTGCCAAGCTCTATTTCAACCATTCCTAATTGCGCTTATCCTCTGATTCCAATGCTGTGTGAAATGATGTGTGTTCAGTGATAAGGAGTTGAGGGATATTATATGAGTGGGTTGATTCTCCCTTCCTCACTTAACACACACACACACACACACACACACACACACACACACACACACACACACACACACACACACACACACACACACACACACACACACACACACACACACACACACACACATTCTCACAGGCTGAGCTGGCTCCACTGTATGGTACACTGACTGACTGATATAACTGGTATATATAGTGAAGTTATGTTTCGTTTGAAAATTATTGTCTGTATTCGACAAAAGACGTGAGAATGTACATTTGTGTTTATATTTTGTGTCCTGCGGTATTACCAATATCCACTAGATGTAGCAGTTTCCTATTTTTGTAGTCGGTTATGGCACAGTAAGTCCCCAACTAGGTTCTCTCTTGCTATTTTGCTGTACCAGCTCATATCCCTTGAGTTAGGGTTAGGGTTAGTGTTAGGGTTAGTGTTAGTGTTAGGGTTAGTGTTAGCTTGTCTAACTATCTCAGCTGGCATTCCTGCTGGCAAGGTTGGTAGACTATAGAAAAGCAAGCTATAACTAAATGTATTGGTAAGAATGCGGCAGTGATGGTTGTCCTTCTGGAAGGTTCTCCCATCTCCACAGAGGAACTCTGGAGCTCTGTCAGAGTGACAATCGGGTTCTTGGTCACCTCCCTGACCAAGGCCATTCTACCCTGATTGCTCAGTTTGGCCGGGCGACCAGCTCTAGGAAGAGTGGTTCCAAACTTCTTCCATTTAAGAATGATGGAGGCCTTCAATGCTGCAGAAATTGTGCCTCGACCCAATCCTGTCTCGGCACTCTAAGGTCAATTCCTTCAACCTCATGGCTTGGTTTTTGCTCTGACATGCACTGTGGGACTATATGTCCAATCATAGGACAGCCACAGCTGGCAGCTCTGTCCCTGCCTCCTGAGAGGCCTCCTCTGAATGACCCGCCCCCTGGCTGTCCCCACTGTCCCTTTTCTCACCCCCCATTGTCTGTCTGCCCCTGTAAGGAGCTAGTCTGTCCCGGTGCACCACCACTTTGCGTCCCCTTGGTGGGCTCTGGATGCGGTACACTACCTCCCCCACACGCTCCAAGATCTGACAGTGCCCCAACCATGCACTGTCCAGTTTAGGACACCGCCCCTTCTTCCTGGCTGGGTTGTGCAGCCACACCAGCTCACCCACCTCAAAGTGGCGCACGGCCATGGAGCGGGGCAAATAACCGGGCCCGGACTGGGCACCGGTGGGGTAAACGGCTCCGGCCATGGAGCGGGGCAAATAACCGGACCCGGACTGGGCACCGGTGGGACAAACGGCTCCGGCCATGGAGCGGGGCAAATACCCGGGCCCGGACTGGGCACCGCTGGGGTAAACGGCTCCGGCCATGGAGCGGGGCAAATACCCGGGCCCGGACTGGGCACCGGTGGGGTAAACGGCTCCGGCCATGGAGCGGGGCAAATACCCGGGCCTGGACTGGGCAACGGTGTGGCGAACGGCTCCGGTCATGGAACGGGGCCGACGACCGGACCTGGCCGAGCCCGGACTGGGCACCAGTGTGGCGAACCTCTCCGGCCATGGGGCGGGGCAGACGACCGGACCCGGACTGGGCACCGGTGGAGCGGACTGCTCTGGCCCTGGAGCGGAGCAGACGACCGGACCCGGACTGGGCACCGCTGGAGCGGACCGCTCCGGCACTGGAGCAGAGCGACGACCTGGACCCGGACTGGGCACCGGTGGAGCGGACTGCTCTGGCCCTGGAGCGGAGCAGACGACCGGACCCGGACTGGGAACCGGTGGAGCGGACTGCTCTGGCACTGGAGCGGAGCAGACGACCGGACCTGGACTGGGCACCGGTACAGCGAAAAGCTCCGGTCTGTGGACCATCACGGGAGGTCGGGTGCGTGGAGCCGGCACTGGAGGCACCTGGCTGGGCACACGCACTGGAGGTCGGGTGCGGGGGGCAGAGCAGAGGTCCGGACCCGGACTGGGCACCGGTGAAGCGGACTGCTCTGGCACTGGAGCGGAGCAGACGACCGGACCCGGACTGGGCACCGGTAGAGTGGACTGCTCTGGTCCTGGAGCGGAGCGGACGACCGGACCCGGACTGGGCACCGGTGGAGCGGACTGCTCTGGCCCTGGAGTGGAGCAGACAACCGGACCCGGACTGGACACCGGTGGAGCGGACTGCTCTGGCCCTGGAGCGGAGCAGACGACCGGACCCGGACTTGGCACCGGTGGAGCGGACTGCTCTGGCACGGGAGCGGAGCAGACGACCGGACCCGGACTAGGCACCGGTGAAGCGGACTGCTCCGGCAATGGAGTGGAGCCGACGACCGGACCCGGACTGGGCCACTCCGTCATCTCCTTCTCGACCTCTTCCTCCATTTGCCTCATCTCCCCTAATATGCCTCCATAATATGCCTCTAGGTCTTCCTCTTCCTCCTTACTCCTGGCCCCCCAATAGTACTCCGGCCTCACCATCGTCCACATGGGGGGTGGTCTGGCCGCGAGGAAGAAGCGCCAGTACCACTCGTCCACATGGGGAGTAGTACTGGCGCTTCTTCCTCGCGGCCAGACCACTCCCCATGTGGACGATGGTGAGGCCGGAGTACCCGACCTCCGGTGCGCCTCCCCAGTCCGGCGCTTTTTCTTGGGGTTGCTTTCGGGCTCCACGCCTTCTTGAGCCCTATTCACGACGCTGCTTTCCCTCCCTTCTTTCTCCCCCGAATAGCGCTGCTTGGTCTCTTGGTGGGTCATTCTGTCACAAAGGGGTGTAGAAATCGACCAAGGCGCAGCGCAGTGACAGTTCGTCATGATATTTAATAAAGTAAATATTCTCAGTGAGAACTATACACAAACAATAACGTATTGACAAACGTAAACACTACTTACTTTCCCTGACATTTGAGATAATAACCCACACCTAGGGTGTGGAATCTACAAACATAAGTAGGATCCCTAATTAGAGACAATGCATAGCAGCTGCCTCTAATTAGGGATCCAACACAAAACCCCCACATAGAAAATATAACCTAGATCTGTCAGACTCTGACCATGGCTACATAGAAAGGCCAGAGCCTGACAATCACGTCTTTACTAATGATGCAGAAATTTGATTGAAAGCAGTATCCAGATCCATCTGATGTAGTGATCACAATATAGTAGCCATATCTAGGAAAACCAAAGTTCCAAAGGCTGGGCCTAATATAGTGTATAAGAGGTCATACAATAAGTTTTGTAGTGATTCCTATGTTGTTGATGTAAAGAATATTTGTTGGTCTGTGGTGTGTAATGAGGAGCAAACAGAGACTGCACTTGACACGTTCATGAAATGGCGTGTTCCAGTTACTAATAAGCATGCACCCATTAAGAAAATTACTTTAAAGACTGTTAAATCCCTGTGGCTTGATGAGGAATTGAACAATTGTATGGTTGAGAGGGAGGCAAAAGGTATGGCAAATAAGTCTGGATGCACAACCGATTGACAAACGTACTGCAAATTGAGAAATTATGTGACTAAACTGAATGAAAAGAAGAAGAAACTACACTATGAAACAAAGATAAATTATTTAAAGAATAATAGTAAAAAGCTTTGGATCACCTAAAATTGAATTTGAATCAGATTAGCAAACTTAGACATGGCATGCCAGCAGCGAACGCTGACACTACACATCCAAGTATATCTGACCAAATTATGAATTCTGTAAAGTCAGTGTGGAAGAGGTGAAAAACATTATTGTTGTCTATCAACAAGGTCTGACAACTTGGATGGAAAATGACTGAGGATAATAGCATTGAAAAAAGGTGCACATTTATGTTTGTGTCACCCGAGCGAGTCAGACGACTATGACGACACACCAATTGTGTTTGATGGATCGCGGGAAAAGAGCAGGAATAGGCTTCTGTAGGCTACAGTCCAAGCTATGTCTTCCAATGGTGCGACTTCTGTCGGCATTCAAAGATGATCCAAATTGAATAAACGCTTCAAGGTAAGGATGACGGCGATACGCATATCACTTATTATTGATCTACATAGTGCATTGATGTGAATCACACTGCTGCTCTCTCATTTAGCTATTTGCGCCTTACGGATTGTGGTTGTTGTGGATGGCTGTTCAGAAATCTAAATGTGTATTTGAACACAATAATGGTTGAATTCAAGAAGTTTAAGCTGCCTATCAATCATTGTTTTTGAAACCAGTGGACAGCCAGTGAAAAATTTGCTCTTGGAAACCTTTATGGTTTTCAGGTTTGGTTGTAAGGTCCTGACTGAGGTCAGGTCTCTGACTCCCTCTAGAGGGAGTGGGATGGCCACAGTCAGATCCTTACACTCACTAGGTTGGTGTTGGGTTTTGGGGGATCCCCAATTAGAGTCAGCTGTCTTGAGATGTCTCTAGTTGTGGAGTCTATTTAATTGCACTTCACGTCCACCTGGGTGTGGATCATTGTGTGTGTTTGTATAGTACTTGTCTGTGTGCTCACTGTATTACGTTTCTTGTTTTTGTTTCGCATGTGAGTATTAATAAAGATGTTTGCATTCACCTCTCGCTCTGCGCCTCGACATTGGTGACATTGGTGTCCAGAGATCTCTCAGTTTTGGAATTGGTGCCCAATTAGAGGCAGCTGCACCGCATTGTGTTATGTTCAGCATTCCCACCTGTGTTTGTGGGTTTTTGTGGGTTTTCTTTTTGTGCACACCAGTTCATGGTCTCGCCTTTGTTCGGAATTTTGGATTACTTCACAGGAATGTATTCTCACCACAGCTCTGCGCTTCGGGTAAGGAGCTCATGAGGGGAGCTCATGAGGGGTAAGGAGCTTGTCTCTACGAAGAGGAGTACCTCCATTGTTCAGTCCTGGGAGGAGCATTGAACCCAGGACAGCGACGACACCGGCGGGTGCCATGTCGGCGTGCCAGGGGGCAGGCCCAGCGTTCAGCCCAGAGGAACCCCCATGTCGTTTTTTTTGGGGGGGGGCTATGGGGGTGGTCTGGCAGGGATGAGGAAGCACCGAGACCAGCATCCACATGGGGTCTGGCAGAGCCAGAGTACTACTTAGTGGTCGGAGTCAGAGGAAGGAGAATATCGAAGGGAGATGTTCTTGGGAATAGTGGAGCAATGCCGGCAGCATTGGGAGGAGTACGAAGGTGACAAGGCGGAGCTGGAGGGTAGGCAAAACACTGACTGTTTTGCCACAGCAGACTGTGTGATGTGTCCTCCTCTGCTTCTGTTGGGGGTTTCATTCCTCTAAAAGCACCACAAGCTGAAATTACGTTACCTGTTCCTGTAGAATTCCAGTCACTAGAAGAGAAAATTCCTTCAAGCTGCATGCAGAGACATAAAAATGGTATCTATCTGATATCTCTCTAGACAGGGACTTGACAAATGAACCCGACACCATTGGATGGCCTGTGTCTTGTTTGTAGGAACAAACTCCTGTCCTCCGTACAGATATCTGTAGTTTGCTATCACTCATGAGGCAAAGTTTTGAAAAATATATATTTATTTTCTGTAAGAAAATACAGTTGATCGCACAACATTAATGCAAGTTTTTTACAGAATAAAATGTAGGATTAATCCACATTCAACCATTATATAATAAATAAATAAATAAATAATCAATATATATAACATTTTTACATTCATCTGAAACATTCTGTATTTCAATATAAAATTATCTTATTTGATGCTTTTCATGATGGACGTACATAGTAACATTCTGTATATCAATCAAACGTTTTTATTCTGACTACATACAGACATGGGAAGAACATTGACTGTTATATTTAAGACATATTTCAAAAGTAATAATTTAACAAATAAATATGTTTGTTGAAATAAATACATAAAACAATAACTCAAAACTTTTGAATACCTTTCAATAAAAACATAGTGATCAAGTCAGTAAATAGTACATCGAAAAATACATTAACAACCTAAACCTGAGAATTGTCTATAAATAATCATTACTTCTGTCACAAAGAGTGATGCAGCATATTTATGGGCCATATTACCCAAAGACATCAATCTATTCGATATAGAGATCTAGTTATTGTATCTCTGCGGTAACTTTCCCACATTCGTTTTCATTAAGGTTCTGGAGGAAAAGTATGTACTTCCATAGAAACTTCGGTGAACTGCGTAGTGTTTGCTTCCTCATGGGGCAGATACTGGCCTCCTTTAAAAATATAAATAATTGAGCCATTAGTACAGTATGTAGCCTTCATTTCCCTGAACCAACTTCTACCTCCACAGGTAGAGTGGGCAGAACAGTGCCGGAGCTGGACCGGAACATGAGTGCTACCGTCTGCCAATAACACTTCACTGAACAGTGTCTGCGTCCCAAATGGCACCTTATCCCAATTGGCCATGGTCAAAAGCAGTGCACTATATAGGGAATAGGGTGCCATTTAGGAGACACCCAGAGCGTTCAGGGAATGACCTGTCAAAAACACTTGAATAAACTGTATGTATTAAACAGAGGCAAATGGCAACATATTCCCTATATAGTGCACTACTTTTGACCAGGGCCCATAGGGACTGACCTGTCCAAAACACTTCACTAAACACTGTGTATAAAACAGTCAGTGTTCAGAAACTCACCTCAGGGGTAGAGATCTGAGGTAGAGGTAGATTCTGGATGTTATTCCGCAGTCTGTTCAGAAGTGGTTTGTGTTCCTCAGTCCGGGCCTTCACCTCGCTGACCACAAGCTTCAGCTCAGTGGCAAACACCCTCTGGCATCCACACTGCAACTAAAACATGAGATTTGATCAGTGCGTGCGTGCGTGCGTGCGTGCGTGCGTGCGTTCGTGCATGTGTGGATAGATGACTTACTGCATTGTCCATCATTTTTTTTGCTGGTACTCTGTACTGCTTTGGCTGTATGATTGAAGAAAACCAGTGTCATTAGATAAGAAAGATGCAGTCTACATTCAGAATGGCAGTATATTACAACCCCCAACTGGCTCCATCTCACTGTCTCTGTGTACTTATTTACTTTAGATAACATATCTCATTGAACCAATGCCCTGCAGTTTGTTACTAGCCACGACGATGCATATAGTATGGAGTTCACCACCCAACTGCTCACATGTGAACTACTGTTAGTGAGCTTAACTTTGAGCTTAACTCTTAAGTGTGCGTCCCAAATGGCACCCTTGTACCCATATAGGGCACTACTTTGCTCAAAACCTCTTAACTACCAGTGATGAGAACGTTCCTATTACAGTATACTTACCAAAGTGAAGTTCTCCTGAGTGAGATTGTTCAAGTCTTTCAGGATCTCTGAACGCAAGTTGTTGCCCAGACAGAGATGGAGCATGTTGAGGAACACAATGACAACAGCGACAGACTTCATCATTTTCATCCTCTGATTCTCTGTGTATTACTCTCTGTTTCTCTCTGTCTCTCTCTCGGTCTGTCGGTCCCTGTAGAATGTGTGAAGTGAGTATGGTAGAGATCAGAAGCATTGATGCTTTTTATGGCAAACAAACAGGAAGTTGTTGTGAGAAGGCGTAAAGAAACCATGATGTCACTGATGAAGCCTTGACACCAGGCCCTTTTCGGAGAGATCAAGGAAAACACAGTATCATCATCATCATTATCATCATCATCACCGCCACATCAATTGATGGTCAGGGATGATATTAGTTCATATATGAATCTGATAAAGATGTTTGATTAAGATTAAGATTAGGTACTTTATTGATCCCCGAGGGGACATTTCTTCGTCAAGCAGCTACGAAAAAACACAGGACAGGTGAAAAATGCCAGAACGAAAATACACAAAAGACAGATACACAATACATAGTGCGGCAGTATGAAAAAGTATAAAAATACAAGAAGTCTGGAGTGCAAAAAGCTATAAAGGCATTGCATATGTACACTATACATTGTTAGGTGAAAAAATTATAAAAAATATTGCAAGTTGATATAGATAAATAAGGAATATTTGCATGGTTAACTATACTATACAGGTCAATGGCAGAGAAATACTTAAATAGCTAAATGTGCGTATGATATAAGTGAGGGTAATAATAGTTTACTTAATATCCATTCTGGTTAAATGAACAGGTAAGTGAATATTTGCATGGTTAAATTAACTGTACGGGTAAATGACAGGAAGAGATACTTAAATAGCTAAATGTACGGGTAATAATTTAGGGTAATAATAATAATTCCCTTAAAATACAGTCCTTAGTGCAGGGTTTGATTACAGACAAATGCACGTATTGCACATTCGATATACTAAAAGCAATGAAAAAAGATACAACTGACAGGATACTAATATGCAGTCCTGAGTGAATGACTACGTAAGTTAAGTCCAAGAATTACTTACAATATTGCAAGTGTTATGATATAATAACTGTACATGAATATGTATGTACAATCCTGAATGAATGAGTGCTGAATGAATAAGTCCTGAGTGAATGAGTGATTACAGACCAGAGCGTTACTCACGGATGGATGACAATTGTTAAACTAGGTCCTAACACCGAAAACAGTTCAAGGTCTATGTTGCTGACGGCACAGCACCCCGGTGAGGCATTAAATAGTCTAATAGCCGCCGGCAGGAAGGACCTCCTATAGCGCTCTCTGGCACACCTTGGTGGGTTCAGTCTGTGACTGAAAGTGCTCCTCTGCATCATAACCATGGCAGGCAGAGGGTGGGTGACGTTGTCCATGATGGCCAGCAGTTTAACCAGGATCCGTCTCTCCGCCACCTCCTCTAGAGTGTCAAGGTTAATCCCCAGAACAGAGCTAGCCTTCCTGATCAGCTTATTTACCCGAGAAGCATCACCGTCCTTTATGTTGGCGCCCCAGCACACCACTGCAAAAACGACAGACTGGTAGAAGGTATGCAGTAGTTTACTGCACACGTTGAAGGACCTTAGTCTCCTCAGAAAGTAGAGTCGGCTCTGGCCCTTTTTGTACAGGGCCCCGGTGTTACCAGCCCATTCCAGCCTGCTGTCCATATGGACTCCCAGGAACTTGTTGAACCAACCATTTCCACATTCATCCCCTGTATAGGAACTGCAGTCAGTTTGGCCTTGGTTCTCCTGAAGTCTACAACCATCTCCTTTGTTTTGCTGATGTTGAGCTGAAGGTGGTTTTGCTCACACCACAGCACAAAGTCATTGATTGTGCTATGATGGATGGTTTCATGGGGTTGTGTCCACGACCGTGTGTGTTAACAAAATATTGACTTGTTAAATGAAAATCTATTAAAGATGTTTAGATCTACTGCTCTCTCAGCAGTTGAGTGTGTGTGCACATGGTAAGAGAGATCCCTCTCTTGCACTGGAAAAGCTATGGACAGTCAATATATTACACTGTGCTTTCATCAAATATAGGCTCTGATAGGTTGCAAAAACGTTTTGTGGAGACGTTTTGAGGATGTGGAGCTCTGGCCCCTTGTGCGAGATGACCCAGAGATCAGAGGAGGCTGCTGAGGGGAGGACGCCTCATAATAATCCTGGAATGGAGTGTTTGATACCATTCCATTCACTCCATTCCAGACATTATTATGAGCCGTTCTCCCCTCAACAGCCTCCCCTGACAGAGACACCTTGAGTTCTAGGCTACTATACGAGGTGGTGATCAGTGAGATTAAATGACACTATATTTATCTGGTTTCACAGACAGACCTGCCTCTTGAGCCTGCTTGAAGCACTCTGACCATGCTTGAATACATATTGCACATCTGCCCATGAGACAAATCTACCATGAAATGACTAGGTCAGGCAAGTTGCACACTGGGGCTGCATCTGAAATGGCACCCTATTCCCTACATAGTGCACTACTTTTAACCAGAGTCATATGGTCCCTGGTCAAACGTAGTGCACAATATAGGGAATAGGGTGCACCCAAGCTGTCAGTCTTACCAGTGTAAAAGTCACTTTCCAGCACAGGAGGTTGGTGGCACCTTAATTGGGGAGAACAGACTCATGGTAATGGCTGGAGCGGAATCAGTGGAACATCAAACACATGGGTGACATTCCATTCACTCTGTTCGAGCCATTATTATGAGCCGTCATCCTCTCAACAGCCTCTACCGCTTTCCTGTAAAGAAGCTGTGGGGTTTCTCAGCCTTCTCCAGTGTACTAATAATACTCTGTGTGTAGTAGAGTTACTGTAGTCTCTATGAAACCTTATCAGGTACTACCATCTCAACCACACTGCTGATGCTGGGTTAGATTTGTTTTCTTCTTTGAATTTTCTGTTGGGCCAAGATTTGAATAACTAGCCCTAACCTTAACCTTAGCCCTAACCTCAATTCCATTGATAATGGAATCTGAGCTGCTGCCGCCTATAGTCTTTGATTATTGTATGGTTTATGAACCTGGTCAGAACACATGGCAATCTGTGCCAAATTTAGACTATGTTCCAAATGGCACCCTATTCGTTATACAGTGCACTACTTCTACCAGAGCCCATATAGGGAATAGGGTGCCATTTGGGAAGCACCCTATGAGACGGTTATCTCTGACAGGTTTCCTGTCAGAACTCAATGTTTTGTATGTATTCACAGCTAGACCCACTCACACATCTCCTCCACGAGTCTGACTATATCTCACATGAAGAGCGCGCATTCAAGTTGATCTTACGTCTACATTCCCTGTACTTTAACCATATGCATGTACAGTATGTCACCATTAGCATGCTCTAATAAATTATCAAATGTTTTATTAATTATTTTTCCATTACAAATTCGGATGATTAAATTGTCCCCTCTCCCAGCCTTCCATCTCTAGCTGGTGTCAGCCAAGCATTCTGTGTCATGTGTTTACTTATGTTTGTTGTAATTTCATTTGACCTCAAAGTGGCTGTGTAATTGCTTATCACTTATGCATGCAGACCCCCATAATCAAGTCTAGAATGATTACACCAATTCACTAATATGTCCATGTAGTGGTAGAGCCTCACATTGGTTAAAGCAATAACATCATCCTATAGCTATAGCCTGAAGCTATACAGAATCAAGCAGAAACAACATCCTTTCAGATCTGTTCAAATATTATTATTATTATTATTATTATTATAAATAATTAAAATAGTTTGAGCGTTTGCTCTGGCCTGCCTGGAATGCCAGATTTGCGGGGTTGCAGGGCAGGGTTGCAGTTTTGGGGCTACTCAATCAATCAATCAAATATATTTATAAAGCCCTGTTTACATAAGCAGATATCACAAGTGCTATACAGAAACCCAGCCTTAAACCCCAAACAGCAAGCAATGCAGATGTGGAAGCACGGTGGCTAGGAAAAACTCCCTAGAAAGGCAGGAACCTAGGAAGAAACCTAGAGAGGAACCAGACTCTGAGTGGCCAGTCCTCTTCTGGCTGTGCTTATAATTATAGTACAGATTGGGCCAGGCAGGATATAACCCCACCTAAGGCTGAGTATAGCCCACGAAGATCTCCTCCACCACACGAGCGCGAGGGGGCGCAAAACCGGACAGGAAGATCAGGTCAGTGACTCAACACACTCAAGAGACGCACCCCTCCTAGGGACGGCATGGAAGAGCACTAGTAAGCCATTGATTCAGCCCCGTAATAGGGTCAGAGGCAGATAATCCCAGTGGAGAGAGGGGAGCCGGACAAGCAGAGACAGCAAGGGCGGTTCGTCCTACTGACCTACTGAAGAGATGAGTCTTCAGTAAAGACTGAAAGGTTGAGACCGAGTCTGCGTCTCTCACATGGCTAAGCAGACCATTCCATAAATATTGAGCACTATAGGAGAAAGCGCTGCCTCCAGCTGTTTGCTTAGAAATTATAGGGACAATAAGGAGGCCTGTGTCTTTTGACCGTAGCGTACATGTACAGTAGGTATGTACAGCAGGACCAAATCGGAGAGATAGGTAGGAGCAAGCCCATGTAATGCTTTGTAGGTTAGAAGTAAAACCTTGAAATCAGCCCTAGCCTTAACAGGAAGCCAGTGTAGAAAGGCTAGCACTGGAGTGATATGATAAATATTTTTGGTTCTAGTCAAGATTCTATCAGCCTTGTTTAGCACTAACTGAAGTGTATTTAGTGCTTTATCTGGGGAGCAGGAGAGTAGAGCATTGCAGTAGTCGAACCTAGAAGTGACAAAAGCATGGATTAGCTTTTCTGCACAATTTTTTGATAAAACATTTCCGATTTTTGCAATGTTACAAAAAAAGCTGGAAAAAAGCTACATAGCATCCCTCTGTTTGGATGGTGGCAAATGTTTTACTTTTAAACAGAGATGCTAGTTCTAGGTCCCAAGAAACAAAGAGATCTCCTGTTGGATCTGACAATTAATTATGATAGTTTAAAGTCATAGCCAGCTAGCTAACATAGCATCCCTCTGTTTGAGCAGGATGTTTTAGTAGTCTAAATTGGCTAGCTGCATTTGCTAGCTAAATAAGTGAAACTGAAAAAAGGGGAAATCTCTCTTTCTCTATTTCTCTCTTGCTTCTCCTTCATTTTGGAAAAAAAAGTATTTTTTCAAAACTTATCAACTATTGTCTTTCTCTCTCTTTGAGTCAACTACTCACCACAATGTACACACTGCAGTGCTAGCTAGCTGTAGCTTATGCTTTCAGAACTAGATTAATTATCTGATCCTTTGATTGGGTGGACAACATGTCAGTTCATGCTGCAAGAGCTCTGATAGGTTGGAGGATGTCCTCCGGAAGTTGTCATAATTACTGTGTAAGTCTATGGAAGGTGGTGAGAACCATGAGCCTCCCAGGTTTTGTAATGAAGTCAATGTACCGAGACGAGGACGGAAGCTAGCTGTCCTCCGGCTACACCATGGTGCTACCCTACAGAGTATTATTGAGACTACTGTAGACCATCTTTGCATAATAGTGTATTTTAAACAGTTATTTGGTGGCGTGATTATATTTAGATTTTTATCTAAAAAGGTTAACTTTTTAAATGTTTTACAATTCAAATTTGTATGAAATTCACTGAGGAGGATGTTCCTCCCCTTTCTCCTCTAAGGACACTCCACTTTTTGCGACAGTCTCAAAAATACATTTGGGATTGTTCTTATTCTCCTCAATTAGGTTGGAATAATAGGTTGACAGAGCAACAGTGAGGGCTCTTCGATATTGCACGGTACTGTCTTTCCAAGCTAGTCTGAAGATTTCCAGTTTGGTAGAGCGCAATTTCCGTACCAATTTTCTGGAAGATTGCTTCAGGGCTCGTGTATGTTCTGTAAACCAGGGAGCACTTTTTTTGTGACAAATGCTTTTGTTTTTAGAGGTGCGACTGCATCTAGGGTATTACGCAAGGTTACATTTAGATCCTCAGTTAGGAGGTTAACCAATTTTTGTACTCCCGACGTGGTTAGGTGGAGGTAGTCTGGAAGAGCATCTAGGGTTGCCTGAGAATTTATAGCATGGCTTTTAATGATCCATGGTTGTGGTCGGAGCAGAGTTTTGTTAATTTTTCAATATCGTTGCAACTCCCATACGGACTCGGGAGAGGCGAAGGTCAAGATGGGACAAGGAAATCCCGGGTGGCCAAACTCTCCCCTAACCCGGACAATTGTGCGCCGCCTCATGGTTCTCCCGGTCACAGCTGACTGTGACACAGCCTGGGATCCCGGAGCAGATTATTTGTTGCGATTGGAAACTTAATAAAATGTTGTTCCAATAGTTCAGGATTATGAGGAAAAACATTTTGATCCAGAATATTTATTCCACGGTACAAAACTAGATCCAGGGTATGACTGTGGAAATGAGCAATTGAATTCACCCAAAAAAAAAATATATTATGACTACAAGGTCCGATAGGAATTCAGGGAACTCGGTGAGGAATGCTGTATACGACCTAGGAGGCCTGTAAACAGTAGCTATGAAAAGGAAATGAGTTAATTGGCTATGACTTGGAAGTGAAGGATCTAACATTAAGTAGCCATATTTTGAGAATAATGGCAGGAATGGAGTTTTTTATTCAAGTGAGATTGCTAAGGCGAACACCACCATGTTTAGTTTAGCCCAACCTTGAACGAGGCACAGACAGTCTCAATGGGGATAGCTAAGCTAACTACACTGACTATCTCATTGTGGATCGAGACCAGCAATTGGGTTGTGAGACTCTGCTGTAGAGCTCATTAGTCCCCATCACTCTATCCGTCCATTGAGCCAGGCAAGCTCAATCAAGCACAGATAAAATATATTAAATTATTTAAAATACTATTTAAACCTAGGTCTGCCTTCTGTGGAGACATGAAGTAGGCCTAACTATACAGCCTGACTCTCTAACCCAGAGATATGGGTTGCGTCCCAAATGACACCCTATTGCCTATATAGTGCACAACTTTTGACCACAGCCTATGGGCCTTGGTCAAAAGTTGTTCACTATATAGGGAATAGGGTGCCATTTGGGATGCAGTCACTGTGCCACCATGTTCATTCTCACAGCAGAAATAGCACGGTTGCTGTTGTCAATGGAGGATGTCCGGCATGGCTGAAGGTGACATTATAGTTTCAGTGTTGCTGCCAACCCACACGGGACCCCCTGAATCATCAGTGGTGTATGAGATTACAGAGCAGGGTAGAAAGGCCCAGAGAGCTGTGAGTCACTGTGGTTAGGCTAGCTGTGGTGGCCATTTTCTCTCAGGGTTAAATAAAGAGATCATTTGACTGCAGATAAGAGACCAGGGTGGAAAGGCCCAAACAGATCTGTGGTTGCCAGTGACAGCCTACATAGATTTACAGTACATGGTAATTTTGCGATAACAATAACGGTCCTATGGGGAAACCACAGAGGTCAAAAGATATTGAAGGTCATAAAGATACTATGGGTATGATAACAAGTAGTATTTTAATTTTTTTAATTGAATTTTAAAACATACAATCCACCTGCAGTGAAGCTGCTCAACATTTAGCAGACCCTCCCATCCAGAGCAACCCACAGAAGCAATCAGGTAAAGTGCCCCGCTCAAGGGCACATCGACAGATCCCTCACCCAGTTGACTTAAGGACCCGAACCAGCGACCTCTCGTCCACTGCCCCAACACTCAACCATCCAAGCCCCCCGCCCCCGAAAACCTCCCCCTCCATTCCCCATCCCCAAACCACCCCCTCCAAGCCACCATCCCCATCAAACCAACGACCAATACAAATAAAATAATAGAAAAAAACAACAATGTAAAACAAAATACATCATTTCCATGTGTGTGTGCATTTGAATGTGATATACATTTTTCTTAGTAATCTACTTGAGAACCATTTGGGGTTTAAGTAAACTTTTGTATAAGTGAAGCTTTTAAAATGTAATATTCTCAGCCCACCCAGTTCAAATTCATTACATAGATTGGCATGCTTTATCTTGTCTGGTTTAGCAAGCAAAATATTTTTTGCTCATATGATTTCAAAAACAAGTAGGCAGCTCCATAAGTAAGTGACTAACAAGTTAATCAGTGTATTTTTTCTCTATGGTTGCAGGATATTGTAAAATACACATTTTCTATTGAAGTCAATAAAATGCAAATTAATTCTTTAAAAATCGTACAATGTGATTTTCGGCATTTTTGTTTTAGATTCCGTCTCTCACAGTTGAAGTGTACCTATGATAAAAACTACAGACCTCTACATGCTTTGTAAGTGGGAAAACCTGCGAAATCGTCAGTGTATCAAATACTTGTTCTCCCCACTATAGATAAGGTAACAGCGGACACCCTTGTTTAACTCTTCTTGACAGTTAAAAAAAAATCTACTTTACTAATTTACTATTTTACACCTGGGGTTTCTATACATTACTTTTACCCATTGAATAAGAGACTCAATGGAAGATAAAACATACAGGCATTTACATATTCATTTCAGTCGTACTTTATCAAAGGCCTTTTCAAAATCTGATATGGTAGTGTTGTGGTTTGCCTCACCCCTAGAGAGAACTCTCACCCTCCCTCAAACCAAAAGACCATTCTCTAGTTAGACCCCATAGTAAGAGGTCATTAAAAATCTATTACTTACAATACAATACAACACAATTCAATTCAACGTATCTGAATGCAGTATGCCCCAATATGTTGGTATGTACACCACCTGATTTCTGTGACAATGGCTGACATCATTGAATTGCTTTGTCATTGAATGTTTAACATCAAATTAACATAACATTTGAGTAGCTGATTTGGTTATTCAGGCTGCCAAGATGATGACATCGGATCTCTAATCTAATCAGTTTCCTTTTAAGTGTGATGACTTGGTTCTAAAAGTGGTTGGAATCGGAAAGGTGCCATAAGTTCCAGTCAACAGTCAGAAGGTGATGTTTGTTACCTATGTCTCCACACCATCAGTGTGTGGGCAGAGAGATGAGTGGGAAGGTACATAATATGGGGGAAGGGGGGGATATTTCTCATGTCAGATGGTGTGATAGGAAGCCATCCCTAGTGTTCTCCTGACTCAGACAGGAGAGTTGTGAGTACGTCCACACTTCAAGCTGTCCCAAATCTCATCCTGTCTACTATAGTACTTTTCCACTAAGCTTGTTTGCTTGCATGCCAGTGTGTGTGTCGGTGTGTGTGTGTGGACGTGTTTAACTATACAAGAATAGTAAACCAACAAAAATTTGACCTGCTGGGGACATTTTGTGGGTCCCCAAAAGGTCAAGTGCTATTTCTAGGGGTTTTAGGGTTAAGGTTAGAATTAGTGTTAGGGTTAGAATTAGGTTTTAGGTTAGGGTTAGTTTTAGGGTTAGGGTTAGGGGCTTGGAGCTAGGGTTAGGTTTAGTGTTAGGGGTTAGGGAAAATAGGACTGTGTGTGTGTGCACTTACATTTGTGTGTGTGTGTGTGTGTGTGTGTGTGTGTGTGTGTGTGTGTGTGTGTGTGTGTGTGTGTGTGTGTGTGTGTGTGTGTGTGTGTGTGTGTGTGTGTGTGTGTGTGTGTGTGTGTGCATCAGCTGGAAACTTCAAAAATGATTGTGTGATGATATGATGCCTGCAACAGATTTCCGCTCACAACCCATCTATTTCTTGAACCCATCACGTAAGCATGTCTATCACACAGACCTCACCATGAGATATATCCACTGATAGAGAAAATAGAGCCATGGGATGTGGATGGATAATACCACATCACAGTGTGTGAAATTCCCAAACAATAGAGGGAGCTGCTGTGTTCACTTCTTTGACCAATCCATCGTTAGAACATCTCAAGATATCTAATTATTCCAAATACGTGAGAGATCAAAATGTTAACTGGAAACGCCGTCCCCTCCCCCACATACCCACCTGTTTTTCTACCTTTCCATAATGCAATGATGAACGAGCAGAGACAGAGGATACCTCCCAAATGGCACCCTATTCCCTATATAGTGCACTAGTTTAAACCATCAAGCTATGGCTCCTGGTCAAACGTAGTGCACTATATTGGGAATAGGGTGCATTTGGGACCTTACTGGTGACCTATGACCAATGTCCCCTATTTGTGCTTGCGTGTGCATAGGAGGAACGAGTGATGCTAACTGTTTAGAAACTCCAGTTGGTCACAGCTGAGCTAAATAAAATCTATGAATCAGCAGCACTTTAAAGGTATTTTCCAACCAATATGGTTTTAACCTAAATGCAGTGCAATCCATTGACTTACTGTGAAGCATAACCTCCAACAGTTGGAAAGTGAATTTATCTCTGGCCAGTAGAGAGCAGTACAGAATGTTGTTCCCTCCACCGCTGTATCAAATGTTGATCATTTTAATTATGTGCAATATGTTTGTGTCTGGGTGGATGTTTGTCCTCAAGGAGATGTGCAAAGGGAAGGGATCAATGCTGCTGTATCGCTTTCCAACCAAGGTGCATGAATTGAGGAGCAAACTGAAGGAGAGAGGACATTCAGCAACACCTAGGACAATGGAATTTAATTTAAAAAAAGCTTCTTTATCGCTAAAAGTAGAACCAGCACGTCTTGGCTTTAAAGAAAAACCTGATGAAGGCGAAAGGCTGAAATACGCTGGTTCTCTGTTTAGCAATAAATACGCTTTTTTATTTAATTGCATTGTCCGAGGTGTTGCTGAATGTCCTCTCCTCCTCATGGAGGTGTGAATGGATCTAGATGAGAATATGATGCAAAGGAAAACATGTCTGGGTTCTGACAGGAAATCATGAGGCAGCAGAGATAACCATCTCATACTCTGAAACAACTCAACGACCTAAATGGAACCCTATTCCCTATATAGTGCACTACTTTTGACCAGGGCCCATAAGGTAGAGCAGTATATATGTAATACAGTGCCATTTGGGACATGCAGCCATACTCTGAAACAATTTCAGCAACCCCGAGACCCATGCTATGGAACACAAATATATTAGTGGTGTCTTGCTTATCTATCTATCTATCTATCTATCTATCTATCTATCTATCTATCTATCTATCTATCTATCTATCTATCTATCTATCTATCTATCTATCTATCTATCTATCTACCTACCTACCTACCTACCTACCTACCTACCTACCTACCTACCTACCTACCTACCTACCTACCTACCTACCTACCTATCTATCTATCTATCTATCTCTGCTGTTTGTCCCCAGAACAATGACAGACCAGACCAATTTGTTGATAAAGATTCATTTTTTAGTATATTGTCAAACATTTCAGTAAAAATGAATGGGATTACTTCCTCTGTAGTACATCAAGCAAAACATTTTGATACAACATAGAAATGCACTTACATGGAAGCAAGTAAATAGATAGCTAAGGAAAGTTTAGACTTGACATCATAAGTGAATCCATTTTCTTTCTTTCTTTCCTTTTCAAGCACCCTCCACAGTTCCACTGCTTCCACGAGGGAACCAACCAAAACCCCTTCAGATTTCTGCGTACTTCACTTCAAGGTATTTCGATGGAAGGTGTTCTCCCTGTCCTACCCACACTTCAAGATATCATCTTCTCTACTCTTTCAACCTGCTACCTGTGTTATGGGCTGTGAACTGCCACAGTTACTCAGGGTATTTTCCCCTCCACAGTTTCAATTAAAAGCCTGATAGCACCCGTTTACAATGCGTTTACAATGTTAGGAACCATGATGGATGACAAATCATTCCCAACATAAAGTTGCGACATTGTAGGCCTTCGTGTAATGTCATGGGCATCAGAAGTCCAGGTTTGGAGGTTGGTTCCACCATTTCAATTCTTTAAGAGGGTTTACCTCTTGGCCTGTGCTGCCTCTTGGTCGATAGTGAATATGAGATTGCAGTTTTCCAAGCGGTCAGGTCCCCAGTGTGTGTTTAAAGTGTGGCTGCAGGTCTTCAGGGCTGAGACCGTTCGCAAAGTGTTCGCTGATCTCCTCGTAGAGAGAGAGGCCGATGCCCTCTGCAATGACACACATAGACACTCAACAACACAGGCAGGCACGCACAGACACACACACAAACACACTTGCACACACAAACACACTTACTCATGATGCGGCTGTCTCTCAGAGTCTTCAGCGTGACAACCACGCCCCCTGCGTCCCTCAGCTGAAACTCCTCCCCATCACCCTCTGCAGGGAGCTCCAGAGCATCACGGGCATAGTGGACCACCATCATCACATCCTCATCTTCCTCATCCTCCTCCTCAAAGTCATCAGGGTACTCACTAGGGTCCTCCACTTCAGGTGTCACTGCACACAGATGTGAATGGTTGATTAAAGTACTGAAATGTAACTTTTGGAGAGCTGTCCACTTATTTTTTAATTTTTTATAATGGATTAGCTATGAGGATCCAGCACACAACTTTTGAGTGAGCAACACATTGTTTATTAGCCCTATTTGTCTCTATCAGGTTTACCATTAGCTTCCATGACAGCATTAACAAGTGTAGAGGTTGCCTCATCCTCTCTGTGTTCCTCTATGGAAGACAAGCTGTGGTCGTCATCAAAGTCCTCAGAGTAGTTAGACTGGCCTACACTGACCACATCGCCCTCTACCTCCTCAGCATCACTGGGACAGGGCTCTGTACTGTCCCCCTTCTCCTCCTCCTCCTCTTCCCATGTATAGGAAGGTGTTAGTGGAAGTGGTCCTGAGAGAAAGAGAGAGTCACACAAGCACCAAAGACAGCATAAGAAAAACACAATAGGGCCTAAACAATATAAGAGTTAAGCCTGTAATCAGAGTACCATAGTTACTGTCACTGCTGCTGTCCTCCTTCCATTCAGTCACGACCAAGCTCAGATCTGCAGGTGAGCTCACAGGTCCAGGTGTGTTCACAGAGCCAGGTATTTTCACAGAGCCTGGTGAACTCACAGAGCCAGGTGTTCTCACAGAGCCAGGTGTTCTCACAGAGCCAGGTGAGCTCACAGAGCCAGGTGTTCTCACAGACTCACAGACCCCACTAGAGAGGGGTATGGATCTGGAGTCTACGTTATCATACACTGTTAGCTCTATCTCCATGTGCTTGACAAACTCTCTGAGATGTTCCCGTACATAGGCCATGCCCAGTATGGCTCCAGCACTAGGTCTGTCCTCAGGCACTGGACAAAGCAGTATCTGGACCAGAGAGGTGATGCTGTCTGAGTAGGTCGGGGGCACAGGGCTGTACTCTCCTCTGATGATCTTATAAAGCAGACTGAGCAGGTTGGAGGCAGCGAACGGCGGTCTGAGAGCACAGATTTCATACAGCAAGCATCCCAGTGCCCAGACGTCAGACTTAGAACTGTATGGAATGTCCTGACACAGCTCTGGACTCAGGTAGCTGGGGGTACCAACACAGGTACAAGCCATATCCACTGTGTTGGTCATTATCTTGGATATCCCAAAGTCCCCCACCTTTACCACGCCTCTCTTAGTTAGAAGCACATTGGAGGTCTTGATGTCCCGGTGGAGGATTCTAGCTGAGTGGATGTAGCTGACTGCCATGGTAACCTGTACAAACCATTCCATTATCATACACTCTGGGAAATAGTCCCCTGTCTTTCTCTCCTTGACTTTGTCATCCAGTGTCCCTCCATCACAGTAGTCCATGACTATGTAGATGCATCCATCATTTGAGTCAAAGAGAGCCTCGCTGCAGGTCACTATGTGAGGGTGATTCAGCCTCCTGAGGATTTCAGCTTCTTGTAGGATGGCCTCTTTGGTCTTTGTTTTGCGAGAGTCGTCTGCTTGTATTCTTTTCACTGCATGCAGTCTCTTAGACTCCACGTGCTTCATCAGGAATACTTCTGCTGCTCCACCTCTGCCCAGACACAGAATATTATTGTACAATTCCATTATCGTTAGTAAAATGTTAATCAGTTATTAGCCATCTCTTTGAACGAGAGAAAAAAATGTTACGTTCCATGCCTTGGTGTGTAGTACAAGTACTTGTAGCTGAAAACTATCGCAAAACAAAAACAAACGTCACCTTGAACCTTGTGTTTAGTCTGATTCCCATAGTAACCGTCTGGCTCAGCCCACAGGGTAAATACCTTTTTTTTTATTGGTCGAAAATGCTTTAGCCAACACTGTTCAGAAACGTTTCCAGTGAAGCTCAACATTTTAATTTACCCCATTGAAACCAAATGAGCAAACATCATACATTGCTTTTTAAAATCAATATGCATTGGGAAACGATGTAATATAAAACGGTGCGTATAGGAAAAGAGGCATGTTCAAAAGCATCTAAACTGAATGCTGCAAGCGCAGTTTAGCGCACATTTATGATAAAGCAGAAGCAGAACTACCAAGCGTGTGTTGTAGTAGATGGCTAGCTAGAAGTTCTCTTTCCAGTTGTCCCATTCATTTTCAGTAACGGGTATTTTCAAGAATGACACCTGGGGGGAAAGGTGCCAAGGATATGGGGGAGGAAAGGAAAGGTGGTAAGGGAGGCAAAGGTTACTTTATTCTAAACTAAATTGACTAGGCATGTTGCTGGATTGAGAAACATGCTAACTAGCCAACTGTACACAGTTGTGTGCAGCTCAGTGTGCCCTGGTCAAAAGTAGTGCACTACAAAGTGAGTAATTTGGGATGCAGGTGTAGTGTTGTTCAACAGATAATTGTTTATTTTATTTAACTAGGCAAGGTAGTTATGAAGAAATTCTTATTTACATTGACGGCCTATCGGTGAACAGTGGGTTAACTGCCTTGTTCAGGGGCAGAACGACAGATTTTACCTCGTCAGCTCAGGGATTCGATCCAGCAATCTTTCGGTTACTGGCCCAACGCCCTAACCACTAGGCTACCTGCCGCCCCAATGGTATGTTCCCTGACCGGGAATCGAACCCGGACAGCGGCGGTGAGAGCGCCGAATCCGAACCACTAACCCTTAGGTACCCAGGCTAGTGTGTGTGTGAAGGAAAGAATATCCCTATTAACCCGTTCTTTGTGCTAATAATATACTTGTTAAAAACATTGCACTCAAGCAAGTCCAGTTCTGCCCTGCATCGTTGTCATTAGGAAATGACACTGATGAGTCTGAAATGTAGATGGGGAAATAATGCCATTGTACCCGTTTTGTAACGGATGTATTTTTGAAAATCTATGTATTCTTTCTCTGTGTTCTGTAGACGTTGTTGCTAGTCAGATTTGGTCAATGATATTTGAGACTGTTCTGCATTCCTGTAATGATAAGATGGCAGTAGTGACATTACTGTGCTTTCACTTACCAGTGTCTGCTTACATTTATGTAAATCAAATCAAATTTGACTGGTCATATACACGTGATGTTATTTCGGGTGAAGCGAAATGCTTGTAAAAAAATGTATTCTTCCTGGCTGTATGTAATGGCTCAAAACAATTTCTGAGCTAATGATGTAAAAAAAAAAAAAAGTACATTAACAAAATATTGCAGTTTCTTTGAGTCAAATTGAATTGACTAAAATAAAAATGAAACAAGGATAAAAACGCATGATTTATGTCTTTATTATTTTTTTTTTATTTCACCTTTATTTAACCAGGTAGGTCAGTTGAGAACAAGTTCTCATTTGCAACTGCGACCTGGCCAAGACAAAGCAAAGCAGTGCGACAAAAACAACAGAGTTACACAGTAAACAAACATGGTCAAAAACACAATGGAAAGTCTTATTATAGTGGGTTTTTATCACAAAAAAACAAATGACACGTCCATTGCTAAATGTGATCTAGCAGAGATGAATTGCAAACATTAATCATATGTTATCTATATTATCCAGGGTCAATTTGACATGAACAGTACCACAAAGAGACCAAAAAGTGACCACCACACAAGGGGTAAGAGCTAGTCTTGGTCAGCGCTCAATTTAGAAGAAAGTTACAGCCATCCATTGCTTTAGAAAAGCCAAAGCATAGACTTGAATACAATTCGGTTGTTCATCCTTTCCCTATCTAACATGTTATTTGGTTTATTTTGCTTAGCATATGTCACACCAACTGTGTCACTCAGGAAACGAATACATGCATTAGCTTGATCTCCAAATTATTACTAAATGTTTAAACCATGTCCTTCTGTGTGCACCTTATAACTGCAGAGGACATACAGTCCATTAGGCTGCCCTAACCCATAGCTTTACTCCCCCCCTCTCAGAATAGGAACAGAGATTTACATCACACTGGAATACAGTTATTTAATTCCAGGGGTCACATGCTTTGGGGGACATTGTGGTGAATAAAAATGTTTTGTATTTCTGACTACTTTGTTGTATTTATTTTATTACAAAATACTTTAGGCACACAGTACCTTCATTAACATAACTTGAAAAAAAATGGGCAGTTTTACCAACTATTATAAAACCGGTACATACTGGCATAAAAAAATAACATCTTAAAGCAGGAACCAAACAGACTGAAACTTGTCTAATAAGAAATGCTTGTATCGTAGCCCGTTGCAATCCATTTTGCCATTGTGTGCCCTAATGAATAAGACCCTGAAACCAGATTAAAGTAGGCCTCAGCTACTCCAGTCCTGGAAGCGGAAACAGTCACTGGCGATCTTCCAGACAGGCTGATCACTGGTGGGTGAGGCCTGGGCTGTGAGGAGGAAGTTCTGATTGAAGTAGCGCTGCTTTTGTCCATCAAACTTCACCTGTCCTGCTGTCACCACCATCAGCGTGGTCTGGCCCTGGGTTGCCAATTCTGTATGGAAATATAAGCAGGGGAATGTGTTGTTGGCCTCATTCCACCATCCTGATCACATTCTGTTTCTCTATTGTGTGATTATTTATACTTTATATGGGTCTATACATTTCTACCTCTAAAAACATGTTCCCATGTTTAATTGAATGTATAATATCACATGTGCATACGATTCAATCATTGTTTACATTGTGACTGAAGAAATCCCAATAAAAATTGATGGAAAGAATCTCACCGTGTACTGGCTGACAGTCCAGAGTCTGGACACTGAACTCACTGGAGGGAAGTGACTCAAAGAACTCCCCGAGAGCAGCCTGCCCTGACACAGCGTTCCCATTCCAGACCAGGGTTGCTTTGTCCAGGTAGAGACGCATCAAGTTCTGGGTGGAGATCAACAGTAGGGAGTTAGCTATCTAGCTAGAGCTGAGATATTTCAAGATGCTCACTTAGAAGCGTTTTCCAAAGTATGGATTCAGAGGGAGGTGTTTGTACCTGTGTGGTTCTGTGCATTCACACTGAGCCCAGATGAATCAGTACCTACCCTTCTTTTCTTGTCCATGCAGTCATAATATATGTTGGTGAACTCCTCTGAATACCTGCATGACGCGTCAACTTGGGTCCTGAAATCCTGGAGAAGGGACAAGAGGTGTGATTGATTGTGAATGACAGCCATTAACAACAACTTAGTCAATACAGAGATATGCCTTGGAAATGTTTTTATGTGGACCATAGAATTACATATTAGAACAAATTTAATTCAATTGGATCTGTGTCAGACCATAGCAACCCTGTTGTTACAGAGCCATGGGTTACAGCAAGGGTCTGTGATTTTGGGATTTAAAAAAAAACACTCCAGGCCATTCTTGAATGTCTAAAAATAGATATAAAGTATGTCGAAATTATAATGGGCCTATCAGTTTTAAAATAATGCCCTTTTTGGGGGGACCAGTATGAAAAAAAAAAAAATATGAAAATGTATATACTCACTACTGCTGTCTGCTAAATGAATAAAATGTAGATGGCAGTTCACCATGATATAGGCCTGTAGGTAGGTGTCAGTGCCTGTAGGCCTTCATCATGTGGAACTGCAGCCTAGCCTGGCACAAAGTTATTTACTTGTTGTGTGGGTGTCAATTGGTTCTATGTATTTATGTGCAAGCAGTGGCACTCTATTGTCCAAGTCAAATATCCACTCAGAGACAAAAAAGTATATAATTGCTGGTTCAAACCAACAGTGTATGCTGTGGTCTAAGGCACTGCATCTCAGTGCTAGAGGCATCACTACAGACCCTGATTGGGAGTCCCAAAGGGCTGCGCACAATTGGCCCAGCTTTGTCCAGGTTTGGACGTCATTGTAAATAATAATTTGTTCTTAACTGACTTGCCTAGTTAAATAAAAGGTTAAATACAATAAAAATATATATTCATAATCTCGTTGGCTGCATTGGTGGCTCCAGTGGGATAATCCCTCAGTATCAGGCTTTTGTGAACCGTGTCCAGTTGTCCACATTTAGGGTTTGTGAAGGTGTTGTGAAGGCCTAGTAGTGTAGCTAGGTATCTTAACAAATATATAACCCAACAACTAAAAACGTAGCTACAATAAAGAACACATGAGGTTAGTTTATGCTAGTTAGCTAGCTAGACGATAAACTTACAACTGTTGCAGCCATAACGTTTGCTGTAGAGTTTTTCTGTTGTCTTTCCTCGTCGTCAAATGGACAGGTAATTTCTACATTTGAGAGATATTTAAACTTCAAAACCACGATTCTTATAAAAATGAGTGTGATTCAACATTATTTTTAAATCGACAAGCGTGTGACGCAATTACTTCCGCTGGTCATTGATCATGTTTCTTCAAAATAAAAGTTATTTGTAGTGAACTTTATATGAACATCGCTGGGTCTTTCTTCTTCTTCTTTGGGATTGTGTTGGCGGATCTCGTCCAACTTTTAAGGTACATACATCGCCACATACTGTACTGGAGTGTAAGCCCAGCCCAGCCTACCTACATTAAATTATCTTAGTTCCTCTAAGAAAGTGAAATATAGGACATCAAGGACATCAACCACCCAAGCCACTGCCTGTTCACCCCGCTGTCATCCAGAAGGCGTGGTCAGTACAGGTGCATCAAAGCTTGGACCGAGAGACTGAAAAACAGCTTCTATCTCAAGGTCATCAGACAGCTAAACAGCCACCACTAGCACATTAGAGGCTGCTGCCTAAAGGCACAGACTAGAAATCACTGGTCACTTTAAGGTATGGACCACTAGCCACTTTAATAATGTTTATAACGTTTACATATCTGCCATCACTCATCCCATATGTATATACTGTATTCTATACTATCCTTCGGTATCACAGTCATTTAAACAATGTTTACATATCTTGCGTTCTCCATCTCATTTGTATATACTATATTCAATACTCTTCTACTGTATCTTAGTCCATGCCGCTAGTCCTTATGTATAAAGGCCTAATTCATTCCTACTGTTAGATATACTGCACTGTCAGAACTAGAAGCACATTTCGCGACACCCGCATTAAAATTTCTAATGTGTATGTGACCAATAACATTTGATTTGATTTAAAATTAGAAAGCACCGGCCACTTAAGGAATAAAACACTAGTCACTTTAATAATGTTTCTGTATCTTGCACTACTCATCTCATACGTCTAACTGAACACTATATTATTCTCTGTATCTTAGTCACCTAATCGTGTTTACATTCTGCATCACCAATATCTTATGTGTATATTGTTTACTTTAAAGCTTACTATTCCACTGGATCTTAGTCCAATGCCGCCCTGACATATGTATATATTCTCAATCCTTTCTTACTTAGATTTATGTGTGTTATATGTTGTGAAACATTTAGACATTATTGTTAGATAGTACTGCACTGTCAGAGCTAGAAGCACAAGCATTTCGCTACTCTCGCAATAACATCTGTTAAACATGTGTATGTGACCAATACATTTGATTTGATTTGACCACTGACTGGATCCTTTGAACCATCTGTATATAAAAACAAATATCTATATATCTCTCCACATCGTCTCACGTCCTCTCCTGCCCTCAATCATGTCCACATCTACATTTGGTTTCGGAAACAGCCACGGAGGGATGTTCCACAATTAAATTGCCGGCCCCATCTCTCTCCCCCAGTCAATATTCTACCACCTTCTGCCAATTGTCCACCTGTACGCCCTCTGCTTACCGCCACTCCTCACTCCCAGCATTCCGCAGTTGCCATGACCGCAGAATGTCCTTCTGAACTCCCTTTCAACCTCATCCAATATACTAACGCAAGTTTGTCCCGCTTTATCCTCAGTGGCAGTTCCCCACTATCCACCTGCAATGCCTCAACAGGCACACGCACACAATCTCAGGGCCCTTGATTGTATCCTATCCAGGCGCTGTAGTACCGTTTTGGCTGTCTCTGTACTATCTGTAATCAGGGCATCCATGACAGACCTCCCTCTTCTGAACACACTCTGTGCTTCGCTCATCAAACCCCAGACTTCCAAGAGATACATCATCCTACTCACTATCATCTTTTCAATCAGTTAACACATGTTGGATGTCAGTTCGATAGGCCTATAACTGCCCGCCACAAGGGATCTTTAACTAGTTTTACAAACGGCAACACCACCACATGCTTCCACCCAGCAGGTATCACCCCAGTCCTCCACAACTTATTATACAACTGCTTCCAAACACACTGTCCGGTGCCTGCTTAAACATCACATAACACCCTATCTTCTCCATGAGCAGTCCCCCGACAAACCTCCAACTCCCTTCTCATCTCAAACATAGATAACTTTTCATCCATAGCTTCTCCTGACTCCCCTTTTCTCTTTAAGACATCTCCATGCTCCTTTAACTTTTTCCTATGTCTCCTCTTACTCTTATTATCACACAGGTGCTCACATCTATGAACCGCTGCTAACGCACCACCTAGGACATTTGCGTTTTCTTTACTTTATACACCTGTGACGTTTCCTTCTACCAACACTGGAGTTCCAGTAGTTTTACCCTTTCCCATCCTTTAAAAAAAAAAAGCGCAGATATTTCGGTCACTCTACCGTTAGTGGAGCAAAATTCCCACCATGCTGTTCGGGGCTTTTATTCTGAAACCTCAATTTAAGCGCACTTACCCCGGAAATAGAATCTAGGTAATTTCTTGAGTCATGATGCTGTTTATTTCAGTTCAATTTACCTCTTATTGAGTTGAGCTAGCTGTCGTTCATGATGGAGCAAACTGTTTCAAATGTGGAAGTCTGTAATTTAGCCTTCACTGGTGAATTTGACAAATTAAAGACATGCATTTTAACGGATAAATCGCTCGCTTGCAAAACGGACCAGGTAAATGATCCTCAAATGATCCTTTACATCATCAATCATGTCCAAACAATTGAATGTAGCACAGGTGGACTCTAATCAAGTTGTAGAAGCATCCCAAGGATGATCAATGAATACATTTGCAAAACTTTCTAAAAACCTGTTTTCACTTTGTTATTATGGGGTATTGTCTGTAGATGGATGAGGAAAAACATTTATTGAATCAATTTTAGAACAAGGCTGTAACGTAACAAAATGTTTCAAAAGTCAAGGGGTCTGAATACTTCCCGAATGCACTGTATATACAAACGTATGTGGACACCCCTTCAAATTTGTAGGGGTGACAATGCCCCCGTGCACAAAGCAAGCAAGGTCCATACAGAATTGGTTTGTAGAGATCTGTGTGGAAGAACTTGACTGGCCTGCACAGAGCCCTGAGTTCAACCCTGACAAACTTCTTTGGCATTAATTGTAACTCAGACTGCAAGCCAGGCCTAATCGCTTAACATCAGTACCCGACCTCACTAATGCTCTTGTGGCTGAATAGAACAAAGTCCCTGCAGCAATGTTCCACTTCCAACATCTAGTGGAAGCCTTCCCAGAAGAGTAGAGGCTGTTATAGCAGCAAAGGGGGGACCAACTCCATATTCATTGACATGATTTTGTAATGAGATGTTTGATGAGCAGGTGTCCACATACTTTTGGTCATGTACTGTACATTTGCTGATACATCCACATGTCCCACTTCCTCATTCTCGGGTCTCTCTTCCCCTCTCCCAGGACCAAAGGACCGCTCTCCACTGGGCCTGCTCTGCTGGACACATCAAGATCGTAGCATTCCTGCTGGATCTGGGGGTGGAAGTCAACCTGCAAGATGATGTAAATATTGCAAAGTAGTTGTCTGCAACATTGGACAATTATATTATATTAATTTCATCTTAAATTGATATTTTAAGGGATCTATTGAATAGCAATGTAGTGAAGTAGCAGAGATAAATAGGGGAGTTGGTTATAAGTATCTTTAGTAGTTGTTTCCCCTACATGCAAGTCTATTTCTACAGGCTCTGCTAAGATGTCTGGAGACTGAACCTGTATGTTACAGCAGATAAACTTACTCTAACCACTGAGCCTCCGGTTCATGCCTGCTCAGGCTGTTACACCCTCTATCACTACATGACTATCCTAGAAGAAGGAGTTACTGTGTCCATCTGAGTGTCACGTCTCATCTCTTGTCCTTGTCCCCAGGCCAGTTGGACTCCCCTCCACATCGCAGCATCTGCAGGCAGAGAGGAGATAGTGAAGTCACTGATAAACAAAGGAGCCCAGCTGAATTCAGTCAACCAGAACGGCTGCACCCCTCTGCACTACGCTGCCTCCAAGGACCGATACGAGGTACACCAACACTGGGTCCACGATGTCAAACTGAAGCGATCTGATTCACTCCAGTGGCTTAGTTAGTTGGCACAGTGGCTATTATCTCAGTTTTAGGATTGAGTGTTGCTAGTTCAATCCCTGTCTGAACCAACTATGTTCCCTGGCTTTGCTGCAATTGTAATACTTTGCTGCAGATATTAAAGCAGACAAGAAGAAACATGTTATGTTGCTTGGTGATGCACATGGCTGGTCTTCACAGATCGGCCTCCTGTTGTTGGAGAGTGGAGCAGACCCTAATGTCACAGATAAGCTGGAGTCTACTCCCCTACACAGAGCATCAACCAAGGGCAACTGCCGTCTGATCCAGCTTCTTCTGATCCAGCTTCTTCTCAAACAGAGTGCTTCTACCAACATACAGGACTCTGAGGGAAACACTGCACTTTAAGCACTGGGGCGGGTGTGTGTATTGACGTTGTATTCTAGATGTGTGTGTGGAAGGTATATTCTACACTGTGTGCACAATTATTAGGCAAGTCAGTATTTTGACCATATCATTATTATGCATATTTCCCAACTCCAAGCTGTATAAACTGGAAGGCTTATTGGATTTAAGCATATCAGGTGATGTGTATTTGTGTAATGAGGGAGGGTGTGGCCTAAGGAGATCAACACCCTATATCAAGGTGTGCATAATTATTAGGCAGCTTCTTTTCCTCAGGCAAAATGGGCCAAAAAAGAGATTTAACTGACTCTGAAAAGTCAGAAATTGTAAAAAGTCTTTCAGAGGGATGCAGCACTCTTGAAATTGCTAAGATATTGGGGCGTGATCACAGAACCATCAAACGTTTTGTTGCAAATAGATGCAAATTACTGCCAAAGATTTGAGAAGAATCAAACGTGAAGCTACCAGGAACCCATTATCCTCCAGCGCTGTCAGAACTGCAACCTACCTGGAGTGCCCAGAAGTACAAGGTGTTCAGTGCTCAGAGACATGGCCAAGGTAAAGAAGGCTGAAACCCGACCACCACTGAACAAGACACATAAGTTGAAATGTCAAGACAGATTTTTCAAAGGTTTTATGGACTGATGAGATGAGAGTGACTCTTGACGGACCAGATGGATGGGCCCCTGGCTGGATCAGTAACGGGCACGGAGCTCCACTTCGACTCAGACGCCAGCAAGGTGGAGGTGGGGTACTGGTATGGGCTGGTATTATTAAAGATGAGCTAGTTGGACCTTTTCGGGTTGAAGATGGACTCAAACTCAACTCCCAAACCTACTGCCAGTTTTTAGAAGACACTTTCTTCAAGCAGTGGTACAGGAAAAAGTCTGCATCTTTCAAGAAGACCATGATTTTTATGCAGGACAATGCTCCATCGCATGCATCGAAGTACTCCACTGCGTAGCTAGTCGGTAAAGGCCTTAAAGATGAAAGAATAATGACATGGCCCCCTTCCTCATCTGATCTAAACCCTATTGGGAACTTGTGGTCCCTTCTTAAACGGTCGATTTACGGTGAAGGAAAACAGTCCACCTCTCTGACCAGTGTCTGGGAGGCTGTGGTTGCTGCTGCACAAAAAGTTGATCGTCAACAGATCAAGAAACTGACAGACTCCATGGATGGAAGGCTTATGACTGTTATTGAAAAGAAGGGTGGCTATATTGGTCACAGAAATGTTTATTTGTAAACTTTGAGGAGTTCGTTTATTATTCTCACTTTAACAGATGAAAATAACAAGTGAGACGGGGAAACTTTTTGTTTTTCATTTTGTTGCATAATAATTCTGCACACTAATAGTTTCCCAGTAATTGTGCACACACAGATATTCTCCAAAGAAAGCCAAAACCTCACTTTTACTTTCTTAAATATTCAGGTTTGAGGTTTATTAACATTTTGGATTGACCGAGAGCACTGTAGTTGTTCAATAATCAAATTAATCCTCAAACATTTTTATTTTATTTTTATTTAACCTTTATTTTACTAGGCAAGTCAGTTAAGAACAAATTCTTATTTACAATGACGGCCTAGGAACAGTGGGTTAACTGCCTTGTTCAGGGGCAGAACGACAGATTTTTACCTTGTCAGCTCGGGGATTCGATCCTACAACCTTTCAGTTACTGGCCCAACACTCTAACCACTAGGCTACCTGCCGCCCCAAAGGTGCAACAAACGTACAACTTGCCTAATAATTGTGCACACAGTGTAGATGTGTCTGTTGAAGCTGTATTCTAGATTTGTGTGTGTTGAAGGTATATTCAAGATGTGTGTGTGTGTGTGTGTGTGTGTGTTGAAGGTATATTCAAGATGTGTGTGTGTTGAAAGTGAGGCTGTTTTCTATACTTTTTACACTGTTTACACACCATGCTAAATATTTATGTGTGTCTCTCCCAGCCACCTGGCATGTGACGAGGAGCGTGTGGAGGCTGCTAAACTCCTGGTGGAGAACGGCGCAAGCATCTACATAGAGAACAAGGAGGAGAAGACTCCATTACAGGTCTCTAAAGGAGGTCTGGCTACACTGCTGCAGAGGATCGTAGAAGGAGGAAACATCTGATCCATCTGACCACACTGAAGCAGCCAGAAGATCCAATCGACAGTGGTCTAAAGGGGCTTCCTCTCCTCTCCTCTCCATTCTTTCTCCTCATATCACCTTCATCTGCACTGATTTGAGAAAACAGGATAAACTCTGCCATATTACTTTGACCAATCCTCTATATTCCAGTCCGGGGGGGTGTTTACTTTCACCAGTCCGGTTACAGATCAGTGTAGGTGAAGAGAGTGAGAGAGTTGGGATGTGAGGAGGAGGCCACTGTGGACTATTGAGATACAGTCTGTATGGCAACATTTTTGTTGGAGTAAAGAGAAATTCTGACTGGACTAGTGGTATCTCAGAGACTGACCATGATAATACCCTACAGCTACATACCAGAGCAACCTATGTTGTATGAAGTTGGAGCTCACAAGTGGCGCAGTGGTCTAAGACACAGCATCTCAGTGCTAGAGGCGTCACTACAGTCAACCTGGTTCGAATCCAGGCTGTATCACAACCGGCTGATTGGGAGTCCCATAGGGCGGTGCGCAATTGGCCCAGCGTCGTCCGAGTTTGGCCGATGTAGGTCGTCATTGTAAATACGAATTTGTTCTTAACTGGCTTTCCGTGTTAAATAACAAAGTTTGAAACTGTTCTAGAAATGTAGCTTCCTAAACCTTGCTTTTTAAAAGATGTAATAACTTGGCGTTTTAACAACTTGATGAATCGCCTTGTCTATATATGTTAATATCCAGGCCTATTTCAAACTTGTTTCACTGTCTGAACGTGTAATGTGATTTGGTTTTATATTGATAATCTGTAACAAATTACATTAAATTCTATTTTGGTTGTGAATTTCAATGTGTCTTAGCATTTGATAATGTACAATTGTAATTGAGTAGTAACAGGAACCATGCTTGGCTCCCAAGTGGCGCAGTGGTTTAAGACACTGCATCTCAGTGCTAGAGGCGTCACTACAGACAACCTGGTTTGAATCCAGACTGTATCACAACCAGCTGTGATTTGGAGTCCCATAGGGCAGCGGACAATTGGCCCAGCGTCGTCATTGTAAATAAGAATTTGTTCTTTAAATAAAGGTTCAATTAAAAAATGCTTCAATCAACAACCTTGCAGTATGAGGTGAACACTATCCTGTGCCATAAAGGTTCAGACCTCTTGGCATAGACCATAACACTACCCTCACATGCAGCACATGGAGATCATACATTAACAAAAAAATTAATCCCTAAGCCAATGTCACTTACATCTGTTTTATATAGTCTGAATTAACCCGTTGTCATTGCTTCTCATTTAGGTAATGATTCTCATTCTTCCTAACTCGAGACAAGGCTTCCTCCCATTTCCTCTTGGTCATCTTCTTCAGAGCTCCCTCCATCAGCTCATTCCAATAGATGTATTTATGTAGAGTGTCTTGGTCGTAGATGGCCTCCGAATACTTCCCCCGGTCGTTGGTCGCAAACCACTTCACCGTGGACCACGCGCTGTTCAGAGGGCTCAGGTGCGCGCACTTGAACGGGATTTGAATAAGCTCGTGCCCGTACATGCGCGCCGCCGCCGGGCAGCAGTTCATAGGCATGAGATCCACAGGGGCCTCTGGCAGGTGATGAACGTACCCCGCGAAAACAGAGTTACAATCGTAACCTTTCCTTGGTAACCTCCAGCTTTGATTGTTCACCACTATCGCACATTTCCCGTAGTTCTCCCTTAAACTGCCACACAACTCTTCAAATATTTCCCCTGAAGGCTGCAGTGAGGAGACACCGCTACAGTGGAACAGTAGTTTGTACTTCCAGGGGACCCATCCTCTCTGACCTCCCGCGTGGATGATGCTCCAGGTGTGTCTGCTGCTGGAGGACTCCGTTGCCGTGGAGATGTCACCGGTGATCAGACCCTCTGTAATCTCGGTTTCACCGACATAAACTCGGTAGAAGCCCTTGCTCTGCAGCTGTCTGATGTCGCGGATGTATGGCACACATTGGGGGCCGCTGTTGGATCTCCTGTTCCACGTGAACTGTAGAAGTTTCTGCAGTTTGAGGCGCATCTTCGGGCTTTTTGGATAGGTCTAGGGACAGAGTACGTTTCTGGTGCACATTTACAAGTTCTAAGGTGCGTCATAATATAGCCGATATTTGAGCAGAGGTTCTGTCCCATCAGCTTGTCACCTAAACTTCTTTCCAAAATAGAACAGGAAAACAATAGGCTTGATTAAATTAGAAGATGAAATAATCACGATTCAAGGTTCCATGTATTTCCATATTTCAGGCCTATGTAAAAGCACCCGAGTTCTATAGTTGTCATGGCGCCCTAGTAGCAACCTCAGCCTGGTCTCATAGACTAGACGTAACATATTAAACGTAAATACGGGTCACTAGAAGTAGTATCAGATGTTACATTTGGTATGGTTACATAAGACAGATTGTTTCTTAAGGCAAAATGAATGTAGGGTGGTTGGTCATGGTGGATGGTTGGGCGTATAATGTGAACATCTATCAACCTATCATCTATCAACATCTATCATCTATAAGTCTTTATTAGGTAAATCCCTGCCTTATCTCAGCCCGCTGGTCACCATAGCAACACCGACCCGTAGCATGCGCTCCAGCAGGTATAGTTCACTGGCCACCCCCAAAGCCAACACCTCCTTTGGCCGCCATTCCTTCCAGTTCTCTGCTGCCAGTGACTGGAACGAATTGCAAAAATCCTTGAAGCTAGAGGTTCCTATCTCCCTCACTAACTTTAAGCATCAGCTGTCAAAGCTGCTTATCGATCACTACACCTGTATATAGCCCACCCTACTACCTCATCCCCATATTAATTGTTTTACTTCCGCTCATTTTGCACTCCAGTATCTCTATTTGCACATCATCATTTGCACATCCATCATTCCAGTGTTAATGCTAATCTGTAATTTATTTCGCCACTATGGCCTATTTATTGTCCTACCTCCTAACCTTAATGCATTTTGCAATACATTTGCACTCTGTATATAGATTTTCTATTGTGTTATTGACTGTATGTTTGTTTATTTCCCATGTGTAACTCTGTGTTGTTTTTGTCGCACTGCTTTGCTTTGTCTTGGCCAGGTCGCAGTTGTAAATGAGAACTTGTTCTCAACTGACCTACCTGCTTAAATAAAGGTGAAATAAATAAATACAAAATATAAAACCCAAAGGTTGAGAGTTCAAATGTCATCACGGACAACATTAGCATTTTAGCTAATTAACAACTTTTCAACTACTTTCTACTTTTTTGCTACTTCACATCTACTTACATGTTAGCTAACCCTTCCCCTAACCTTAAACCTTTCAGCTAACCTTTTCCCTGACCCTACCCTTAACTCTTTATCCTAACTCCTAAACTTAACACTAACCTTACCCTAATTTAGCTAGAATTCGTAACATATCAAACATTTGACAATTCATAACATATTGTATATTTAGCAAATTCATAATATAGAATATGATTTGTAATTTGTAACTTAACATACAGTATCATACTAAAGGAGTATCTCAGATTTACGTACAGAATAATATGAAATGCTCTGAGACCAGGTTGCAGCCTAAGCCGCAGAGCTCCTGTAAATGTGTACATACAGTTGAAGTCGGAAGTTTACATACACCTTAGCCAAATAAATGTAAACTCAGATTTTCACATCTTAGTAAAAAATCACTGTCTTAGGTCAGTTAGTATCATCACTTTATTTTAAGAATGTGAAATGTCAGAATAATATAGAGATCATTATTTATTTAACCTTTTATTTCTTTAAGCACATTCCCAGTGGGTCAGAAGTTTACATACACTCAATTAGTATTTGGTAGCATTGCCTTTAAATTGTTTAACTTGGGTCAAACGTTTCAGGTAGCCTTCCACAATAAGTTGTGAATTTTGGCCCATTCCTCCTGACAGAACTGGTGTAACTGAGTCAGGTTTGTAGGCCTCCTTGCTCGCACAATCTTTTTCAGTTCTGCCCACACATTTTCTATAGGATTGAGGTCAGGGCTTTTTGATGGCCACTCCAATACCTTGACTTTGTTGTCCTTAAGCCATTTTGCCACAACTTTGGAAGTATGCTTGGGGTCATTGTCCATTTGGAAGACCCATTTGCAACCAAGCTTTAAGTTCCTGACTGATATCTTGAGATGTAGCTTCAATATATCCACAATTTTCCTTCCTCATGATGCCATCTGTTTTGTGAAGTGCACCAATCCCTCCTGCAGCAAAGCACCCCCACAACATGGCGCTGCCATCCCCGTGCTTCACCGTTGGGATGATTTTCTTCAGCTTGCAATCCTCCCCCTTTTCCTACAAACATATCAATGGTCATTATGGCCAAAGTTATATTTTTGTTTCATCAGACCAGAGGACATTTCTCCAAAAACTACAATCTTAGTCCCCATGTGCAGTTGCAAACCGTAGTCTGGGGTTTTATTGCGGTTTTGGAGCAGTGCCTTCTTCGTTGCTGAGTGGCCTTTCAGGTTATGTCGATATAGGACTTGTTTTACTGTGGATATAGATACTTTTGTACCTGTTTCCTCTAGCATCTTCACAAGGTCCTTTGCTGTTGTTCTGGGATTGATTTGCACTTTTCGCACCAAAGTACATTCATCTCTAGGAGACAGAACGCATCTTCTTCCTGAGCTGGTTGACAGCTGCTTGATCCCATGGTGTTTATACTGGGGTACTATTGTTTGTACAGATGAACATGGTACCTTCAGGTGTTTGGAAATTGCTCCCAATGATGAACCAGACTTGTGGAGGTCTTGGCTGATTTCTTTAGATTTTCCCATGATGTCGAGCAAAGAGGCACTGAGGTTGAAGGTAGGCCTTGAAATACATCCACAGGTACACCTCCAATTGACTCACATTATGTCAATTAGCCTATCAGAAGCTTCTAAAGCCATGACATCAACTTAGTGTATGTAAACTTCTGACCCACTGGAACTGTGATATAGTGAATTATAAGTGAAATAATCTGTCTGTAAACAATTGTTGGAAGAATTACTTGTGTCATGCACAAAGTAGATATCCTATCCGACATGCCAAAACTATAGTTTGTAAACATGAAATCTGTGGAGTGGTTGAAAAATGAGTTTGAATTACTTCAACCTAAGTGTATATAAACTTGCAAATTTAACTGTATTTTGTGATTTGGTAGGTGTTTTTAATTGTCGCTGTAGTTTTTTGATAACATTGAGTTTTTATTGCATATATCTGGTGTTTTTGAGCCAATGATTTGCAGATTGACTGATAGGTTAACACTTTGGCTTGGCTCATTTGGCTAATGTGTCTGTTTTGAAAAATGCATCTGGACACAGTACCAGATTTTTTGTTTCACCTGCCACTAATTCCTGATCTTCTTCTATGGAGGACAAGCTGAGGCAGAGCCAGGTGAGAGAGGTGTGGAAGGGTATGAGTGTGAGGGCTGGGTAGTGGTGAAGCCGCTACTCCCATCTGGGGGAGTGGATTGAGCCACAACCCAGTCCTCACATCAGTGAGGGAGGATTAATGATCCCCAATCAGAGACAGCTGTCTAGAGTTGTCTCTGATTGGGGGGAGTATTTAGCAGCCCTCCAAATCCACCTGTGTGTGGATCATTGTTTCTTTGTGTTTGTCTGCATGTTGCAGAACTCACAAGTAAGTCACTGTGTTTTTGTTAGTAGGTCATTTATTTTCACTCTCCTTGTTTATTTGTTATGCTTCGTGAGAACATCTCATACAAATAAAAAGGATGTCACTCCACGATCGCTCCACGTATCGTCCCTTCACTCCTCACCGTGACAGAATGATCCACCAACCAGGGACGCAACGGAGCCTGACATTGGGAGATATCCTCCTCGGTATGGGGAAAATTACCGAGGAGGAATACTCCCATTATCGTGCGGTGGAGGAAGGCTGGGGTCCGGAGCAGCGGCGCCGACGTCGGGGAAAGAGTCGGCGGGCCAAAAAAGCTAGGGACCAGCCTGGAGCCCAGAAAAACCCCCAAACTGATTTTGGGGGGGGGGCTATGGGGGTGGTCGGGGATCGACGGAGAAGAGCCCCGACCACTGCACTCGTGGGGGTTTCCGGAGGAGCCCCTACAGCCATGGGAGCGGAAGTACAGAGAGGAGTCGGAGGAAGACGACGACGATGTGCTTCTGTTCCCTCACTCGTGGGGGTTCCCGGAGGAACTCTCACAGGATGGGGATTGGCGCTGGAGAGACTATGACAGCAACAGTCTTAATCCAGTGCCAGTTCCCAGCCCGGTGCCTTCAGCGCCGGTCCAGAGTCGGAGGAGGAGGAGACCGACTCAGCGCACCCAAACATCGGTGCGCAACAAAAGCCCGGTGCGACCCGTGCCAGCTCAGCGCACCAGCCAAACGGTGTGTCTGCCCAGTCCGGTACGCCCAGTGCCGGCTCCTCGCACCCGGCCTCCAGTGAAGGTCAGCAACCCTGAGCCTCCAGTGAAGGTCAGCAACCCTGAGCCTCCAGTGAAGGTCAGCAGCCCGAGGCCTCCAGTGAAGGTCAGCAGCCCGAGGCCTCCAGCGAAGGTCAGCAGCCCGAGGCCTCCAGCGAAGGTCAGCGCCCCGCCACCTCCAGCGAAGGTCAGCGCCCCGCCACCTCCAGTGAAGGTCAGCGCCCCGCCACCTCCAGCGAAGGTCAGCGCCCCGCCACCTCCAGCGAAGGTCAGCGTCCCGCCACCTCCTGCGAAGGTCAGCGTCCCGCCACCTCCTGCGAAGGTCAGCGTCCCGCCACCTCCAGCGAAGGTCAGCGTCCCGTCACCTCCAGCGAAGGTCAGCGTCCCGCCACCTCCAGCGAAGGTCAGCGTCCCGCCACCTCTAGCGAAGGTCAGCAGCCCGGAGCCTCCAGCCACAGCTCAAGGCCTGGAGCCTCCTCCAACGGTGCCCAGTCCGGGGCCGGTCGTCTGCTTCGCTCCAGTGCAGGAGCAGTCCGCTCCACCGGTGCCCAGTCCGGGGCCGGTCGTCTGCTTCGCTCCCGTGCCGGAGCAGTCCGCTCCACCGGTGCCCAGTCCGGGGCCGGTCGTCTGCTTCGCTCCAGTGCCGGAGCAGTCCGCTCCACCGGTGCCCAGTCCGGGGCCGGTCGTCTGCTTCGCTCCAGTGCCGGAGCAGTCCACGCCACCGGTGCCCAGTCCGGGGCAGGTCGTCTGCTTCGTTCCAGTGCCGGAGCAGTCCGCTCCACCGGTGCCCAGTCCGGGGCCGGTCGTCTGCTTCGTTCCAGTGCCGGAGCAGTCCGCTCCACCGGTGCCCAGTCCGGGGCCGGTCGTTTGCTTCGCTCCAGTGCCGGAGCAGTCCGCTCCACCGGTGCCCGAGCCGGGGAAGGACATCAGCCCCTCTCCAGGGTCGAGGGCTCCCACACCAGGGTCCAGACAGGACTTGGTGAATCGCGGGAGTACTGAGGGGGGAACCATCGCGCCGGGGTCCGGACCGGACCGGGTGTGCAACAGGGAGGTAGGAGGAGAGCAGCTGTCACTGCCTGCGTCACGCCCGAGGCCGGAACCGGAGCCCCCACCAGCAACTACCTCAGTACCCCGCCATGTCCCCTCCTGGTTTAGTGACACTTTTTGGGGGGGAGATCAAGCGCGGTCGGGAGCCCGCACCTTGGAGGGGGGGTACTGTGAGGGCTGGGTAGTGGTGAAGCCGCTACTCCCATCTGGGGGAGTGGATTGAACCACAACCCAGTCCTCACATCAGTGAGGGAGGATTAATGATCCCCAATCAGAGACAGCTGTCTAGAGTTGTCTCTGATTGGGGGGAGTATTTAGCAGCCCTCCAAATCCACCTGTGTGTGGATCATTGTTTCTTTCTGTTTGTCTGCATGTTGCAGAACTCACAAGTAAGTCACTGTGTTTTTGTTAGTAGGTCATTTATTTTCACTCTCCTTGTTTATTTGTTATGCTTCGTGAGAACATCTCATACAAATAAAAAGGATGTCACTCCACGATCGCTCCACGTATTGTCCCTTCACTCCTCACCGTGACAATGAGAAATATCATGAGAAATATCACTGGCTTCAAAAAGTCAAACAGTGGGCAGACGGAGGGGACCCAGGACAGAGCAAATGAGCTGAACCAATTTTTTAACAGGTTTGATACTGGCCCTGTCCAGCTCCCCAGACCACACACCCTCACGGCTGTCCCACCCCCACTTTGCTCACAACACCTCTGCTGAGACAATCAGTGACCCCACCTCCGCCCCTGCTCCCCCTGGACTGATCCTCAACACCCCCCTTCCCCCCACCTCCCCACCTGGGCTGGCTTTCACCACCAACCAAGTGAAGAGAGAGCTGGAGAGACTACATCAGTGGAAAGCGGCGGGCCCTGATGGCATCAGCCCAAGGGTGCTTAGGGTCTGTGCTGACCAACTGTGTGGAATACTCCAGCGTCTCTTCAACCTTAGCCTGAGCCTAGAAAGGGTCCCTGTGCTGTGGAAAACATCCTGCCTCGTCCCAGTGCCCAAGAAGGCACACCCCACTGTCCTGAATGACTTCAGACCTGTAGCGCTAACATCCCACATCATGAAGACCCTGGAAAGGTTAGTCCTCGCTCACCTCAGACCCCTGGTGTGTACATCAATGGACCCCCTGCAGTTTGCATACCAGCGCAACATCGGGGTGGATGATGCAATCATCTACCTTCTGCAGAGGGCCTACTCTCACCTGGACAACGCAGGTTGCACTGTGAGGGTTATGTTTTTTGACTTCTCCAGTGCCTTCAATACCATTCAGCCCCTGCTACTGGCTGAGAAGATGAGGAGGATGAAAGTGGAAGCACCCTTAGTCTCCTGGGTCACGGACTACCTGACCGGTAGGCCACAATTTGTGCGACTACAGAGCTGTGTGTCAGAACGGGCAGTTAGCAACACAGGTATAACTCTGAAACATGCCACCTACAGAAGTTCTCGGATGACTCTGCTATTGTAGGGTGCATCAGGGGTGGGCAGGAGGAGGAGTACAGGAGCACAATCAGTGACTCTTCAGCTCAACATCAGCAAAACAAAGGAGATGGTGGTGGACTTCAGGAGAACCAAGGCACAACTGACTGCAGTCCCTATGCAGTCCCTATATAGCATTTTTAGCTACTGAAGTATTTCTCTGCCATCGACCTGTATAGTATAGTTAACCATCCAACATCCACCAATGTATAGTGTACATATTCAGCCAACCACCCATACCATGCAGTCTTTTTATAGCTTTTATTTTTTTGCACTCCAGATATCTTGAATTTATATACTTTTTCAAACTGCCGCTCTATCTATCTATCTATCTATCTATCTATCTATCTATCTATCTATCTATCTATCTATCTATCTATCTATCTATCTATCTATCTATCTATCTATCTATCTATCTATCTATCTATCTATCTATCTATCTATCTATCTATCTATCTATCTATCTATCTATCTATCTATCTATCTATCTATCTATCTATCTTATCTATCTATCTAACAACATTTGAGGAGTCGCCTGAAGCGTGAGAGGAATGAGAGACAGAGGAATACAGCAGTGCTGAGGCAGAGGACTCATAGTGAGGACGACTGGCTACTATTCTGAACTTTGTGCGGTGAGCTTTCTGGCGCCCAGAGCTGCTGAGGCATCACCCAAGTGGGTGCTACACAGAGTGGAAGAGGGGAAGTCCAGTGGCTATAAGAGTCAGGCTGGTTCCCAGACTTTCCCTCCACAAGATCATCAGCAGACTCAATCACAATCATCTACCATCCTCTGACCTGCTCTCTCCGTTCCAGCCATGAACTGACCCTCTCTATCTTAGCAGGACACAACTTTCAAAGACTTGGCCTCTATTGGTGGACCTTTCATGATACAGTATATTGCTTGTTTGTTTTTTGCTCTTGGCGCGCTTTGAGTCTATGAAATAGAAATGTAATAAATTATTATTATTATTATTATTGGCTATTTGAGTTCTTCGAATCGGTCATAAAAATACAGTTCAGGGAAGAAGATATTTGGATTAACGAACAACTCCAAATATGGAAATAAATGATAGTATCACATTTCCGATGTCACATAGGCCTAACGTGTAAACTTCCCAGAAAGCCTGGGGTGGTTTTAGAAATAAGGATATTTGCAGTTTCCACCTTAAAACCACAGAACTTTCCATACTCTGCCCATATCACTTCTGTTTTGGTCATGGTTTATAAAATCTCTTTCTCGCTCTGTGTGTGTAGCCTTGTGAGATATAAAATATGGATAATTGGTTTGAGGATAGATTTGAGCATAGAAAAAAAACGTTTTGATAGGATGAATAAAAAGAAAAAGCAGCCTTGGCCCTTTTAAGTCCATTACTGTAAATCAATGTATAGCCAAAGATTATCTATTATATTGACAAGATGGTCGAGTGACCGCTTTAACAATGGAAATATGTGTCCCCAAAGAAGGAAGGGAGGCGAGATCAGGTGTGACTACTCTAGCCAATGACAGGGAAAATACGCGTGTGAACGACCGTCACAAACTCCGATTTAATTTATTTTTGTACCGCCCACCAACATGGCGACGAGGATGTGTCTTTTATGTGTTTGGACCGCACCCCATGTAGGGTCTACTGTCTGCAGGTTTTACATTTTTCCTTTCAATTAAGCCCTAGACTACTAGGTGTGGGAAGATCTTTACGTTTGAATACGTTTGACACGTGTGCTAACTGGTTGTAGTTATACATGTGCCACGTTCAATCAGTTAGCTTGGTCGTAAATCCCCCCGCCGCCCCACCATCCCTTTTTGTTTCCGTACGTCATCAACTATATAGTTCCGCTATTGTGGTCAGGTGGGCTGCGCCTGAGGCGGTGCGCAGAACAACTCGCTAAACTTACTTCCCGAAACCAGGGTCAAATAGTCTGGCCAAAATACTGGTGATCCATCTTATTTGGAAAGGAGACAGGCAGCATCCAATACCTCACAGGCACCAGTTGACATCCAAGCTTTTTCAAGGTATGTGTATTGTGTATGTCTTTGCGATGCATTTTTAACTGTTATGGTTGACAGCTCGTCTATTGTACTACATTACTGTCTATGGCGAACCAGCTCAATATCGACTGATTAAAGTGCACTATAGACAGATTATGTTTGCCTTCTTCGTTTTCGTTATTACACGAAACGTTGTTTTTGTTTTATTTAACTATGTCATAATAAACATTGGAAGAATATAAACCCTGACAGCGCGCATCCATGCCCAGCAGAGGACTGTGCCAACTCTGAAACAGGACAATCGGCAGCACATTGCGATTCGCGTCAACCTATGTTTATGTGTGGGGCTTTTGTCTTGCTATACACACAAACAAGAGCTTGTGAACTTTCCAGAATATGCGTGACGGGTCAATAGACGATGTGTCCATCTGACTGTTGCGATTGAGTAAAAACAGTGAGTCAGAGTGGAGTTTGAACCAACGACACGGCGCAACTGTGCCGAAAAGGACATCCAGATCCCTTGACATACTTTGCACACATGTATGATCAGCCTATTGCTGTCATTCGACCAAGGGGTGCCACATCCATCTATCCATCCATCCATCCATCCGTACATCTATATCCTTCCTGTGCATTGGGATTAAGGTTCAGCTCAGCCCTGGTCAATAACAGATGGGTCTCAGATAGCCACACAGAAAAGTGCTGCACTGTAGTTATAGTTATACAATCATGAACAGACAGCCAGTTGATAGTCAATGTGCCAGGTTCATATTCGTGTGAGAGTGCTGCCTGTGAAACCATGTTTTTTTTTCATTCTGAAGCTAGCCTTGCTTGATGCAATGGGGACGGCTGGTATATAAATGATTACAACCAGCATGACCAATATTGCTTGGTTGTTTGGTAGCATAGACATAGTAGCTTAATTCTATTCCATAGAAATTGTAATTTTATGGTTGGTAGCCTGGGTGCCTGTCTGTTGCTGCTATAGCCAACTTATCTAGCCTAACAACACAAGGCATGGCAACAATGTACTGTATGTAATTGATTGCATCAATGTTGACAGCAGGAACAGTGATGGGATTGGATAATATTGTATTGGTGAATACGGCCAGAGGTGAAATAGCTGATTGTTCTAACTGACAGCAGTTCCTGATCCTGGGGGTGTGGTGTGTTAGTACCGTAACACATTGATAAGGCTGGGTATTGATTGTGTTGCAACACAGTACTTAGAGAGGGCTGATTGATTCAAATCATGAAGTAGGTATTATGTAACTCCTTTCCTACAAAATGCTGAGCTTTGTTTTGAAGAGCAGATCATAGGAAATAATGGAAAACTGAGCCTAGTGCTCACTTGAAATAATAATAGTGTTGATTACATTTAGATGTGTGTGACGTTGTGTATTTCTCTATGCGTTCATATCCTAGAACCTGTTCCTGCCTCCTCACCGCTTACATGTAGCAGACAACGCCTCCATTTGCCCACACTCCTTACTGTCTTAAAGGCACAGCATCCCAATATCCATAGCAATGTCCATATTGCCATCTAGTTCCACTTTAGGAAATACATTGCTCTCTATTGTCAAACCTGTGCATTTACATGGTGTCTGTCCATATTTCTGCTAGCTTGCTCACTAGCGCCTCTGGAAATTACTTTTTTTGTTTCAGTTCCTCCCAGCCCATCCCTCCCAGCCCTGTCCCCGTGTCGTGATGTCAGGCCCCGGAAGAGACGGTGATCTGGAGTCGGACCACGCAGTAGACTGGTCCGTGATGGACATGCGGCTGGACTCGTTCCGGGGTTCACCCCTGGCCCAGCAGGTGTCAGCAGAGAGGCTGGCCCGCGCTGGTTTCTACTTCACAGGACAGGCCGACAAGGTGCGCTGCTTTAGCTGCCTCAAGACTGTAGAGAACTGGTGTGGAGGGGACGCACCCGTGGAGAGGCACGCTGAGGTGAGGATGAGAAGGGTGATGAGGATGATGTGCAAAACTGTCTTTAAAAAATATATATATATATTGTACATTATCTCATGTTTCTACCAAATGTTCATACTACTGTTGCAATGTTTCAGGTCTCCCCCACCTGTAAGTTCCTGAGCTGCACCCATCGTTCCAGGGTTAACTCTCTTCAAGGTGCCATGCCGACCAACAAACCCCCCTACAACGAAGACGCCGAGGACATGGAGTTCCGCCTGAGGACGGGAGAGGTGGTGGATGATACCACCTACCCCATGGCCCCACACATGGTCAGCGAAGACTCCCGGCTCAACACCTTTGGCCCATGGCCCTCCACATCCCCAATCCGGCCTAGAGAGCTAGCCCAGGCAGGGCTCTTCTATCTGGGGGAGAGCGACCGGGTACAGTGCTTCTGCTGTGGAGGGATGCTGGAGGGCTGGGGGCCCGGGAACACCGCATGGGGGGAGCACTCCAAACACTATCCCTACTGCTTCTTCATCCTGGGGCATGATGTGGGGAACCTCCCCTCTCAGGGGGGGAGAGAGTGGGAGGTAGGGGAGACCAGGTCACGCCCGGGTCCTCGGGTCCCCATGCAGAGCTTTGAGGAGAGGCTAGGCAGCTTTGCAGGAATCCAGCACCCTATTGACCACGAGAGGCTGGCCAGAGCAGGTTTCTACAACCCAGGTGAGACCGGGGAGCAGGGTAGATTAGAGCTTTGGCTGGGAGAAAAGTAATGAAACAAATACAATTCTTACTTATTACCATTACCTGCTACTCAATGGTAAAAGGGATGGCATGAGGGGACATAGCGGGGACCAGGGACATATCCTAACCAGTGTGTGTGTCTTGGTTGATCTTAACCCAAGTGTGTGTGTTTCTGTGTGTGTGTTGGTGCAGGAGTTCCAGACCGTGTGGTGTGTTTCCACTGTGGTGGAGGTCTGAAGGGCTGGCAACCGGACGAGGATCCCTGGGAGGAGCACGCCAAACACTATCCTGGGTAAAAACACGCGCGTCACACACAGTAGAAAGTAAACAACCATATGCATGCTTCTTCTCCCTGTCACTAACGTTGCGTGTCATGTTATAATCCAGGTGCAGTTTTGTGCTGGCAGAGAAAGGACAGGAGTTTGTCAGCAGGGTTCAGCTACAACGTCCTGGCCGGAACAATGCTGTAAGTCTCCAAGACTTCATCCTCCTAACCCTGACCTCTGACCCCTAAACCTGTGGTCAAACATATTAAACTGCACCCATCCTCGCATGACTCCCACCATATCAACTTCCTTCCTTCTATTGATTTTTCCAGGCTTCAAGTCACCTAAATGGATGTTCAAGTCACGAGAAGGGTAAAAAAAAAAATATTATGTGACAAACATTTTTGTGAAGTTGTACCCCTTTCACTTTTTATTTATTAATTTTGGAACTAGACAAAAAGGAGGGGTGTACATACAGCGCCTTCGGAAAGTATTCAGACCCCTTGACCTTTTCCACATTTCGTTACATTACAGCCTTATTCTAAAATTGATTAATTAACTGTTTTTCTACACACAACACTCCATAATGACAAAGCGAAAACAGGTTTTTAGAAATGTTTGCAAATGTATTAAAAACAGAAATATCTTATTTACATAAGTATTCAGACCCTTTGTTATGACACTTGAAATTGAGCTCAGGTGCATCCTGTTTCCATTGATCATCCTTGAGATGTTTCTACAACTTGATTAGAGTCCACCTGTGGTAAATTCAATTGAATGGACATGATTTGGAAAGGCATACATCTGTCTATATAAGGTCCCACAGTTGACAGTGCATGTCAGAGCAAAAACCAAGCCATGAGGTCGAAGGAATTGTCTGTACAGCTCCGAGACAGGATTGTGTCGAGGCACAGATATGTGGAAGGGTATTAAAACATTTCTGCAGCATTGAAGGTACCCAATATTCACTCTGGCAGAGCTCTAGAGTTCCTTTGTGAAGATGGGAGAACCTTCCAGAAGGACAACCATCTCTGCAGCACTCCACCAATCAGGCCTTTATGGTAGAGTGGCCAGACGGAAGCTACTCCTCAGTAAAAGGAACATGACAGCCTGCTTGGAGTTTGCCAAAAGGCACCTAAAGACTCTCAGACCTTGAGAAACAAGATTCTCTGGTCTGATGAAAACAAAATAAGTCTGTTTCCGAAGGCACTGTACATGTGTGTGTGTATAGTGTAGGGTGCTCTTTCCGACACAGACTAGAACAGGCTTAATCTCCTCCCTCTCTCTGTGCTGCGGTCAGCCATGGCCCAGAGGGCGGTAGAGATGGGTCTGGAGCCTGCCCTGGTAGAGAGGACCATACTGGAGAGGAAACACAGGGCTGGGACAGGCTACTCCACCCTGGAGACTCTGCTGCAGGACTGCTTTAACAGAAGCCCTGACAGTGACGCAGAGACACTAGAGAACCATGGTATGTGTCTCACAATTAGCTATGCTTGCTAGTATCATTTTATCAGGGCACTGTTCTATCAAAACTGGTAATGCGGTTTATAGGATAAGTCAAATAAATTCCTGAATAGAGTTTGCCCATCTGCATATTCCAATCAATCACAATAGCATCACAATGCTGTTCACCTTGTAGGCCTACATGAGGCTTGGCTATAGAAGTAACAGAATCAAACTGTTGGTCAGTATTCTAACTACTTTAATGTGCTCGGTTACCTACTGATGTTTCTCCACTATTTCAGATGAGGATCCCCTTGAGAAGCTACGGAAGCTGCAGAGGGAGAAACAGTGCAAAGTGTGTATGGACAGAGACATCTGCATCGTCTTCATCCCCTGTGGGCATCTGGTCGTCTGCAAGGAGTGTTCCGAGGCCCTCGACAAGTGTCCCATCTGCTGTGGAGCCATCACACAGAAGATAAAGACATACATCTCCTAACATGCAACCTGGTGTCAAGGATTGTAGTCATAAAGCGTCTGAGTAGGAGTGCTGACCTAGGATCAGGTCCCGTCTCTTACTCATTATGATTTAAATGGCAAAAGTGATCCTAGATCAGCAGTCCTACTCTGAGACGCTTAATGAATGCGTGCCCAGGAGGATAACACTTTTAAATGGCAATGCTGCTTTACCTTCTCAATGATTTTATAAACACACTCCTACTACAAAATGTACATAGAAATATATTATATTTGAGGAGGGCCACTGTACATATGAATAAGAGAATCATGAAAGTGTGGGGATTTTATTTTTCAACGATTGTTTTAAAGATAATGACACACTTCCTTGTTATGTGATGTATCAGTGAGGTGCACACTACAAGAGGCAATGGGCCTCTGTTGAATCTTCATACCAAGATGGGAACTGAAGGTTGAGACTAGATGGGAGTACAGCTATGGACAAAAGTGTCTTTATGCAGCAGGTTAGGACAATGTATGTCGCATGTTAGGACAATGTATGTTTCAGGTTAGGAGACTAAGGTAAAGAAAAGGTTTAGATCATTTTTATTTTAATAAGGCAAGTCAGTTAAGAACAAATTCTTAATTACAATGACAGCCTACCTACAGGGTCAGCCCCTGGAGCAAATTAGGGTTAAGTGCCTTACTCAAGGACACATCGACAGGTTTTTTCACCTTGTCGGCTCAGGTATTCGAACGAGCAACCTTTCGGTTACTGGCCCAATGCTCTAACCGCTAGGCTACCTACCAATGCTACAGTTGTCCCCGACTTGTACCCCCGAGTTGTACATGTAACTTTTTGTCCATGGCTGTACTCCATCTACCCACAGTACTGATTTAAGCATTTTAGTCATTAGCAGATGCTCTTATCCAGAGCAACTTACAGTAGTGAGTGCATACATTTTCATTCGTACTTCCACTGTACAGTACCATGATCTATCATTGCAGCTATCAACAGTGCCTTTTCAAACAATCTCATTTACTTGTGTGTATATTTTATTTATTCAGACTATCACGCCATTTCCATGTTTTCTTCATATTTCTCTTAATATTATGAAGTTGTTGTCTGGGCTTTCCTTATTGGTTTGCAAGTCATGTGTTTCTAGTTATTTTGCAAAATACAGAAGTCCTGAGGTTTCCCAAACGTATTGTATGTTCCTTAGGCCAACTAGTATGCGTTCAGCGTTGGACACTTTTATGATTCATTAGGTGTGCTCTGTGTGAATAAATAGATGAGTTGTAGACTTGGATCAGTTTCCATTATTCAGATATAATGGCATAATGACATATCCACTTAATTATTTGATTTAGTTCTGGAGATCACATCCAAATATTGTACCCTTTTTAAATCATGTTGTTCGGAAATGAATACTTCCTTTGCACTTCAGTGCAACTCTTGTTTGACCAAGATTGGAAAATAAATCATGTTTAAAAAAAAATAAAGTGTGCTACTAACACTTAGATAAAGAAGCGCTGAATAAAATAGTTATCTTTTTGAAGGCCAGGCAGAGATACTGCTATTTAGATTAGTGACTACCCTCTTTTGTTACATCTCAATAGTTGAAAGTGGCTTCCTCCCCATGTCTGCTTTCCTTCATCCCCACTTCTATAATAGAAGAACCAGATAGGTATCTGCCATTTCTTACACGAATTGTCTTCTGATTCTGAAACAGTTATAATAAAGGAAAGGAGACAAGGAAGGAAAGAAGACATTCCTCCAATGGATTTTGAGGAGGTGGGGAGAAAGGACGCGAGGAGTCAAGGAAATGCAATTGAGATTCTACAAGTTTTGAGCTGCTGCCACGCCATTGACTGCAGGGGCAAAGAACGTATAGTATGAAGATAGGCAGACATTTATTTTTTCTCCAATAGAAATCCCTGCTCACACTTGTAGGCGATGTCATGACGACATTGGCTAGCTACGCTCATGCGCAGAAACACGTAATCGAGTCTAACGGTCGTCTCGCGCCGAACTGCGTATGTGCAGGCCGTCAAATCAAAGGCACTCCTTCGATATTAAGTTGTTTTTGTCAGTTTGTCACTTTCACGAGATCGGAGTAATAACATGTTCCACTACGTAAGACATTGCCTCTAATCTAGGTTGCGCCTTTAGATTTGTAGAAAATGTACAACTAAAGTAGAATTGTTCCCGGAAGTCTGGCGATGTTGCGCCTCTGGGTTTAGAAACTCTGTGGTATGGCCCTCCCCACCCCCTTCTGGCACGTATATGCTGGCAGCTGCACACCTTGTAAATAACCGCTAGATGTCAGATCCTTCACGGTCACCGGACGTATTTCCTCTGGCCGCTAGGAGGCAGCTGTGCACCAGGAGTTTTCCTCCCCCATCGTCGTCGAAACAACAAACCCTACTACGGAGCAAGTGGCGGGGTGAGAGAGCGTCCAAAACTGCCTCTGACCGCCAGTTTCAAACTCATTTGCGGAAATCTCAATACAAGAACAGACAAAGACTCAACGGAGTAGTGACTCGTATGGAAATAAATTGAATAACGGGGTAAGTTATAAAATGGCGGAGTGGAATCTCGAAGTTAGTTGGTTTGTACCAATTTTGTTGGTAGCTAGCTTATAGTGCTAGCTAGCTAACAGGCTAGTCGAAGTGCGGAGACTGCTAGCTACGGAAAGTCGTAAGCTGGCGCTGTAGGCTACTTTTTGTCTAGTTTATCGTGAATCTGTGTTACGCAAGACTCACTTAATTGAAACGTAACTAGCTAGTTAGGTAGGCTAGTATTCAACAAAGTGTTTGTTTACATCATTACCTTTTTTTTTTTTTTTTTTTTTATCCGCTGGGGAGTTAACGTTAGCTAGTATGTACAGTCTGTATCGGAACTCCCGAGGCAAGATGGAGGACGTAAGGACGAGGTGTTTTTGTGTAACTAAACGGTGGTATTGTTGCGCCACAACAAGTGTGTTGCATAAACAAGCTAACTTGGATCTTTACACGAACTTTGAGGGCGACAACGTATTAGCTAACTAGCTAAATACACACTGTTTTATTGAGAAGAAGGCTGGCTATCCGAACTCCGTTCGATTGCAGCCAGCGCAGCGGACTTGGACGGAGCGCTAACATGGCTAGTTGGCTAACTAGCCAGGAAACAAGCTAGCTAACGTAACAAGATGGAGAATGGTACCTGCAGCTAAGCTAACGTTAGTTAGCTACCCAGTCAAGATGGATATATTTTCCCCGAGTGTTTTTGCCTTGTTTGTACTGTACCTAGTTAGCTTACAGAAAAGTGGGCACTGACTGTTATTTTTAAGGAGACCATTTGAACTCTTGATTTAATGTTATGTTAACCACCGAAGGCAAGTTATTTTCATGTACGTAAAGTTAAGGGTGACGTTCTGATGACAGCTGATGTTTAGCTAGGTAGCTTCTTCAGCTGGCTAACGTTAGCTCTTTGGCAAGCCAGTATACCGGTGTCAATTATCGACAGTGACAGTCACTGAGCAAGCCCGAGAGTGGCTGTCACACTACTTAGACAACGATAGCTAGCCTAGTGCAGGATGCTCCCCGTCGGTTATTTCGACGTTAACAGCGACCCTTGTTTGGCGCCACTTTTTCAGTCCCCATCATCATCATCATCAAGGCTTCCAGTCTAGTCAACCAGCCAATACTGTCTCGCAAGATGTTGCTTGCTAATGCTATTTTATTGCTTTGCAATAGTTGGAGCTGTATTGTACACTACGCTGCTAGCATGCAGCTGTATTTGACCCCATTTCAAACGCACTGTGTATGAATTTAGCTAGCAAGAATGGCTATTAGATTAAATTAAATAAATCGAATGTCCATTGGAATTGTCGAATGTGTATTGGAATTCACGCGTTCTAATTGGAACACATGGGATATTCTTCCTAAAGTATGTAGCTAGCTACAGTAGCGTTTTAAAGTTGAATGCACCTATTTCTCATTCCATACTTCTCACTGGTTAGTGAGGGTAGATAACCCCACTTCTCCATCGCAAAACTTTATTCAACCTGCAATCCAGCAACAAAAAAAGCACAAACCAGTTATACAGTTGAAGTCGGAAGTTTACATACACATAGGTTGAAGTCATTAAAAATAATTTTTAAACCACTCCACAGATTTCATGTTAACAAACAATAGTTTGGGCAAGTCTGTTAGGACATCTACTTTGTGCATGACACAAGTACTTCTTCCAACAATTGTTTACAGACAGATTATTTCCCTATCACAATTCCAGTGGGTCAGAGGTTTACATACACTAGTTGACTGCCTTTAAACATCTTGGAAAATTCCAGAAAAGAATGTCTGATAGGCTAATTGACATCAATTGGAGGTGTACCTATGGATGTATTGCAAGGCCTACCTTCAAACTCTGTGCCTCTTTGCTCGACATAATGGGAAGATCAAAAGAAATCAACCAAGACCTCAAAATTGTAGACCTTGGTCATCCTTGGGAGCAATTTCCATACGCCTGAAGGTACCACGTTCACCTGTACAAACAATAATACGCAAGTACAAACACCATGGGACCACACAGCTGTCCTACCGCTCAGGAAGGAGACTCGTTCTGTCTCCTAGAGATGAAAGTACTTTGGTGCCAAAAGTGCAAATCAATCCCAGAACAACAGCAAATGACCTTGTGAAGATGCTGCAGGAAACAGGTACAAAAGTATCTATATTCACAGGAAAATGAGTCCTATATGGACATAACCTGAAAGGCCGCTCAGCAAGGAGGAAGCCACTGCTCCAAAACCGCCATAAATAAGCCAGACTACGGTTTGCAATTGCACATGGGGACAAAGATCGTACTTTTTGGAGAAATGTCCTCTGGTCTGACGAAACAAAGATAGAACTGTTTGGCCATAAAGACCATCGTTATGTTTGGAGGAAAAAGGGGGAGGCTTGCAAGCTGAAGAACACCATCCCAACTGTGAAGCACGGGGGAGGCAGCATCATGTTGTGGGGGTGCTTTGCTGCAGGAGGGATTGGTGCACTTCACAAAATAGATAATTTTCCTTCATGGTGCTATGTGGATATTTTGAAGCAATATCTCAAGACCTCAGTCAGGAAGTTAAAGCTTGGTCGCAAATGGGTCTTCCAAATGGACAATGACCCCAAGCATACTTCCAAAGTTGTGGCAAAATGGCTTAAGGACAACAAAGTCAAGGTATTGGAGTGGCCATCACAAAGCCCTGACCTCAATCCTATAGAACATTTGTGGACAGAACTGAAAAAGTGTGTGCGAGCAAGGAGACCTACAAACCTGACACAGTTACACCAGTTCTGTCAGGAGGAATAGGCCAAAATTCACCCAACTTATTGTGGGAAGGTTACCTGAAACGTTTGACCCAAGTTAAACAATTTAAGGCAATGTTACCAAATAACTGACCTAAAACAAGGACTTTTTACAAGGATTAAATGTCAGGTATTGTGTGAAACTGAGTTTAAATGTGTATGTAAACGTCCGACTTCAACTGTATGTACAGACACGGGCAGTTATTGTAAGGTCAAGTGCAGTACATTTGTCGTTAAAATAAAATTTCAGATCGACACAATTCTAATGTAATCCTAAACAGTACAGTATCCCGCTACCATTAAGACACCCAGCATAGGGTCGCTCCTTGGCTCACTTTGGCTTCTTTTAGTTCTGTCCTGATGACGTACTAGTATTGACAATATTGTTGATTTGTTAAAAGAATAAAAATAATTAAAACCATTAGTTCATATTTGAGTTTTAATATAGTAATTTGGTTAATAACCATTGAGTATGCCACTCTATCTTCTACCTGCTATTTGCCTTGTGTATGTCACTGGTGTTCATACTTCTATCTGATTGGTTAGGATCTCTTGCGTAGGGTGGATTGGCCACTCCTTTATATGGTCATGGGGGGAGTTCCAATGTCCAGCCCTGCGTGACGTTTCCAGGAAACCAAAGAGTGAGAGAGCCAATGAGCTCACAGCTAAGCATGACAGGTGGGATTGAGCCCGCCCCCTGTTACCATGTGAAAGCAGTATTTTTGTTTATTTTTTTTCTCAGTGAAGAGCCACTGGCAGATATTGAGGCCTGTTCAAGAGGATGCAATGTGTATGTTGTCGTTGTTCAGCCGCTGTCGCTCCTCTCTCTCCTGTCTTCTCTGAATGTAACTCTTTTACCCATGCATTCTCTTGATTCATTTTCTCCTCCAGGTTGTAGACTACCGTTTCACTGCCTTGTGGACACTGAGGATCTGAAGTCTGTTCTTATTTGAGTTGGATCAGACATGTTAGAGAAATGATAGCGGCACCAGAGTTACTGTCGGAGTTCCACTATCCTCAGTAAGTGGCTTCTTCCATTGTGTGTGTGTGTGTGTGTGTGTGTGTCAACCAGCATGCAGCAAACTGTTTCTAATGTGTGTGTTTTTGCCAACAGGGATTCGGACACCCGTTTCTCCTCAGACACAGACTTCTCTGAGGCACCTGATGTCACTATCAATCCAGCCAAAGGAAAGGTACGTCCAGTCTTCCTCTTCCTCAAGCCATACACCACAACATAATAATATAACCTCTTCCTCAAGCTATACAACAAAATAATATAACCTCTTCCTCAAGCTATACAACATTATATTATAACCTCTTCATCAAGCTTTACCCAAAAACATAATATTCACCTCATCCACAAGCTACTGTCTCCGCACCAAGCCTCATAAACGGTCTCTGGCCATATTAGTAAGCATTATGCTGTTTAACCGTTTTTATTGATTTTTCTTTCTCTCTCTCCATCCCAGGGGGGGAAGAAGGGGAAGAAGGCGGCAGGAGAGAAGGGTAAAGGAGGAAAGGGAGTGGGGGGAGCAGGGAGGATGAACGGCCACTACCAGGAGAATGGCATGGAGAACCTGATGCTGTTCGAGGTCGTCAAGATGGGAAAGAGCGCCATGCAGGTTAGTGTGTGTGTGTATATGTAACGTTTACTGTGTGGCTTGGTCCTTTAACAGGACCGTAGTTGATTTGACTATCAACGCCTCTTGATTATCTAATGACCAGATCAGCTGTATTAGAGTTGGACTGTTATTTTGTACTTATTGTCTATCTTGCCTGCTGTTTGTCCCGGCTCCAGTCTGTGGTGGATGACTGGATCGAGGCGTATAAAAACGACAGGGACGTGGCTCTGCTAGACCTGATCAACTTCTTCATCCAGTGTTCTGGCTGTAAAGGAGTGGTCAGTGGAGAGATGTTCCGGAACATGCAGAACTCTGAGATCATTAGGAGGATGACAGAGGAGTTTGACGAGGTAGGTTTTGTGTGTGTGTGTGATGTGGTAGGTGCGTCACTCTGGTTTAAAGTTTAGTCGGTCACCTGAAATGTAACAGTTGATTGCTTCAGTTTTAGATGTCATTACTCTTTTGAGTTGCATGCGATAGTGAACCCATAGCTCCCATAAACGTTCTTTCTCTCTCCCCCCCCCTGTAGGATAGCGGAGACTATCCTCTAACCATGGCGGGTCCGCTGTGGAAGAAGTTTAAGGGTAGTTTCTGTGAGTTCATTGCTGTGTTGGTGAGACAGTGTCAGTACAGCATCATCTATGATGAGTACCTCATGGACACGGTCATATCGCTCCTCACCGGACTGTCCGATTCCCAGGTCCGAGCCTTCCGGCACACCAGCACACTGGCAGGTGAGAGAGTGGTGTCTGAATTGGCCTGTTATTTCCCTCGGCACACAGGTACGCTGATTAACTGTGTGTGTGTGTAGCCATGAAACTGATGACCGCCCTGGTGAATGTAGCTCTGAACCTGAGCATCAACATGGACAACACCCAGCGGCAGTACGAGACAGAGAGAAACAAGATGGTCGCTAAGAGAGCCAACGACCGGCTGGAGCTACTGCTGCAGAAACGCAAAGAGGTGAGTGGGATGCGGTCCACGTTAGGCTCCTCCTGGGTTAAGGGTCAGTGTTAGGGAACTGGGTACGGCGTCTCTCGTTGCTTCTGAGAACCCGCTTTATAAAACACCAGCTCTGCTCTCACACGTTACCCAGGTTCAGTAGCCTAACGAGTTGTGTTCCAATTTAGAACATGCATTACATTTAGAGATGAGGGTGCTTGAAGACATGTCTGAGGGGCATAACCTGCAGTCAGAGAGAGTCAAGGGATGTTCTACCACTAGGCATTAGGCCCTGTGGTTGAGCTGGCATGTCTTGTCTTACATAACACTTTGTCCTACTGGGATTTCATCTGCTGGCTCCTACTAATACAACCACACCAGAACAACAATTATACACCTCAATGCTTTGATAACTATACTAGCTGTCTCTTCTGTAATGTTTGGTTGTTAGGTGACTATACTAGCGGTTTCTTCTGTAATGTTTGGTTGTCTCGGTGACTATACTAGCGGTTTCTTCTGTCATGTTTGGTTGTCTAGGTGACTATACTAGCGGTTTCTTCTGTCATGTTTGGTTGTCTAGGTGACTATACTAGCTGTCTCTTCTGTCATGTTTGGTTGTCTAGGTGAATATACTAGCTGTCTCTCTGTCATGTTTGGTTGTCTAGGTGACTATACTAGCTGTCTCTCTGTCATGTTTGGTTGTCTAGGTGACTATACTAGCTGTCTCTCTGTCATGTTTGGTTGTCTAGGTGACTATACTAGCTGTCTCTCTGTCATGTTTGGTTGTCTAGGTGACTATACTAGCTGTCTCTCTGTCATGTTTGGTTGTCTTGGTGACTATACTAGCTGTCTCTCTGTCATGTTTGGTTGTCTTGGTGACTATACTAGCTGTCTCTCTGTCATGTTTGGTTGTCTAGGTGACTATACTAGCTGTCTCTCTGTCATGTTTGGTTGTCTAGGTGACTATACTAGCTGTCTCTCTGTCATGTTTGGTTGTCTAGGTGACTATACTAGCTGTCTCTCTGTCATGTTTGGTTGTCTAGGTGACTATACTAGCTGTCTCTTCTGTCATGTTTGGTTGTCTAGGTGACTATACTAGCTGTCTCTCTGTCATGTTTGGTTGTCTTGGTGACTATACTAGCTGTCTCTCTGTCATGTTTGGTTGTCTAGGTGACTATACTAGCTGTCTCTCTGTCAGGTTTGGTTGTCTAGGTGACTATACTAGCTGTCTCTCTGTCATGTTTGGTTGTCTTGATGAATCCTGATCATAATGTTTTCTTACTGATTTCTTCTAATTTCAGCTTCAAGAAAATCAGGATGAAATTGAAAACATGATGAATGCTATATTCAAGGGTGTGTTTGTACACCGATATCGGTACGTGGCCTGTCCAGTGTTTCCATCATAGTAATGATCATAGATACATTATCCATCTGTAGAGGAGATGATGATGATGAAGGTTGTGTGTTGTATTGCAGTGATGCCATAGCAGAGATCAGAGCTATCACTATAGAGGAGATTGGAATGTGGATGAAGCTCTACAGTGATGCCTTCCTCAACGACAGCTACCTGAAATACGTAGGCTGGACCATGCACGACAAGGTGAGGGAGAGAGAGAGAGAGAGAGTGTGTCGGCAAGGTGTTTTGTTTGGGGAGGCAGGTAACCTAGCGGTTAGAGCGTTGGGCCAGTAACCAAAAGGTGGCTGGTTCGAATACCCGAGCTGACAAGGTGAAAAACCTGTAGGTAGGCCGTAATTGTAAATAATAATTAGTTCTTATTCCCAATTAAAAAAGGTGTGCAATTCTAACGAGTTTATGTGCGTGTTTGTGTGTGTAATTCCAACGTGTGTGTTTTTAGCAAGGCGAGGTGCGTCTAAAGTGTCTGACAGCGCTACAGGGTCTCTACTACAACAGAGAACTGAACACCAGACTGGAACTGTTCACCAGCCGCTTCAAGGTAAGAGCGCCACCCGGTGGACATATCAACACACTACAACGAGTTACCTCAAGGCTCAACTTTCTTAACTTGCAATGTCATTTAGCAGACTCTTTTATCCAAAGTGACTTACAGTAGTGCATTCATGCATTTTCATATGGGTGGCCCCAGTGGGAATTAAACGTCGCAAGGACCATGCTATACCAACTGAGCCACACAAGACCATGTCCTACAACCACTCAACCATACTGGATGCACTATAACTAATCCTCTACTATGCCTAGCTTACTTTAAATAGGTAACACTACATTGCCAAAAGTATACGGAAACCCCTTCAAATTATTGGATTCAGCCATTTCATCCCCACCCGTTGCTGACCTGTGTATATAATCGAGCACACAGCCATGTAATCTCCATAGACAGACATTAGCAGTAGAATGGCCTTACTGAAGAGGTCAGTGACTTTCAATGTGGCACTGTCATAGGATGCCACCTTTCCAGCAATTCAGTTCGTAATATTTCTGCCCTGCTCGAAGCAACGTCAGCACAAGAACTGTTCGACAGGAGTTTAATGAAATGGGTTTCCCTGGCCGAGCAGCCGCTCCCACAAGCCTAAAATCACCATGTGCAATTCCACGCGTCTGCCGGAGTGGCGTAAAGCTCGCCGCCATTGGACTCTGGCGCAGTGGAAATGCGTTCTCTGGAGTGATGAATAGCTTCACCATCTGGCAGGCCGACAGACTAATCCGGGTTTGGCGGATGCCAGGAGAACGCTACCTGCCCCAATGCATAGTGCCAACTGTAAAGTTTGGTGGAGGAGGAATTGTGGTCTGGGGCTGTTTTTCATAGTTCCAGTGAAGGGAAGTCTTAACGCTGCAACATACAGTGACATTCTAGACGATTCTGTTCTTCCAACTTCGTGGCAACAGTTTGGGAAGGCTCTTTCCTGTTTCAGAATGACTGTCCCCCCCCCCCCCCCCGTGCACAAAGCGAACGTACTTTTGACCATGTAGTGTATTTCCTGGCTAAACCCCTATTGAGTTTGAGTAGAGGTATTTCGGCTAAATCTGAAATCTTTGTCAATTTCCTCTCTTCACAGGACCGCATTGTCTCCATGACTTTAGACAAGGAGTATGATGTCGCAGTACAAGCAATAAAACTGCTCACTCTCGTACTACAGTAAGTTGTTACAGTTCAGATATCACAGTGGACATGGAGGCGTGTTTAATATGTGTTTAATCTGTACTGTATGTGTATTACAGTAGTACAGATGAGGTACTGAGCCCGGAGGACTGCGAGAGCGTCTATCACCTGGTCTACTCCGCCCACCGACCGGTCGCCATAGCAGCCGGGGAGTTCCTCTTCAAGAAGTAGGATTTGTTTGTTTTGTATTTACTCAATTGTCACACATTCTTCTATCATGTCTTTTCTCTCAAGTCAAATCAATCAATCGAAACACTCTTGAAAAAGATATGGTGCATCTCAAGAGATTGTCCTGCAAAATGTAATGCTAAAAACCCCATGGCTGGTTTGTTCCCTGGAACAGTGATTGAGTGAGTAAAGGTTAGGATAAGAAGAGGAGAGTGGGAGAGTACATGCATGAGAACCTGAGAAAGCAGGAAGGAAGGAGTGAGGGAGGATGGTAGATCTGGGATATGGTTTTTCTGGCGTAGACATATTCCTAGTATGTAGTCTGGGCTAGTGTCGACGTGAGGTTAATATACTTTAATATACTTAGTTACTTACTTAGTTATCTAATACTAGTAACTTTTCTTCTCTCCTCTTCAGACTGTTCAGTACGCGAGAGCCGGAAGAGGAGGGCGCCCCCAAGAGGAGAGGAAGACAAAGCCCAAACGCCAACCTCATCAAAACAACTGTGTTCTTCTTCCTGGAGAGCGAGGTACACTCACACACCCCGCTTCACACACCCCGCTTCACACGCCCCGCTTCACACACACTTTGTCTCTACCTCCATGAACATGCTGCGTACTTATAAGACTCACTGGGGAAGAGAATACACTCACCCACACCCTGTCTGTCTCTCCACACCCTGCCCCTGACTGTCTCTCCATGTGCATCTCAGCTCCATGAGCATGCAGCGTACCTGGTGGACTCTCTGTGGGAGAGTGGAGCAGACCTGCTGAAGGACTGGGAGTGTATGACCAGCCTGCTACTGGATGACCCTGTGCCAGGGGAGGAAGGTATGATCTCTAACCCCTTACCTCTGACCCATAACCCCTGTACCTGGCCTCTAATGTATCTTGTGTGTCTACAGCCCTGACAGACAGACAGGAGACGGCTCTCGTAGAGATAATGCTGTGTACGGTGCGCCAGGCTGCAGAGTGCCACCCACCCATAGGCCGCGGCACTGGGAAGAGGGTGAGACATTTTATACTGGGCATCAAGATTCACAGCTTCTTGTTCTTGCCTTCCACTGAGAAAAAGAGAAACAGCAACACTCTCTCTCTCATTTTCTTTCTTCCTCCCTCAGGTGATGACAGCGAAGGAGAAGAAGACCCAGCTAGATGACAGGACCAGGATGACAGAGCTGTTTGCTGTGGCATTGCCCCCTCTGCTGGCCAAGGTAGGACAGTACAACTTCACCCCCCTCTAATAAACCTGTTCTAGTCTGTTTCCCCTGCCTGTGGTTCTAGTCTGTTTCCCCTGCCTGTGGTTCTAGTCTGTTTCCCCTGCCTGTGGTTCTAGTCTGTTTCCCCTGCCTGTGGTTCTAGTCTGTTTCCCCTGCCTGTGGTTCTAGTCTTTCTCCTCTTTGTTTCAGTACTCCATAGATTCAGAAAAGGTGACCAGCCTGCTGCAGCTTCCTCAGTTCTTTGACCTGGATATCTACACCACAGGACGACTGGAGAAGGTCTAACACCAACCCCACACTATACAGGCTTTGTATAGTCATAAAAATCCTTAAAGTCTAGGAAAATGATCAAATCCAAAACGTTTTGGAGAAGTTAAATAACATTTAAATAATGTAATTTATTTAGGCACTGTTTTTTAAATATTTTATCCATCAAATAAAAATCATGTCAGCCAGGATCAAAATGTCACTGTAGCGCATTCAGCCTAGATCAAAATGTGACTAGCGCATTCAGCCAGGATCAAAATGTCACTAGCGCATCACCTGCATGTGTGTGAGACCAGTGGGCCATTGCTCAAGGAGAGGGAGTCTGTCGGACATTGCAGCAACAGGTAGGCATAGCCTATCAGTCTGTTCTCCAACTAGGTAGCCAATTCACAACATATCTTGTACCCTCTAGTTAACTGTTTAGCTATTATTAGCATGTAGGCTATTAATTAGTAATTTCCCCAACAAAAAAACATATCACGACACTCTCAAATAAGGCCATACAAAGTTGCTTTTAAATTTATTTTTTTCATCCAATGCATGGGACAATGCAACTCAGTAGATGCTAGTCAACATGCAGTAAACACTCTAAGATTAATATGACTGAACTAGAAAAGGTACATTTTCATGAACATTTGTGGGCTTGCTTCAGCTGAATGTACCCTACCGTAGCCATTTGATCTTTTAATATGTTGAATGAGCAATTTTTTTTCAAAAGTCATAAGTATTTCATGGTAATGTTGCAGTGTTTAACATCAAGGCTGGTCAACCATCCTCCAGGAGAGCTAATGGTTGTGCAGGCATTTTATTCCAGCCCCCTCTAACAAACCACATATAGAAATCAGCTGCTCAACCAGACCTTGATCAACTGGCTTTGATGTGTTTGAGCAGGGCTGTATCAAAAGCCTGCACACTCAATATCTCTCCAGACTGAGGGTTAACCACACGTTTTATACACTGGGGCGGCAGGTAGCCCAGTGGTTAGCGTGTTGGGCCCATAACCGAAAGGTTGCTGGATCAAATCCCCGAGCTGACAAGGTAAAAATCTGTCGTTCTGCCCCTGAAATACAGTTGCCTAAAGGTTATTGTACTTTGCAGGGGTTAAGTGCCTTGCTCAACAACGGTAGAGGGTAATGGGATCAGCCTCCCCCTGTCAATACCACATTTATAATTATATTAATAGCCAATTGTTGGTCATGGAAATGTAATACAATTCCATCTGTCAAAATTTGTATACCCTGACCCTTACGCAAACGCTAACCCACTGTTTAGCTTGACAAAATGACAGCACAAAAGTAGTGAAATATCACATGCATAACACTGCAAGACATCTCTAGAACATATTTCCCTTCCTCTCTTCTAGCACTTGGAGGCGTTGCTGCGTCAGATCAGGGAGATGGTGGAGAAGCACACAGACACGGAGGTGCTGGAGGCGTGCTCGAAGACCTACCACGCTCTCTGCAATGAGGAGTTCACCATCTTTAACAGAGTGGACATCGCCAGGTCGCAGCTGCTCGATGAAATGGTGGACAAATTCAACAGACTCCTGGAAGACTTCTTACAGGAGGTGAGGGGGAGGGAGGGTGAACTGGTGGACAAATTCGACAGACTGCTAAAAGAGAGGAGGAGGAGGAGGAGAGCTCTGAGGGAGGACCTCCAGTCTAATCCTTTTCCAGGACCAGTTTGTGTGTAGTTGATGCTGACACTGATCTCTGTGTTCAGGGTGAAGAGCCTGATGAAGATGATGCATACCAGGTCCTGTCTACTCTCAAGAGAATCACAGCCTTCCACAAGTAAGGCCTCCTCTCTCTCCTCTTCTCTAATCCCTTCCTCTCCAACTGCTTCTCTCTCTCCTCCACCATCTCTTTCCTTCTGTCTCTTAGACTGACTCGTGATGTTCTTAACTCTCTCTCTCTCCCAGTGCCCATGACCTGTCCCAGTGGGATCTGTTCAGCAGTAACTTCAAGCTGCTCAACACGGGCATTGAGAACGGAGACATGCCAGAGCAGATAGTGGTCCATGCTCTACAGTGTACCCACTATGTCATCCTGTGGCACCTGGCCAAGGTCTCAGAGGGAAGCCACAGAAAGGTATGTAACTCACCTCTCACCTGGCTGACAGCTCAGAGCCTTTCATTCATTTGGGTATTATTTGGTAGCTAGGAACATGGCAGTTGGAGTTAGTCAAGTCTTATGATGTTTCACTCATGTGTATGAAATCTAGGAGGATGTATGTTTTGATCATGTAATAATGTTGTCGTAGGAGGACATGGTGAGCCTGAGGAAGCAGATGAGGATGTTCTGTCTGATGTGTCAACGTTACCTCACCAACGTCAACACAACCGTCAAGGAACAGGTACTGTCCTGAAATTCTCCGAATCCCCATGCAACCCCATTTGAGATGAGGAAGACATGTTCAAGAAGGCAGAACACTGATAACCAACTGTCCATCTTCTCTCTCTCTCTTTTTTCCCCAGGCGTTCACCATCCTGTGTGACGTGTTGCTAGTCTTCAGTCACCAGATGATATCAGGAGGCAGAGAACAGCTGGAGCCTCTTGTCTACAGTCCTGATGACTCTCTACAGACAGAACTACTGTCATTCATACTGCACCATGTCTTTATAGACCAGGATGATGACAATGGCAGCACTGGTACACACACACACACACACACACTGCTACACACACTTTTCCAGTGGGATTGCTTATTGGCACTTGAAAATAGCTCTTACCAACAAGACCCTGCTAAAGGAATGACAATACCGTCTGGCCCTGTGACTGTCTGTGATGTTATGTGTACCTTGCTATGGGTACCTTGTTCTACCTTTTTTTTTTTTTTTTTTTTTTTACACGTGGTCAGCAAGATTGAAGCTCCCAATAAGAGCTCTGTTACTGGCTGTGTAACTATCTGTTGTATCTCTCTATAGATGGCCAGCAGGATGACGAGGCAGCGAAGATAGAAGCTCTTCATAAGAGACGTAACCTCCTGGCGGCCTACTGTAAACTCATCATCTATAACGTAGTAGAGATGAACACTGGAGCTGACATCTTTAAACAGTACATGAGGGTAAGAATGGAAAAACACTCACCTGTCTGTCTACACAGTTATGACCATAGAAATATAATCTGTAGATAATACTTGGAACCTCTAACCCTGAAAATCTGACTGATAAACTCATGGGTGCAATGGCAATTGCTCAGTCCACACATTATCCCATTGTTGACTTGAATGGTGAGGCCCGTTCTATAGATTATATTTCTATGTTTATCACCTCTTGTCTGTGGCACTCATTTTAACCTCCACACCAGATCATTACCAGAGTCATTCCCACATACTAAGTCCTGTTTTTTTTTTTTTTTTTTTTTTTTTTTTTTTTTTGTTATACTTGTGGCTGAACTGTCTTCCTCTTGCTCTCTCTAGTATTATAATGACTATGGTGACATCATCAAGGAGACTATGTCTAAGACCAGACAGATAGACAAGATCCAATGTGCCAAGACCCTCATCCTCAGTCTACAACAGGTGGGTTACATGTGCAAGATCTAGCTTTGTCAAGCTAGATCTTGGTTTGAACTTTATTCCAGATCTCCAGACAGCAAGCCAGCGTTTTAGGAATGAATCCGATTGAAAGAACTATCCCTTTATTCCACACGTGTTCACCCATCCCTCTCTTCTCTCTCTCATCCAGTTGTTCAATGAGATGTTGTCAGAGTTGGGAACAGGTTTCGACCGCTCGTCCTCAGCGTTCTGTGGGATCAAGGAGTTGGCCAGACGTTTCTCTCTCACCTTCGGTCTGGACCAGGTGAAAACACGAGATGCTATCGCCATGCTGCACAAGTCAGTATCTTCTTCTGATCTCTATTTCTCTTCATAGCTTTATTGTACACAATACTTACTAAATACTACAGCTTTTTAACATTACTAAAACTATTGAACATTATGTATGTGAGCTGTACACAGGACTACTTAATGTATGTATCTACATGTGCTGCTAGATACTTCATTTTTCAGAACTAAAATCTTCTCCCTCCCTCCCTCCCTCCAGGGATGGCATAGAGTTTGCGTTTAAGGAGCCCAGTCCCCACGGAGAGGGAAACCCTCCTCTTCACCTGGCTTTCCTAGACATCCTCTCTGAGTTTTCCTCCAAACTAATGAGGCAGGACAAGAGAACTGTGTAAGTACACACGTCTGCCTCTCCTACTCAGACACATGCGTCTGTCTGTCTGTAAGTGATTACTAGGATGATATGTCATTAAGCAGGACAAGAGGACTGTGTCCCCTCCCAGACACAAGACCTTAAGGACCTTCCAGATGACTTTGTGTTTAGTAGTGTGTGTGTGTAACATCTCTCCTCTCTCCCCTGTAGTCACATGTATCTGGAGAGGTTCATGACCTTCCAGATGGCCCTCCAAAGAGAGGACTGCTGGCTACCGCTCATCTCGTACAGGAACTCCCTCCAGGCTGGCGGGGATGATGACACCATGTCTGTGGTCTCTGGCTACTCCTCCAGAGGGTCGTCAGTCAGATCCAAGAAGACCAAGGCGGCTACTCCCACCACTACCGTCGCTGCAGCCAAGAGGAAACTGCCTGAAGGTAGCTACAGGACCACGGTCTAGAAGTCAGACTGTAGTCACTACATGGTCATGTTAGAGAGGACAAAAGTATTCATATGTCCCAGTCTGAGGTTAACTCCTGCTGTAAACAGTGTTAACCCTAGTACGCTCTATGGCTGAAAGCACCTAGCCTGGTTGGGAAGTGCTCACTGCATCTTTTACAGTCATCCAACCCTTTCAGAATGGTGTTCTGGTGTGTGTGTGTGTGTGTGTGTGTGTGTGTGTGTGTGTGTGTGTGTGACGGCGGTGTGTTCTCTCTAGCTGAGGAGAGTAGTAGCGGCAGTACAGATGTCTCGTGGCAGCACCAGACCATGCAGACTCCAGGGATGATGCCCTCCCCCCACCTCACCTCTACCATGATGAGAGGACCGGGGGAGGTCAAACGGGGGAGAGATGACAGCTACATGGGAGTGTACGCCCTCCCTTCAGACTCCCAGCAGCAGCCTCACCCACACACACTCCCCCAGACCCCACAACTCCACCAGACACCCATCGACTACAAGTAAGATTTGCTCTTTCTCCACCGTGTCTCTCTCATGTACCTACCTGAACCACCAGTGTGGTTGTCTGACCTATTGTCTGTGTGTTTGTAGTACCCAGGTGACGTGGATGCTGGCTCAGAGACAGCAGGAAGAGGTTCGTCAGCAGCAGGAGAGAGCCATGAACTACGCCAAGCTCAGGACCAACCTGCAACAGGCCATGTAAGAACACCCATTCCTCCTTAACCCTGAGCTCAGGACCAACCTGCAACAGGCCATGTAAGAACACATCCCTCCCTGAATGTACTAATTATGGTGTGTGTGTATATAGTCGGCGTGGTACAGGGCTGATGGAGGAGGATGAGGAGCCTATCGTAGAGGACGTGATGATGTCATCAGAGGGTCGTATGGAAGACCTCAACGAGGGCATGGACTTTGACACCATGGACATCGACTTGGTGAGACCTTTTTACTACATACAGTATATGGATTTTGTTTTTTTAAAACCTTTTTACAGCGAATGATGTGGTGATCCATAAAGCTCTGTGTCAAGAAACACTAAATATACTGAACAAAAATATAAACGAAACATGTAAAGTGTTGGTCTCGTGTTTCATGAGCTGAAATAAAAGATCCCAGAAATGTTACATACTCCCAAAAAGCTTATTTCTCTCAATTGTTGTGTACAAATTTGTTTACATCCCTGATAGTGATAATTTCTCTTCTGCCAAGATAATCAATTCACCTGACAGATGTGGCATATCAAGAAGCTGAATGAACCACATGATCATTACAGAGGTGTACCATGTCCTGAGGACAATAAAAGGCCACTCTAAAATGTGCAATGCCACAGATATCTCAAGTTTTGAGGGAGTGTGCTTATTGGCAAGCTGACTGCAGGAATGTCCACCAGAGCTGTTGCCAGAGAATTGGATGTTAATATCTCTACCATAAGCTGCCTCAAACGTAGTTTTAAGCCGGGTGTACACACTATACGACCTTGAAAATTCTAACGTCGCTCAACTTCTCACATTAGACGACCATCCTTCCTGTCGTTATGAACTGTAACTCAGTAAAATCTCTGAAATTGTTGCATGTTTAGTTTTTTTGTACAGTGTATAATTATCACAATCGGCTCATATATAAGCCGACTTAAACTATTTTCATATGTCTCTTTCTCTCCTTTCTCAAGCCTCCCTCTAAGAACAGGAGAGAGAGATCAGAGCTGAAACCAGACTACTTTGACCCTGGTTCCATCATGGACGAGTCTGTAAGTAACTTCTCTTACACCCCTAACAATTATCACTTTATAGTAATAATCTTCCTTATACATACACAGGGCTCTAAATTAAAAATTTTCTTTGTTATTACTGGTGCTCCCAAGTTAGGAGCACCAGAAAATAATACTTTATTTAAAATTGATTGAGATGCAGCCTATAATAGTTCTACCTACGTTTTTAAAGCACATATTGTGCCCTAGAAACTAATGTCAAAAGCACTGCACCGATCCCAAGCTGTGTCACAACCAGCCGTGACCGAGAGCCCCATAGGACAGCACACAATTGGCCCAGCGTTGTCCGCGGTAGGGATTTGGCCTGTGGTGCTTTCCCTGGCTCATCGTGCTCTAGTGACTCCTTGTGACAGGGCCAGGCACCTGCAAGCTGTTAAAGTTACCAGATGGTTAGCTAGCTAATGAAGGTTACATGACTGAACAACGTGTAGAGAATGAGCTAACACATAGTTTTTGGACGGCCCAGGACATGGTTTATGAACATAAAATGCGTTCCCTGCGATCCCCTATAGGAAGATAAAATGTTGCGGCGTTGATCTGGGTCAGCTTTTTTGACCTGGTTGGGCTAGAAGCAAGCCGGTTCCGCTGTAGTAATGGAGCAACGCCAACGAATCTGCACTCGTTTCTCTGGGGAACTCAAACAATGGTACAGCGTAGCCGAATCATTTAAAACATTATCCTGGTCTCGCAGCAAAATATTTTGTTGCACTTTACAGCCCTCGTCATTACTTTATAGCAGGGGCTAATAACCCGTTCAGGCAACAGAAAACCCCCTGCAAAAGAACCACATATTTTAAGAATCGGAACCGGGAATGAAAGTGATCTAAACTTTTCCGGAACAGCACCGTTTATTTTAAAATCATGAGAACCAGTTAATAACTCACTGTCACTCCAACTTCTTCCAGTGTCTGCATGCCATCTGAAAATCATTGCTTGGGTAGTCTAACTGCCCCTTCCGAATCGTAGGCTCAGCTATAGCTTGCTCTATCCACACTGCATGATTGAAGAAATTTGCCGCCCTAAATGTGGAAAAAATTGTCTATCAGAGGTTTTAAAAAGGAACAGAAAGAACGATATAAACTTTATTTTCAAACCGTTTCAGAACTTTATTTTGCTGGTCAGAACAGTGGAATGGAACAAAAAAAATAATGGTTCTGTTCAGAGCAAAATGATCGTAAAATAATTTTGGTTCCAACTCCTGCTTTATACTCATATTAGCCCCGGAAGTCCAGGCTTTACACATTCTGCAGTTCGCCTAGAGGTTAAGAGCATTTGGCCAGTAACCGGAAGGTTGCTGGTTCAAATCCCAGAGCCGGCAAGGTGGAGAAATCTGCCGTTCTGCTCATGAGCAAGGCAGAACCCCCCCCCAATAACTGCTCCCCAGCCGCCTACGATGTGGATGTCAATTAAGGCAGCCCCCCCCCCCGTACCACGCTGATTTGAGCTGTTGGGTTAAATGCGCAAGACTGATTCTCCTCAGGAAGATTATGAAAAGGAGTGGGGTCTAGTGACATAACAAGCTAGCATGCATAAGATACAAACTAACACCGCATAGGCTAATGAAACTTTGTCCGACACGGTAACAAAAGCTAAAAACAAGGAAATGCCTTTCTTCCAATAGTCGAGTCAAGACGAGATCTGGAAGGGTGGCTCAGCCTCACTATAGTAATACCTAAGACGACATGTTGTTAAGTGCTTTTGCAGATATGTAATGACACCTTTTCTCTCTGCAGGTCCTTGGAGTGTCCATGTTTTAAACTGGTGTTTGTTGACGGAGAGGAGGCATTTTTGTGTTTATGGAGAAGTTAAGATGCAGATCAGAAGTCTTCTTTCTCTGGTTTATCCTCCATGGTCTAACACACACAGTGTTGCTTTCTCAGAGGAGACAATGAAAACAAAAATACTTTTATAATCCTTGGGTAAGCTTTCCCCTTTCAGTTAGTGGCAAACCAGTTCCAAACCTAGAGGAATCTTCAAAGTTTAGTCTGAAGAAAATTCTAGAATGTTTTATTTTTTCCCCCCAAATGGAGATGGAATGAGTTCTAACTTAAGATCCTTTGGTTTTGAAATGTCTTCTAACCCTGTCTCTATGCTAGTGTAGTGAGTAACCTGGTGTGGTCTAGTAATTTATAAACAGATTGTTAGTAGGAAAGCTAGCTAGCTGTGCTGTGGTTGTAGTAGTGGATGGACATGGTCTTTATTCTATTTTTAGTTTTCATTTCTCCCATGTTGGACTGTCAGTAGAATCTGTTGGTTTTGTGGTTGTGATGACAACTGCTGGTGGTTCAGTTTGACTTGTTGAATAGGTCAGCTGTAATAGTAATGGCTGTAGCTTCCCACAGCCAACAGTTAGCCCAGGTAAAGGGCTCAACCGTTTCCCAAGAGCAGACTGTTGTAAACGCTTCAGTATAGTTTCTTACATCGCTTGGATCGGAAGGACCGTCATATCCAACTGTGTGGGGGTACAGTGTTTCTATTCCGTGGTTGTTGAATACAGTCTGACTGAGGACCCCTGTAGTTGCTGTGGAGAGGCCCAGGGTGCGTCTTAAACGTAGTGCACTATATAGGGAATAGGGTGCCATTTGGGACACGTAGGCCCAGTGTTTAACAAGGAACTAGGCTGTCACACAAGTCCTGAAGCTTACCCAAAGATTTGGACCCTTCTCCCTATCTGTAGAGACTTCTCTCCCGACGGACAGCGAGGCGATTTTTCTCTCTGGTAGTGCCACCACTGTGCTGACTCGGAGACAAGCCAGTGGCATGTTAATACACAGAAAATACATTTTTCCCTCTCCAGAAACTCCAACGTATTTAGTGTTGAAATGGCTTTCTCTAAATTTTAAATAAAGTTATATATGAATCGGTGCTGATTTTATAACTGCATTTTTTTAAATTAAAATGTTCAACATAAAAAGTTAAGCTTTCAGAAATGTGTAAGTAAAACTGTTTAAAATGAAAAGCATGTGTAGTCATGCGGCGAGGAAGATTTTTAAATTTGTATTTGTTTTTTTTCTTCGTCTTAATAATGTCTTGGTTTCTACCTTTTTTTTTTTTCTTTCCTACGTGTAAATTAGTTTGGTTAAGACTCATCATGAAAAAAATCTGACTTGTGAAATTTCAGCTTTTAAGGTTTTCACCGTCAGCATCATGAGTAAATGTACTATTGCGAAACTCCACAATATCAAACTGTATAACTATCTTAAAGCCAGTCATCATTATAATCCTATAGAAAGGTTGAGGTTGTTTTCATCCCAAATATCACCCTAGTGCCCTTACCAGGGCGTATATTCCATATGGGCCCTGGTCAAAAGTAGCGCACTATATAGGGAATAGGATGCCATTTGGGACACATCTCAACAGCAGCAGCACTCTGGCAGCTAGACAAAGCTTAAATGTGACAGGAACTATTATGTCATCCGTAAGTTTTAATGAAATGTTTTGTCTACTGAGGTAAATCTATCTACTTTGTAACCATTCCATGCCTGAGCCTTAAACATGCTAGAATGAAAGGAAATCAACTGCCCTGTCCAAGAAACTGCCCCATAGAAATAGTATTACTAGAAAAAGGTCCCCCCCCCCCTGCATTCTAGTAATTCTATGCCTATACCCCTAGGCACCTGTGTATCTCTGATAGGAATGGATAAGTAAGGTGTAAGAAATTTGGCTTAGTCTCAACTAAGAAATTCCCCCCCCCCCCCCGGGGGATCAATAAAGTACCTTATCTAACTAGTCTATTGGGGAAAAGGTGAAACTACTACTGTATTTCTTATACCCATCAAATGACTTCAGATCTACACTAGCATTTAGGGGTTAGGGTTGAGGTAGCCCCTGAATGCTTCTGTTGGCTAGAGTTGGAAGGATGGCCTTGTGAGACTAGGGGTTAGGGTGCTAGGGCTTGTTTCTGGACAGGTCTTAAATCCTTTTCTTTAACTACCCTTCCATGTCAGAGACGTAGCCATGAAAGGTGACTATTGGGTTCGTTATGGATGACAGAAAACATTAGCGATGGCCCGGATGTGATGTCAATGAAGTAGATATAAACAGCCTGTGTTTTACCTAATTATTGTTATTTTATGTAAGTAAATATTTTGGAGTAAAAAATTACTGTGGCTTTTGTTTTGTCACTTACTACCACTTCATCGGTATAATTCATTTATTTGAACCTTCCTGTATATAAAACAAACGTCGAGCTTTTTTTTTTTTCATTTGTTTTTTTTTTCCTTTTTGGCCATTTTTATGTGTTGAATTCTCATTTTTATATATGCACACACACCCGCGGTATTGTTTGGTTCCCATCCTATTGCAACTCTCTCTCAGATTTGTACTTGTCTGGAGACAGTCACTTTTTGAATAAAAGTAAACCAACTCGACATGAGTGCTGTGATCTATTTAATCACTTTGCGTTGTTTGAAAATAAACGTTTTTTTTTGTTGTTTTTATAAACGTTTTTTTTAACCACAGCTACTCATCGCCACAAGGGGGTGCTGTCTCCTCAGAAATGAGAAGACCCTGTTCCCTACACTACTTCTGGCTAGAGCCCAATGCACTATATAGGCAATAGGGTGCCATTTTGAACACACAAATCCCCGTCACAAATGTTTGGGTTTTCTTGTATTAATTTATCATGTGTCAGTCAGAGTAACCTTGGAAGCCCAGGCTTCTCAAATTATTTTCTTCTCATAAGTCAACGAGAATAAGTTTGAGTTGCTTTGCGTTTAAGTGTATATAGCTGGTGTGTTCCTGTTAATGGAATGATCAGCCTGTTTCCTTTTTTAACTGTATATATTGTACGTGCCTAGCTACTCTTAACAGTGTAGATTCACCAACAGAAAATCAAAGAGCAACTTCCATTTTTGATATTCTTCTAACGAGTGTATCATTCCATGTAGTGCTCCCATCTTCAGTCTACATTGTTCTACTGCTGTGTTTATCTCCTACCTACATTTACAAGTTCTGCACAGCACAGCTCCCCCATACTGGGAGCAATCAGTTTGTGTCTGTCGAGAGGGAGGGGGCGATGGAGGGAGTCGATGGCTGTTATCATAAAAGAGAGCGAGTCTGGCAGTAGATGAAAGGCTGTGGAGGCCTCTATATTAAACAGTGCTAAAGAGAACCTCAGATCAATGGCTGCTCGTTAGAATGGTGGAGGGAAGAGCTCCATTCACTCCGCCTATGATCTGGTGAATGGTGCGGGGGGGGGGGGGGGGGGGTGGGTACTTGTCTGAAAGATTTGGAGAGGCTGATCTTCCTCGCATCATTTCTTGTCATCCCTCTTTTCAGAAGTACCGCTGTGCAGGGAAACTAAAAGGGATCCTTTCTCAACCCTGAACTTACTCAAACTTGTGTGTGTGTGTGTCCATGATCCCTGTCAGTGCCCTGATCTAGTGTGTGTGTGTGTGTACGTGAACGTCTATAATCGATCTCACTGCCCTGCTCTGGTGCGTGTTGACAGGGTCAGGGCTGAGGGGTTAAATCCCAGCCTGGCAGTTCCTCCAGCTGCAGAGGCCAGAGATATGGCTTAAATGTACTCCAGATTACCCAAGGGCCCCCGCTGCGTACCAAATGGCACCCAGTTCCCTATTGTAGTGCACTACTTTTGACTAGGGCCCATAGTCCCTATATATTCCCTATGTAGGGAATGGGGTACCATTTGGGACGTGACCCTTCAGACCAGCAATCTGAAGCCTGGGCAGCAGACTTTAGCGGATGCTGGGCAGGTCATGGGAGGTCTGACAACTGGGTTAAGTAAGGTGTCAGTTAGAATAAAAAAAACAGCCTGACAGTTACTCCCATCTCTGTTCTATTCCGGAAATAACTGCATCCTTTAAGTAATTTCATTGATTTGAATCGGTGTTAAACAAAGCCCTGTACCATCTCGTCTGTAGGCTGTACTTCAAAGGGTTAAATCCATAGGATTCTAATTCCGTGGTTAAATCATTAATGAAGTAATCAGTTGTCAGGCCAGAGGTTGTCAGGCCAGAGAGATGAGCATAATCATTCACTAGTCTCCTCTCTGGCCTCATGCAGACAGGTAGACAGACACAGGCAGGCTGGCAGACAGACAGGTATGGAAAGTAGCTTATAGAGTCATTTAATAACATTAAGAAAAAAGATGTCTCCCGGATTAGAAAATAAAAACTTTGTGGATCAGAGCAGACGTGGAGGTGAATGTTAAATCTAAGAACCAATGCATTCCTGTTCATTATACAGAGAGGTGGTTTTACTGAGTCTGAAGACAAGCAAGAACAGGTCAGAGATTCCATGGTATCTGTTCTAAGAATATCCCGCCGTGGGAACCCTGGGGTGTGTTCAGCCCACTCCTGACTGCCTGTCAGGTTCCCCTGTATCGACGGAGTGCTAAAGCGAAGGAAGGTGTGGTGAACGACTGACTGAAATAGTGATCGAGACATTGTTGTTGGTAAATGAGTGCAACTGGCATTAGGGACTTTTCCTCCTTGTGTAAGGCTGGCAGAGAGACTAGTGTGTGGATGGATCTTGTCACCACAACAGGCCAAGGTGAGATGCTAAGTCCAGGAGAGGCTTAGGTGAAGTACAGTTCAAGCCCTGACCTATTCTGCACCAAGCTATTATGTGTAGTGTTTAGAGGTGATGTGTGTAGATGGACCGTAGAAATCCTGCAGACGGAGAGAGGGAGCAAGTTCTTAGAAGCTAAGAGCACCTGGAACTTTGGCTTCTTATTATAATCTCACAAATAGTTAGTCCCTGGGTGTGTGTGATCTCCTTAAAATGTGTGTTTGTTCTGTCCCAGCGTGACGTCAATGAGACAAGCAGTGATAGTGACACGTTAATCAAGGGACTCAGGACTGTGACCTGACAGCTGATGGGAACAAGTGGCTTCAGACAGCTACGATACCTCTCTCTCTCACACACACACACACACTTCTGTCCAAACTCCTCTGTCTTCTGCTGAAACCCCTCCCTCTCTCTCTAGCCCCCTCTCTCTCTCTCTCACGCACTCACTCACTAACCCCAATCTAAAATGTGTGTGACCTAATGACAGACAGTAGCCCGAGTGACCTAACATGCTGTCCAGGCATTTTAGCTAGCTAGCTTGCTGTTGTTAGCTAATTTGTCCTGGGATATAAACATTGGGTTGTTATTTTACCTGTAATGCACAAGGTCCTCTACTCCGACAATTAATCCACAGATAAAACACTCTCCTTCCTTCAGGCTTCTTTTTCTTCTTTGGACTTTATATGGCGGTTGGCAACCAACTTGAATAAGGTGCATTACCACAACCGACCTCAGTTAATCTTTCAATCACCTATGTGGGTATATGCTCCTACAAAACCAATGAGGAGATGGGAGAGGCAGGACTTGCAGCGCGTCGAGTGTCACAAATAGAACCAACTTCTATTTTAGCACCTGGCAACGCAGACGCTCGTTGGCGCGCACAAGCAGTGTGGGTGCAATGATCGAATAACATGTATGTGTAAATGTATTTTGCGATGATGGTGCACGTAACGCAAGCGGTGTGGTCAGCATGTAAGTAGTCCAAATGACCCTACGACAGACAGTAGCCCTGGGTGAGCAAGTCTTCCTCTAGAATGGAAACAGTTTTTCAGGCCATGAAGCCATCAAAGGAGGGACACTTGTTTGTGTAAAACACGTTCATTCGAGATGAGATAGAGAGGAGGAGGCTGTCTGACTCATTTCCTACAGCAATTATGAATCAGTTACTTTTTGAGGGTGCTACTATAATAACTGTGACTCAGTAAAATGAGAAGGATACTTCCTGAAGCAATTATGCTCCCAAGTGGCGCAGTGGTCTAAGTCACTGCATCTCAATGTTAGAGGCATCACTACAGACAACCTGGTTCGAATCCAGACTGTATCACAACCGGCCGTAATTGGGAGTCCCATAGGGCAGCGCGCAATTGGCCCAGCGTCATCCGAGTTTGGTCGGTGTAGACCGTCATTGTAAATAAGAATTTGTTCTTAACTTACATGCCTAGTTAAAGGTTCAAATAAAAAAATGGAGTGTTGATGTGAGAGAGGAGGACGTCTGGGCAGCAATCAGCCTTCTAAACAGGAAGTTTTATTTGACTCTTATTGTGGCTGTGGTGAAATCAAAGCTGCATGAATCACTGCAACAACAATTTTAGAGCCTCATAACCCCAGAATAACAAGTGTGTGCGTGTGTGTGTTCTCCAGTTGTTAATGTGTGTGTGGGGTATTGATTGTAGCTAGAAGTGGCGAATCACAAGTCGGCCACGTCCTACCCATAACCCTCTTCTCTAGATAACGAGGGGTTAACCATTGATCCTCTGCATTTCGAGAGGCTCCACACGTGTGTGTCTGTCTGTCTGATGAAGGCCATTGTTGTCGAAACGTCAAGTTTTAACAAAGCAAGAGTTGCTAACCAAGAGTTTTTAATATTGAGCGAGTGTCGCAGGCTACTTTATCTGATGTTAATGTAATTTTTGGTTGCACCTCTTGAAGCGATCTGTCTACTCCAGTCCTGAGCAGAATGATGATTAAGAAACAACTTTCTACAACACATCTTCTACAACACATCTTCTATAGCACAAACCTATATGACTACGAGCAGCGATGCATCGAGCAGCACAGTGCCTTACAACCTTCTACTGAGACTGGCCAGTGACAGCTGGGATAGGTTTTATCAGAGAGGAATAGGCAAAGCAATAAACTTGAATATGTTCGATTTTATTCACTGTGGTACTGCTGACCATGCTTTGGCCACTTCTCGCAGTGATGATGTCATAGTTTCAGTGTTTGCAGAGTGTAAATATTTGTTAGAGAACCACAGACTTGCACCATGTTTTAGTTCATGTAGAATGTGGACCAAACTGCAGCCTTTTCTCTTTTATACAACTACTTTTGACCAGAGCCAAGAGGGAATAAGGAACAGCAAGGTGCCATTTGTCCTCTTGGGTGTGCAGGCTTTTGTTCCAGCCCTGCTGTGAAATTGATTTGCCCCTCTGTAGAAGACCTACAATACAAATATATGGACTCTAGCTCCAGTATACAATAATTAATTCCCCAAACAGGTTATAATGCCTACTGCCTGCTATCTTTCTGCTCTTATGTTAGTCTGTTGTCTCCTGGTGATCTAGCGATTGATCAACCATTAGGGGGCAAAGTTGATTATCAATTAAGTGTCTGGCATCTCTTCCTCAACATCTATTGCAGGGATCATCAACTACATTCAGCCACAGGCCAATTTTTTCTTGAGTGGATGGTCAGGGGGCCAGAGCATACTTACAAATAGTTTGCAGAATGCAAATTTACCACAAGAAACCCTAACAGCAGATATATTTGACTAAAACATAATCTTTTCAAACCTTGCTTACATTTGTATATGATCACATACAGTATATCGCTCTATTATGCGTGGGAATACTTTGGAACAGATTTTCTTTTGCTCAGAAAAGTCTGCAGACTTCCTGTGAGGGAACACTGCCCTATTGTGAATAACAAGACCTTCCCATTGTCTGACATTGTGATGCCTAGACTGAGATTCAGGGGATCAACTCACACCACTCGTTTTTAACAAAATTAATTAGGCTAATTTTCCCCTATGTGATTTCTAATGGGTAAACCATTGCATAAGCCTACATTTTTAATTTTGCAATGTTCACACACACATATTTATTTTAAAGGGGGTAAAGTTTTAAATGGCTTTCAGAGCAATGGACTGGGGAATTGGACCGGAGCAACACACACACACAGACACACACACACACACCACTGCCCGAGTTCCGGACCGAGCTATCTGATTGGTTGCGGCGGATGATATGGTGAGCTGTCAACCGCGCGCCCGGGCATCAGGTTACTGTACAGCCGTTTAGCTCGTGGAGAGGCGCAAAGCGAGAGAGCAAGTCCTGACCCTTGGTAGACTAGGCTACTTCTAACTGTGCGTCCCTCGTCTACTAGCCTACTGCACAATAAATAACTCTAGACTCAGGGACAAAGAGGATTTAACTAAAGCCAGGCCCACTGCTGCACGGTGGGCATCCGGGCAGTGCTTGCAGGAATACAGACCCCAGCTCAATCGGACCTCACATGTTCTAGGACGAATAGAGAAGAGGAGAGGGGGAGCGCATGAGGGGAAAGGAAATATGTACTACATTAACTTACCGCAGTTTCCCTGATCTGGAGAAGGGAGGGATGAGGAGAAGAGACGGATGAAGTGTGTTCTGACGGGAGTGCTGCTGATGGAGTTCTAACTGATGGATGCGTGTTGTCATCTGTTCTATGAAATACAGCGAGAGCCACAGAGAGCGTTGCAGAGAGATAGTATTCATTTGACAAAGCCGTCGGCCGTTAGGCTACCCTTCTGACCGCAATAATAGCCTAGCCTGCAGAGAGACCTCCGTTTAGGTTACCTGATCTAACGAGGAACCGGATCGGTGTGACATTAGGGACAAAGACGAGAAGAAATAACTTCCCTAGTCTCTCAGCTGCAGGTCAACCGGACCACATCGGCTTTCATCCCGCCTTGAACCTCTCGAAACTGTAACGTATACGGCTTTTGACACGAGCGTTTAGCGGACGGTTCAACCAAGGACAGTGGAGGTTTAAACGGGAATCTGAAGACACCTGACAGAGAGACATGTATCTAACATCGACCTCACATGCACCCGACTGACAAACACACGAGCCACAGAAGAAAGCGGTAGATAGCGGCTACTGCCCTTCCACGCGCACGGCCGGTCCGACGGTCTCCCCGGCTCACTATCTCCTGGTCGTGAGAATGGCAGGGGTCGTGTGTTGTAAATGTTACCTCTGGATCTTTATTATCTTATTTAGGTCGACGTTATCTTCTGACGCCAAATCACTGCAAACTATTATCTGGAGCACTCAGAATGCCAAGTAAGTGTCATATTTAAACTCAATAGAGTGTAACATTTGGCAAATTCTCTCTGTGTGGATAAGGGGAAGTTAAAAACTGTCTTCAAATGTACTATTTTCCGATGATGATGACGCATCAAGTTGGCACCCATGATGTGCATTGGCCTGTAAACTACATTTCTTACCCAAAGTTGTGTCTTGAGATTGGAGATGAATGTAGGCCCGGTCTACATGTGGGACATACTATCAGAAGTCAGAACAATATGTTATGGGTAGCATTGTGTATTTGGCACATTGCTTAAAGCCAAGAAATTGAACCACTCTCAAATGCAGAGACAGAGCTATGGATGCAAGGAAAGAACATCCATTATATCAAAGTGCATTTGGGGTTCTGATGGTGTCCCACAGTTGAACTAAGCCCATGAGGCATTTATAAGTTCTATTCTTCAAGAATCAATGGGTATATAGGCTATCACTAATTTTTAAGCATGGATGGAAATTAAGATAGGACGCTAGCCTGGCTAGTGAAATGTTGTATTTTCAAATATTGCATGTCACATACTGTATATTGTGAAGTAAAAATTGCAGTCTACTGGGCTAGTAAAAATTGCACTGTACTAGCCCGGCTGACCGGTGCCAAAAATAAATACATTCCATCCATGTTTATAAATAAAATAATATTTTATGAATATTGTTGGCAACTTGGGGGTAGAAAAGAGGATAATATCTTCTTTCTAATGATGTCAATTTAACTTTTCAACTTCCAATATTAGAAAATAACACCCACTTTGAAAAAACACCTGCAAATAGGCTACCAGTGAGTGCGGTAGATCTGGCCTTAATATCCATGAATTGTTATAATCTCCACCCGGCACAGCCAGAAGAGGACTGGCCACCCCTCAGAGCCTGGTTCCTCTCTAGGTTTCTTCCTAGGTTTTTGCCTTTCTAGGGAGTTTTTCCTAGCCACCGTGCTTCTACATCGGCAGTGCTTGCTGTTTGTGGTTTTAGGCAGGGTTTCTGTATAGCACTTTGTGACATCCGCTGATGTAAAAAGGGCTTTCTAAATACATTTGATTAATTGATTGCGGCAAGTAATCCTAACCCTTTTCACCTGATAAATAAGTCATTAATATTATTTTTTTGCTAATATATGGTGGGGGTCCCTGGGTCGCCGGTTTGCCTGCGAGGGGGTCCTTGGGCATGGAAAGGTTGAATACCCCTGCTTTAAGCTATAACAGAGTCCCAATGTGTGAAGTATTTTCCCCTCCAACAATAATTTATGGTAGAATGAACAGCGCGCGCGGCCAGCGGAATGACAAGAGAAGAAAAGCCACTGGCGAACAATGAGAAGAGAGGAAAAGCCACCGGTGCCAAGTGTGTCGATGTGTACTGTAGGCTAGCTCCCAGCTTGTGCAACTCACTCAAGGAAATAAAATGTCTCTCCAGTTAGTCTCGAACTCTGAACATGCTCTGGTGAGAGAGAAATCCTTGCCTGTGTACGCGCTTAATAAGCTAGGGCTGCCGGCACCGACACTTTCCTAATTATAGTTTCAGAGAGCCGTCTCGAGGCTACTGGCAGTAAAATAATCTGTTCTGGTAACATTTATCACTCACAGTCTCTCTCTCTACACCCACATCACATGGCCCGTTTATGGAAATCATTTTCTGCAGCATTTGGTAAAGGCACAAATCAAATCAAATGTATTTATAAAGCCATTTTTACATCAGCAACTGTCACAAGGTGCTATACGGAAGTACAAATAAGTACAAGGTATTAATTGTTAATATCACATGTTCATGATTTAGCTTCAGACTCATGACATTCATAATTATAGAGTAGACCTAACTTACTGTGATTGGCAACGCACCAGCACAACAGTGTGCATTTTTGTGACCACCAATGTCAATTGATCAGTTAAGTCTGGTCTTTGTTAGTGGGTCAGTGTCACTGACTGACCTCTACTCTGGCTGACCTCTAGGGTACATTATGTCAATGGCAGGGGCAGACAAAGTTTCTCCTCTCCCTCTCCTCTCCTCTCCCTCCCCTCTTTTTTCCTCTCCTCTCCTCTCCTCTCCTCTCCTCTCCTCTCCTCTCCTCTCCTCTCCTCTCCTCTCCTCTCCTCTCCACTGACCTCTATAGATTACAGCTAATAGAATAAATATGGAGAATGGACAGAGCATGCTGAATGCTCAGTTGACCATTGGCAAGCTGACACGAAGCAGGAAACTATGTGTGCGTCCCGAATGGCACCCTATTCCCTACATAGTGCACTACTTTTTACTATAGCCCTTTGGAGGGAATAGGGTGCCCTATGTTGTATTTATTAGGTGAACTGGTGCTTTTATACAATATACTTTATTTATACAGCTGATTCCATTGGGATTAAACATCTCAGTCCTTCAGGGTGGGCTTCAGTGCTTTACATTGGATTTATGTACATGAAGCGAAGATGCTAGGCTGCAGAGAGAGAGAGAGAGAGAGAGAGAGACATTTTTTTTAATGGTATTTTATGTTTTTGAATAGGGTGGCAACACATACATTCTAATTGATTTCAATGGGACTTTCTCAGTTCTGATTGCTTTATACTGTTCAATTAAACTTCAACCAAAAGTTGATTTCAATTGAGATCATTTCCACACTGCCACGTAGGGTTGCACGATATAGGCAAAAAATCTTACAAATGCGATTTGACTTGGGATTTAGATCAAAACACATGGGAACAAACGGCACCTAAAGACTCTCACACCATGAGAAACAAGATTCTCTGGTCTGATGAAACTAAGATTGAACTCTTTGGCCTGAATGCCAAGCGTCACGTATGGAGCAAACCTGGAACCATCCCTACGGTGAAGCATGGTGGTAGAAGCATCATACTGTGGGGATGTTTTTCAGTGGCAGGGACTGGGAGACTTGTCAAGAATGAGGGAAAGATGAACGGAGCAAAGTACAGAGCGATCCTTAATGAAAACCTGCTCCAGAGCACTCAGGACTTCAGACTGGGGCGAAGATTCACCTTCCAACAGGACAGTGACTCTAAGCACACAGCCAAGACAATGCAGGAGTGGCTTCAGGAGAAGTCTCTGAATGTCCTTGAGTGGCCCAGCCAGAGCCCAGAATTGAACCCTATGGAACATCTCTGGAGAGACCTGAAAATAGCTGTGCAGCGACGCTCCCCATCCAACTTGACAGAGCTTGAGAGGATCTGCAGAGAAGAATGGGAGAAACTCCCCAAATACAGGTGTGCCAAGCTTGTAGAGTCATACCCAAGAAGACTCAAGGCTGTAATCGCTGGCAAAGGTGCTTCAACAAAGTCATACAGACCCACAGCCATTCAGACCCACAGCCATGCAGCCATACAGCCATACAGACCCACAGCCATACAGCCCAGTAGCCATAAAGCCATACAGACCCACAGCCATACAGACCCACATTCATACAGATATACAGACCCACAGCCATACAGCCATGCAGACCCACAGCCATAGACACCCATAGCCATAAAGCCATACAGACCCACAACTATACAGACAAACAGCCAAACAGACCAACAGCCATACAGACCCACAGCCATAAAGCCATACAGACCCACAGCCATACAGAACCCCAGCCATACAGACCCACAGCCATACAGACCTGCAGCCATACAGACCCGCAGCCATAAAGCCATACAGACCTGCAGTTTATACAGACCCACAGCCATACAGAACCCCAGCCATACAGACCCACAGCCATACAGCCATACAGACCCACAGCCATACAGACCCACAGCCTTATGGCCATGCAGGCCCACAACCATACAGACATACAGACCCACAGCCATACAGACCCGCAGCCATAAAGCCATACAGACCCACAGCCATACAGAACCCCAGCCATACAGACCCACAGCCATACAGCCATACAGACCCACAGCCTTATGGCCATGCAGGCCCACAACCATACAGACATACAGACCCACAGCCATACAGACCCATAGCAATACAGACCCCCAGCCATACAGACCCGCAGCCATAAAGCCATACAGACCCACAGCCATACAGAACCCCAGCCATACAGACCCACAGCATACAGCCATACAGACCCACAGCCATACAGACCCACAGCCTTATGGCCACTATGAGAGATACGGTTGGTTTCAGAAGGCTTTTCCCTATGGAATGGAGCACTATGAGAGATACGGTTGGTTTCAGAAGGCTTTTCCCTATGGAATGGAGCACTATGAGAGATACGGTTGGTTTCAGAATTTTAAAAAATGTGTATTATTATTCTTATTTACAATGACGACCTACACCGGCCAAACTCGGACGATGCTGGGCCAATTGTGCTCCTCCCTATGGGACTCCCAATCACGGCCAGTTGTGATACAGTCTGTATTCGAACCAGGTTGTCTGTAGTGATGCCTCTAGCACTGAGATGCAGTACCTTAGACCACTGCGCCACTTGGGAGTCCAGAAGGCTTTTCCCTAATGAATGGAGTACTATGAGAGATACGGTTGGTTTCCGAAGGCTTTTCCCTATTGAATGGAGCACTATGAAGAATATGGTTGGTTTCAGAAGGCTTTTCCCTATGGAATGGGGCACTATGAGAGAGGGTCACAGAGTTGTTTTGGTTTCTCTCTGTAGCCCTGTGCCCTGTTCCCCTGTACTCCCTCTCTCTCGCTCTCTCGCTCTCTCGCTCTCTTTATTGTGTATTGAGATCTATATCAGAGAGTAATATGATCAGAGGGAGAGGGAAAGGGGGGGTGGGAGAGAGAGAATTAGAGAGAGAAAGAGAGAGACAGAGAGAGAGACAGAGAGAGAGACGGATGAGAGAGACCGAGAGAGAGACAGAGGGAGAGAGGGGGACAGAGAGAGAGCGGGACAGAGAGAGAAAGGGACAGAGAGAGAGCGGGACAGAGAGAGAGCGGGACAGAGAGAGAGCGGGACAGAGAGAGAGAGGGACAGAGAGAGAGAGGGACAGAGAGAGAGCGGGACAGAGAGAGAGCGGGACAGAGAGAGAGAGGGACAGAGAGAGAGGGGGACAGAGAGAGAGAGGGACAGAGAGAGAGAGAGAGAGAACGAACAACATTGAAAATACAACCCATATGTTGTAAATATGTTTCCCATGCCAATAAAGCCTCTTAAATTGAAATTGAATTGAGAGAAAGAGAGGGACAGAGAGAGAGAGAGAGAGAGAGAGAGAGAGACCATATTTAAACCCATATTTATGTTTATTTATTTTCCCTTTTGTACTATTTGCACATCGTTAAAACACTGTATATAGACATAATATATTTGAAATGTCTTGTGTGTAATGTTTACTGTTAATTTTTGATTGTTTATTTCACTTTTGTTTATTATCTATTTCACTTTCTTTGGCAATGTAAACATATGTTTCCCATGCCAATAAAGCCCCTTAAATTGAAATTGAGAGAGAGAGAGCAAGAGAGAGAGACAGACCCAGCCACAACTTCTACTTTTGGAGAGCAACCGGTGCTCTCCTGGTGCTTTAAAGGCTTGCTGTGTCTGAGCTAACTGGGACAGCTGGACTTGCTTTATTGGTGTGTGTGTGTGTGCGTGTGTGTGTGTGTGTGTGTGTGTGTGTGTGTGTGTGTGTGTGTGTGTGTGTCGTGTGTGTGTGTGTGTGCCGTGTGTGTGTGTGTGCCGTGTGTGTGTGTGTGTGTGTGCCGTGTGTGTGTGTGTGTGTGCCGTGTGTGTGTGTGTGTGTGTGTGCCGTGTGTGTGTGTGTGTGTGTGTGCCGTGTGCCGTCTGCGTGTGTGTGCGTAGTGATGTGGATAAAGGTGGGTCCTCTTCTACTAGATGGACATGTTTTAAACTTTAGATCAACTGGATATCTATCTGGCTGATGACATCACTAAAATGGAGACTACATTCATATCAAATTGGACTCAAGTCTCAACTTAATGCAAGCATTTCAGGATGGACACTAGTTTTGCTTGGTTTGTGGAAAGTGATGGAGCGTAGTTATAGAGTGATAGATCTCTCTCTCCCCTCCCCTCTCTTTCTTTCTCTCTGTGTCTCTGGGGATTCAGTGTAAGTATGTCAGAGAGGCAGATGGACGGCTGCTGTAACAATCCTCCATGAATTATCTAACATCTTAATCCATCAGACTAGAGGTATGGAGTACATTAGGGTTACACACACACACACACACACACACACACACACACACACACACACACACACACACACACACACACACACACACACACACACACACTTGAACAGTGAGACCATTAGTGGAAATAGCAGGAGACTTTACTACTATTAGGGTCCCAGGCAGAGAAGGAAGAAATATAATTTTTCCATTAATATTTGTGTGTGTGTGTCAGTTGTGTGTGTGTGTCAGATGTGAGTTGTACGTTTGATATATTACAGGATTTCTTTGTCCATGGCAGTCAGGACACACTGCCCAAAAAGCATTTAAGTGTGTGTGTGTGTGTGTGTGTGTGTGTGTGTGTGTGTGTGTGTGTGTGTGTGTCCGTTAACCCATTCCACCAGGGCTCAGACTCCTCTATACAAACTATCATAATGACCTATTCCCCTGCACACACACACACACACACACACACACACACACACACATCCGCTCGACCTGCCACAACGAGGAGAGGGAAGAAAGAGCTGATGGGAGTCCTGCTGTTACCATCCTTGTCTCAGCCCAACACCCAGCCAAAGGCATGCTGGGTAACGCTCTCCACTCAGCTCCGTGTGGCAGCTGTGACTGACGCCTTAATCGCTGCTCTCTGGGAGGCCTAACACACACATACACACACACACACAGACCCACATTCTCTCATACCTCGGAAACCTGAAAGAGACAATTCCACACATATCTACAGATTTCTGTTTCTCTCTGTCTCTTGTTGCCTTTTGTAACTCTCCTTTCTTTGCCAGAACTGTTACCTCTGTATTTCTTGATATTGAGAAACATTAGCAATGGGACTGTGTGTAAATAGAGTTAGTCTCCGGACCGTGGGATAAGGTGCCGTGAGCCAGCGGGGTCTGTGTATGCCTAATTGAATTAGTTTGATTGCTAATGTGATTGATGGAGTCAGATGTTGGGGGATTTCCATGCTGTTTTGTCTGGTTTATAATTCCTGCTCCACAGGACACAAACCAGTCAAATACAACAGGAACCAGCAATCAATCAAATAGCATGGGGAAGGACTCAGAGGAATTAATGTGTGTGTTTGTGTGCGAGTCTGTGTGTGTGTGTGTTAGACCCATCCATCAGACAATGGAAAGCCAACAATGACATCAGATATGGAACCACAGCTAAATTTAATCTGGTCTAATGCCCTGCTAAACCCACAGACTGCTCTACTCTGGTCATTCTGTTATATGTGGTGTGTGTCTGTCTGTCTGTCTGTGTGTGTGTGTGTGTGTGTGTGTGTCTTTGTGAATTCCAGAATGAATGGAGATGTCACTGTCAGAGTCTGGCTTGCACATGTCAGGAGGGACGGTCCAAACCAGCCGTATTGGCAGTGTGTGTGTGTGAGAGAGAGAGAGAGAGAGAGAGAGAGCCTCCTGTTGTTGCCAGTCAGGGGTCTTCTGTTTCCACTCTGTTTTAGTTACTCATCTTGCCGTATTGAATCGACTGAGGAAGAATATATACTGTGTGTGTGTGTGTGTGTGTGTGTGTCTGCGTAGCGCAGCATACCTCATTCTCTTCATGCGAGCCAGTCTGTTTCATCTGTAATGTGTTTTGCTGTTGCCCCATGCTGTGTTTGTATGGGAAACACTACTCTGCCAGACTCTGGGAATACGAGCGTAGGTGTACTAAACCAAACACACTGTACCTTCAAACCACCTTGGGACAGGTCTGTGTTGTAACAGAAATGTTTGATCTCAGTGAGATCATTGATGATAGACAATTGCTGTTTATTTTTCATCAAACTGTCTCCTCTCCTCTCCTCTCCTCTCCTCTCCTCTCCTCTCCTCTCCTCTCCTCTCCTCTCCTCTCCTCTAAAAAAAATGGGCATAGTGTCTTCTATATCAAAAACAACTGGCATAGTGTCCTCTATATCAAAAACAACTGGTATAGTGTCCTCTATATCAAAAACAACTGGTATAGTGTCCTCTATATCAAAAACAACTGGCATAGTGTCTTCTATATCAAAAACAACTGGTATAGTGTCCTCTATATCAAAAACAACTGGTATAGTGTCCTCTATATCAAAAACAACTGGTATAGTGTCCTCTATATCAAAAACAACTGGCATAGTGTCTTCTATATCAAAAACAACTGGTATAGTGTCCTCTATATCAAAAACAACTGGCATAGTGTCTTCTCTATCAAAAACAACTGGTATAGTGTCCTCTATATCAAAAACAACTGGTATAGTGTCCTCTATATCAAAAACAACTGGCATAGTGTCTTCTCTATCAAAAACAACTGGTATAGTGTCCTCTATATCAAAAACAACTGGTATAGTGTCCTCTATATCAAAAACAACTGGCATAGTGTCTTCTCTATCAAAAACAACTGGTATAGTGTCCTCTATATCAAAAACAACTGGTATAGTGTCCTCTATATCAAAAACAACTGGTATAGTGTCTTCTCTATCAAAAACAACTGGCATAGTGTCTTCTCTATCAAAAACAACTGGTATAGTGTCCTCTATATCAAAAACAACTGGTATAGTGTCCTCTATATCAAAAACAACTGGCATAGTGTCTTCTCTATCAAAAACAACTGGTATAGTGTCCTCTATATCAAAAACAACTGGTATAGTGTCCTCTATATCAAAAACAACTGGTATAGTGTCTTCTCTATCAAAAACAACTGGTATAGTGTCTTCCCTATCAAATACAACTGTAGGAAGACTGGCTGTTCTGTAGCTAGGCTGTCTGTAGGAAGACTGACTTGGTCTGTAACATGGAGGAGATCTGTAGGCAGACTGGCTAGGTGTGTAACATGGAGGAGGTCTGTAGGCAGACTGGCTAGGTGTGTAACATGGAGGAGGTCTGTAGGCAGACTGGCTAGGTCTGTAGTGTTGGGGAGGTCTGTAGGCAGATTGGCTAGGTCTGTAACATGGAGGAGGTCTGTATGCAGATTGGCTAGGTCTGTAACATGGAGGAGGTCTGTATACAGACTCGCTAGGTCTGTAACATTGTAGGAGGTCTCTAGGCGGACTAGTTAGGTCTGTAACATTGTTGGAGGTCTGTAGGCAGACTGTCTAGGTCTATAAGATGTAGGAGGTCTGTAGGCAGACTGGCTAGGTCTGTAACATGGAGGAGGTCTATAGGCAGACTGGCTAGGTCTGTAACATTGGAGGAGGTCTCTAGGCGGACTAGTTAGGTCTGTAACATTGTTGGAGGTCTGTAGGCAGACTCTCTAGGTCTATAAGATGTAGGAGGTCTGTAGGCAGACTGGCTAGGTCTGTAACATGGAGGAGGTCTATAGGCAGACTGGCTGTAACATTGGAGGAGGTCTGTAGGCAGACTGGCTGGGTCTGTAACATTGGAGGAGGTCTGTATGTAGACTGGCTAAGTCTGTAACATTGGAGGTGGTCTGTAAGCAGACTGGCTAGGTCTATAACATGGAGGAAGTCTGTAGGCAGACTGGCTAGGTCTGTAACATTGGAGGAGGTCTGTAGGCAGACTGGCTAGGTCTGGTGTGTTAGAGGAGGTCTGTAGGCAGACTGGCTAGGTCTATAACATGGAGGAGGTCTATAGGCAGACTGGCTAGGTCTGTAACATGGAGGAGGTCTGTAGGCAGACTGGCTTGGTATGTAGTGTTAGAGGAGGTATGTAGGCAGACTGGCTAGGTCTGTAACATTGGAGGAGGTCTGTATGCCGACTGGCTAGGTCTGCGTCCCAAATTCCCTATATAGTTAGTGCACTACATAGCGAATAGGGTGCAGTTTCAAATCGAATCAAATCAAAATTGTGTTGTCGTGCCCACTTCACGACTGTCTTGGAGTGTTTGGACCATGATAGTTTGTTGGTGATGTGGACACCAATGAATTTGAAGCTCTCAACCCGCCTCACTATAGCCCCGTGGGCCTAGGGTTTCCGGCATGATGGTGTTGATGTGAGCCATGACCAGCCTTTCAAAGTACTTCATGGCTACCGACGTGAGTGCTACAGGGCGGTAGTCATTTAGGCAGGTTACCTTCGCTTCCTTGGGCACAGGGACTATGGTGGTCTGCTTGAAACATGTAGGTTTTACAGACTCGGTCAGGGAGAGGTTGAAAATGTCAGTAAAGACACTTGCCAGTTGGTCCACGCATGCTCTGAGTACACGTCCTGGTAATCCGTCTGGCCCCGTGGCCTTGTGAATGTTGACCTGTCACTGGGCAGCTCACGGCTGGGTTTCCCTTTGTAGTCCGTAATAGTTTGCAAGCCCTGCCATATCCGACGAGTGTCAGAGCCGGTGTAGTATAATTCAATCTTAGTCCTGTATTGACGCTTTGCCTTTTTAATGGTTTGTCTGAGGGCATAGCAGGATTACTTATAAGCGTCCGGATTAGTGTCCCACTCCTTGAAAGCGGCAGCTCTAGCCTTTAGCTCGGTGCGGATGTTGCCTGTAATCCATGGCTTCTGGTTGGGATATGTACATACAGTCACCGTGGGGACGATGACGTCGATGCACTTATTGATGAAGCCGCTGACTGAGGTGGTATACTCCTCAATGCCATTGGATGAATCCGGAGCATATTCCAGTCTGTGCTAACAAAACAGTCCTGTAGCGTAGCATTCACGTCATCTGACCACTTCCGTATTGAGCGAGTCACTGGTACTTCCTGCTTTCGTTTTTGCTTGTAAGCAGGAATCAGGAGGATATAATTATGGTCAGATTTGCCAAATGGAGGGCGAGGGAAAACTTTGTATGCATCTCAGTGTGTTGAATAAAGGTGGTCTAGAGTGCTGGTAGACATGCTGGCATAAATGAGGTAAAACGGATTTAAGTTTGCCTGCATACAGTCCCCGGCCATTAGGAGCGCCGCTTCTGGATGAGCATATTCTTGTTTGCTTATGGCCTTATACAGCTCGTTAAGTGCGGTCTTAGTGCCAGCATCGGTTTGTGGTGGTACATAAACGGCTACAAATAATATAGATGAGAACTCTCTTGGTAGATTGTGTGGTCTAGAGCTTATCGTGAGGTACTCTATCTCATGTGAGCAACACCTCGAGACTTCTTTAATATTAGGCATTGCGCACCAGTTATTGACAATTATACAACGGGTGGGTCTAATGCTGATTGGCTAAAAGCTCATTCCAGCCGGTGTCTATTCCACAAGTTACCACCGGCTAAATCTATGACGTTAAAATGCCTATTTATTCTTCCATCTGACTGCGCAATCCACTGTCTCATCATCTTAGCCAGGCAACTTATAAACTTGATCTCCACTATAAAAAGCATCTAGACATGATCTCCCATTTCTTTTAGACTAACATTTAGTTTTCAACAGCAAAGATTTGTATAAACCTTGCTGTTTGTCTCCCCGACATTTGCAACATTGTTTCAATATTCAAATTCGATCTCCAGCTGTCCCATAGTAATGAACGTGTAGGGACGAGACAGACAGACCTCGATTCTCAGCTGGTATCATTTTTATGGATATTTACAAAGAAATGTAAATTGAAAAAAGGTCAAACGAAGCGAAGTGCAGCTGGTTTGCAGTCTTTCCAGCTTCAGTTTGGAGTGATTGCGCTAGCTCCTCTGAACAACAGTGTCCTGACGAGAGAAGACATTTTCTATGCCAGGTGAAATTGTGCCTCATTAGCTCATTGTTATGGATGTATCTAAATAAATGTCTCTAGAAAACAGCTTTAACAAATGCAGCTACTGTTGTTATTCTGTCTGAACTGTTTGATGTGACCGTAGTTGGCTAGCTAGCAAGCAAGGGATAAGAACGTTGCCAGCGTCCATAGATACAGAACAAAAAGACTGAACAACTGGGTCGCGTCTCTGGCAACCGAACCAATAGAACGAACAACCAACCAGCTTGGGTAGCTACCCTAGATTTGTGTCGGGACTATATCTTGTGGAAGGATGAAATAGTATGAATAAATTCATAAAAATATATTTTTTAATGACAATATGTCAATAATTATTTGAATATGTTGGTAACCGTTGTATAAAAGTGATAATGCCGTCGAAGCCGGTGTTTTGACTTCGTCTCGGACCTAACAACCCCTGTGCCAATATATCCTCCAAACACCGGCTTCTCGGGCATTATCACTTAAATAGACACACACCCCGCCCCTCGTCTGTTCTGTCCTGCCGATGAACAGAAAACCCAGCCAGCTCTATATTATCTGTCGTCGTTCAGCCCCAACTCAGTGAAAGATATTTCAGTTTTTAATGTCCCGTTGGTAGGATAGTCTTGATCGTAGATCATCCAGTTTATTTTCCAACGAGTGCACTTTGGCCAATAGGACGCATGGTAGTGGCAGTTTACCCACCTGCCGACTAATTCTCACAAGGCACCCCAACCTCCGCACCCCTGTATCTCCGTCTTTTCTTCACATGAATGACGGGGATTTGGACCTGGTCTCGGGAAAGCAGTATATCCTCCGTGTCGGACTCATTAAAGAACAAATATTTGTCCAGTTCGAGGTGAGTAATCGCTGTTCTGATGTCCAGAAGCTCTTTTCGGTCATAAGAGACGGTATCAGCAACATTATGAGCCCATAAAATGGCAGCCTTCCCCTCCGCACCATTATTAGTGGGATGTAGCTTAGGTAACGTTGGAGGTCTGTAGACTTCTTCTCTCAGCATTAGATATGCATCCTGTGATGAGGCCTCCTGGCAGTAGACTTCTTCTCTCAGCATTAGATATGCATCCTGTGATGAGGCCTCCTGGCAGTAGACTTCTTCTCTCAGCATTAGATATGCATCCTGTGATGAGGCCTCCTGGCAGTAGACTTCTTCTCTCAGCATTAGATATGCATCCTGTGATGAGGCCTCCTGGCAGTAGACTTCTTCTCTCAGCATTAGATATGCATCCTGTGATGAGGCCTCATGGCAGTAGACTTCTATTCTCAACATTAGATATGCATCCTGTGATGAGGCCTCCTGGCGGCAGAATTCTTCTCTCAGCATTAGATATCCTGTGATGAGGCTTTGAAGATGAGAGGCTCTGGCAGTGGGCTTGGGAGGGGACTGGGAGTGTGTGTGTGTCTGTCTGTGTGTGTTTACTAGGGTGTGCCCTCTCAGTGTAGACTGCAGAAGCCAGTCAATGCTGGTCAAGTGGCTCGGAATAATGCAGCTCAACCCAGAAGCACAAGGCGTGACAAAGGCACAGCTTCTCACACATACACACGCATCACACACACACCACTCACACATTGGGGAAGGTTGGTTGGAGATCGCAATCTGTCTGAGGAGGTTTGTGGGGATTAAGTTAAGTGTGCATTCGCAAGAGTGTGTGTGTGTGTGTGGTGCAGATGGTGGTTAGATAACTGTTGTAATGGAGCCCTTCCAGTCGCTAATGAGACATTAAGACTACTACATGGAGAGATTTCATGAGACATTAAGACTACTACATGGAGAGATTTAATGAGACATTAAGACTACTACATGGAGAGATTTCATGAGACATTAAGACTACTACATGGAGAGACTTCATGAGACATTAAGACTACTACATGGAGAGATTTCATGAGACATTAAGACTACTACATGGAGAGACTTCATGAGACATTAAGACTACTACATGGAGAGATTTCATGAGACATTAAGACTACTACATGGAGAGATTTCATGAGACATTAAGACTACTACATGGAGAGATTTCATGAGACATTAAGACTACTACATGGAGAGACTTCATGAGACATTAAGACTACTACATGGAGAGATTTCATGAGACATTAAGACTACTACATGGAGAGATTTCATGAGACATTAAGACTACTACATGGAGAGACTTCATGAGACATTAAGACTACTACATGGAGAGATTTCATGAGACATTAAGACTACTACATGGAGAGACTTCATGAGACATTAAGACTACTACATGGAGAGACTTCATAAGACATTAAGACTACTACATGGAGAGATTTCATGAGACATTAAGACTACTACATGGAGAGACTTCATGAGACATTAAGACTACTACATGGAGAGACTTCATGAGACATTAAGACTACTACATGGAGAGACTTCATGAGACACATGATCAGAGAGAGTAATTCACTGAAGGGGAATCTAAACCACATGATCAGAGAGAGTAATTCACTGATGGGGAATCTAAACCACATGATCAGAGAGAGTAATTCACTGAAGGGGAATCTAAACCACATGATCAGAGAGAGTAATTCACTGAAGGGGAATCTAAACCACATGATCAGAGAGAGTAATTCACTGAAGGGGAATCTAAACCACATGATCAGAGAGAGTAATTCACTGAAGGGGAATCTAAACCACATGATCAGAGAGAGTAATTCACTGATGGGGAATCTAAACTGAGCCATTGTTATTATTGGTCTATGCATGTGAACAATGTTTATCTTTCCTTTTGTGAGCAAATGTTTTTTATTTTACAAATAGTAAAACAAAAGGTGAAATTATACACCACAAAAATACTCTAGTTGATTTGATTTGATTTAGTGGATTTGCACCAAAGTCAAGCACATTATCTGGTTTTAGAGAGAGGAGGTTTCCACAACACACACAGAGAAGCTGAAAGTCTCATTAACCCATCTCTATCTAATCTCCTGCCTAATTAATTTAGCCCTTCGCTCAACACCATGTGTGTGTACAACCTGTGTGTATATCTATGTGTGTCTGTCTATGTGTGTATTAATATTCTCTCCATCCGCTCCTCACGGGACTCTGTGATGATGGCGTATCCATGGTGATGATTGTGTGTCATTATCTTTCCTGTGAGATTAGTGATATCCCAGAGGAGAGTAGAGGGAGAGAGAGAGAGACCGAGAGAAGGACTGAGAGAGGGGAGAGAGAGAGGAGATTGAGAGAGAAAGAAAGAGTAAGAGAGAGAGGGGAGAGAGACAGAAAGAGAGGGCAGATAGAGGAAGAGAGAGAGTGTTTAAACGAGTGTTGTAGTGTTTATTATTCTGTCTCAATATTGGAGACAATCAGGCCAATCAAAGTGTCCCTGACAGAGATGGGTTGCGTCCCAAGTGGCACACTAGTATAGTGCACTCCTTTTGACCAGAGTCCATAGGGCTACATAGGGAATATGGTGCCATTTGGGATGCAGTTATGGGCTGCTGTGTAATCTCAATTCTCCACACATGCTCCCTCTACCACTCTTCCCTCTCTCACTCTCTCTCCCTCTCTCCAGGTTTGTCCCAAGGTGTAGTACCACAACTGAATACACTGTGGTGTTATCTATCTAGCTGACAGCTAGAGGGAGAGAGAGCGAGAGAGAGGAGAGAGAGAGAGGATGGGGAGCGAGAGAGATGGGGGAGAGAGAGAGGGGGGAGAGAGAGAGAGATTGGGGAGAGAGAGAGAGAGATATATATATATAGAGAGAGAGGAGAGAGAGCGAGAGAGAGAGAGAGAGATATATATATAGATATATATATATACAGTGGGGAGAACAAGTATTTGATACACTGCCGATTTTGCAGGTTTTCCCACTTACAAAGCATGTAGAAGTCTGTAATTTTTATCATAGGTACTCTTCAACTGTGAGTGACGGAATCTACAACAAAAATCCAGAAAATCACATTGTATGTTTTTTTAATAATTAATTTGCATTTTATTGCATGACATAAGTATTTGATCACCTACCAACCAGTAAGAATTCCGGCTCTCACAGACCTGTTAGTTTTTCTTTAAGAAGCCCTCCAGTTCTCCACTCATTACCTGTATTAACTGCACCTGTTTGAACTCGTTACCTGTATAAAAGACACCTGTCCACACACTCAATCAAACAGACTCCAACCTCTCCACAATGGCCAAGACCAGAGAGCTGTGTAAGGACATCAGGGATAAAATTGTAGACCTGCACAAGGCTGGGATGGGCTACAGGACAATAGGCAAGCAGCTTGGTGAGAAGGCAACAACTGTTGGCGCAATTATTAGAAAATGGAAAAAATTCAAGATCTCCCTCGGTCTGGGGCACCATGCAAGATCTCACCTTGTGGGGCATCAATAATCATGAGGAAGGTGAGGGATCAGCCCAGAACTACACGGCAGGACCTGGTCAATGACATGAAGAGAGCTGGGACCACAGTCTCAAAGAAAACCATTAGTAACACACTACGCCGTCATGGATTAAAATCCTGCAGCGCACGCAAGGTCCCCCTGCTCAAGCCAGCGCATGTCCAGGCCCGTCTGAAGTTTGCCAATGACCATCTGGATGATCCAGAGGAGGAATGGGAGAAGGTCATGTGGTCTGATGAGACAAAAATAGAGCTTTTTGGTCTAAACTCCACTTGCCGTGTTTGGAGGAAGAAGAAGGATGAGTACAACCCCAAGAACACCATCCCAACTGTGAAGCATGGAGGTGGAAACATCATTCTTTGGGGATGCTTTTCTGCAAAGGGGACAGGACGACTGCACCGTATTGAGGGGAGGATGGATGGGGCCATGTATTGCGAGATCTTGGCCAACAACCTCCTTCCCTCAGTAAGAGCATTGAAGATGGGTTGTGGCTGGGTCTTCCAGCATGACAACGACCCGAAACACACAGCCAGGACAACTAAGGAGTGGCTCCGTAAGGCATCTCAAGGTCCACTGTATATATATATCTATATATATATATATATATATATATATATATATATATATATATAGAGAGAGAGAGAGAGAGAGAGAGAGAGAGAGAGAGAGAGAGAGAGAGAGAGAGAGAGAGAGAGAGAGAGAGAGAGAGAGAGGAGAGAGAGAGAGAGAGAGAGAGAGAGAGAGAGAGAGAGAGAGAGAGAGAGAGAGAGAGAGAGAGAGAGAGAGAGAGAGAGAGAGAGAGAGAGAGAGAGAGAGAGAGAGAGAGAGAGAGAGAGAGAGAGAGAGAGAGAGAGAGAGAGAGAGATCCACAAAGAATTCGAAAACAAACCCAATTTTGATATACTCCCATATCTATTGAGTGAAATACCACAGTGTGCCATCACAGCAGAAAGATTTGTGACCTGTTGCCACAAGAAAAGGGCAACTAGTGAAGAACAAACATCATTGTAAATGCAACCTATATTTATGTTTATTTATACTTTAACCATTTGCACATCATTACATCACTGTATACAGTATATACATAATATGACATTTGAAATGTCTTTATTCTTTTGGAAATTCTGTGAGTGTAATGTTTACTGTTCATTTTATTGTTTATTTCACTTTTGTTTATTATCTACTTCACTTGCTTTGGCAATGTTAACATCTGTTTCCCATGCCAATAAAGCCCCTTCAAATGAATTGAATTGAGAGAGAGAGAGAGAGAGAGATAGAGAGAGAGAGGGACATAGACAGGAATGCAGAGCTGGAGAGAGACAGAGAGCTAGAGAGAGAGAGAGAGAGAGACTGGATTCTCCAATTACATTGAACGAACTACAGGAGAAAATACAAACCCTCCAACCCAAAAACGCCTGTGGTGTTGATGGTATCCTCAATGAAATGATAAAATATACAGACCACGAATTCCAATTGGCTATAGTTAAATTATTTAACATCATCTTTAGCTCTGGCATCTTCCCCAATATTTGAAACCAAGGACTGATCACCCCCAATCCACAAAACTGGAGACAAATTTGACCCCGAATAACAATCGTGGGATATGCGTCAACAGCAACCTGGGAAAATCCCCTGCATTATCATTAACAGCAGACTATTTCATTTCCTCAGTGAAAACAATGTACTGAGCAAATGTCAAAATGGCTTTTTACAAAATTACCGTACAACAGACCACGTATTCACCCTGCACACCCTCATTGACAAACAAACAAACCAAAACAAAGGCAAAGTCTTCTCATGCTTTATTGATTTCAAAAAAGCATTTGACTCAATTTGACATGAGGGTCTGCTATACAAATTGATGGAGAGAGCCATTATAAAAGTGTGCGGTTAAAATTGGCAAAAAACACACACATTTCTTTCCACAGGGCCAAGGGGTGAGACAGGGATGCAGTTTAAGCACCACCCTCTTCAACATACATATCAACGAATTGGCGAGGGCACTAGAACAGTCTGCAGCACCCAGTCTCACTCTACTAGAATCTGAAGTCAAATGTCTACTGTTTGCTGATGATCTGGTGCTTCTTTCACCAACCAAGCAGGGCCTACAGCAGCACCTAGATCTTCTGCACAGATTCTGTCAGACCTGGGCCCTGACAGTAAATCTCAGTAAGACAAAAATAATGGTGTTACAGAAAAGGTCCAGTTGCCAGGACCACAAATACAAATTCCATCTAGACACCGTTGCTCTAGAGCACACAAAAAACTATACATACCTCGGTCTAAACATCAGCGACACAGGTAACTTCCACAAAGCTGTGAACGACTTGAGAGACAAGGCAAGAAGTGCCTTCTATGCCATCAAAATGAACATAAAATTTGACATACCAATTAGGATCTGGCAAAAAATACTTGAATCAGTTATAGAACCCATTGCCATTTATGGTTGTGAGGTCTGGCGTCCGCTCACCAACCAAGAATTCACAAAACGGGACAAACACGAAATTGAGACTCTGCATGCAGAATTCTGCAAAAATATCCTCTAAAAGGAAGCGATTACCGAACCTTCCATAACAAAGCCATCACCTACAGAGAGATGAACCTGGAGAGGAGTCCCCTAAGCAAGCTGGTCCTGGGGGCTTTGTTCACAGACACAAACAGACCCCACAGAGCCCCAGGACAACAACACATTTAGACCCAACTAAATCATGAGAAAACAAAACGTGAATTACTTGACACATTGGAAAGAATGAACAAAAAAAACTATAATGCTATTTGGCCCTAAACAGAGAGTACACAGTGGCAGAATACCTGACCACTGTGACTGACCCAAACTTAAGGAAAGCTTTGACTATGCACAGACTCAGTAAGCATAGCCTTGCTATTGAGAAAGGCAGCAGTAGGCAGACCTGGCTCTCAAGAGAAGACAGGCTATGTGTACACTGTCCACAAAATGAGGTGGAAACTGAGCTGCACTTCCTAACATCCTGCCAAATGTATGACCATATTAGAGAGACATATTTCCCCTCAGATTGCACAGATCCACAAAGAATTCGAAAACAAACCCAATTTTGATAACCTCCCATTTCTACTGGTTGAAATACCACAGTATGCCATCACAGCAGAAAGATTTGTGACCTGTTGCCACAAGAAAAGGGCATCCAGTGAAGAACAAACACCATTATAAATACAACCCATATTTATATTTATTTATTTTCCCATTTGTACTTTAACTATTTGCACATTGTTACAACACTGTATACAGTTGAAGTCGGAAGTTTACATACACCTTAGCCAAATACTTTTGAACTCAGTTTTTTAATCCTAGTAAAAATTCCCTGTCTTAGGTCAGTTAGGATCACCTAAGAATGTGAAATGTCAGAATAATAGTATAGAGAATGATTTATTTCAGGTTTTATTTCATTCATCACATTCCCAGTGGGTCAGAAGTTTACATACACTCAGTTAGTATTTGGTAGCATGGCCTTTAAATTGTTTAACTTGGGTCAAATGTTTTGGGTAGCCTTCCACAAGTTGGGTGAATTCTGGCCCATTCCTCCTGACAGAACTGGTGTAACTGAGTCAGGTTTGTAGGCCTCCTTGCTCGCACACGCTTTTTCAGTTCTGCCCACAAATTGTCTATAGGATTGAGGTCAGGGCTTTGTGATGGCCACTCCAATACCTTGACTTTGTTGTACTTAAGCCATTTTGCCACAACTTTGGAAGTATGCTTGGGGTCATTGTAGTCCTTTCAGGTTATGTCAATATACAGTCATGGCCAAAAGTTTTGAGAATGACACAAGTATTGGTCTCCACAAAGTTTGCTGCCTCAGTGTTGATGATGGCAATTTGTATATACTCCAGAATGTCATGAAGAGGGGTCAGATGAATTGCAATTAATAGTCCCTCTTTGCCCTTAAAATTAACTTAATCCCCCCAAAAATTCCACTGCATTTCAGCCCTGCCACAAAAAGACCAGCTGCCATCATGTCAGGTGAGAGTGTTGATTCTGATTGAGTCAGAATAACAGACTGGAAGTATTAAAAGGAGGGTGGTGCTTGAAATCATTGTTCTTCCTCTGTCAACCATGGTTACCTGCAAGGAAACACGTGCCGTCATCATTGCTTTGCACAAAAAGGGCTTCACAGGCAAGGATATTGCTGCTGGTATGATAGTACCTAAATCAACCATTTATCGGATCATCAAGAACTTCAAGGAGAGAGGTTCAATTGTTGTGAAGAAGGCGTCAGGGCGCGCAGGAAAGTCCAGCAAGCGCCAAGACCGTCTCCTAAAGTTGATTCAGCTGCGAGATCGGGGCACCACCAGTGCAGAGCTTGCTCAGGAATGGTAGCAGGCAGGTGTGAGTGCATCTGCACGCACAGTGAGGCGAAAACTTTTGGAGGATGGCCTGGTGTCAAGAAGGACAGCAAAGAATCCACTTCTCTCCAGGAAAAACATCAAGGACAGATTGATATTCTGCAAAAGGTACAAGGATTGGACTGCTGAGGAATGGGGTGGAGTCATTTTCTCTGATGAATCCCCTTTCCGATTGTTTGGGCAATCCTGAAGCGCTACCATCAGTCCTGTGTCATGCCAACAGTAAAGCATCCTCAGACAATTCATGTGTGGGGTTGCTTCTCAGCCAAGGGAGTGGGCTCACTCACAATTTTGCCTAAGAACACCCCATGAATAAAGAATGGTACCAACACATCCTCAGAGAGCAACTTCTCCCAACCATCCAAGAACAGTTTGGTGACGACCAATGCCTTTTCCAGCATGATGGAGCACCTTGCCATAAGGCAAAAATGATAACTAAGTGGCTCGGGGAACAAAACATCGACATTTTGGGTCCATGGCCAGGAAACTCCCCAGACCTTAATCCCATTGAGAACTTGTGGTCGATCCTCAAGAGGCGGGTAGACAAACAAAAACCCACAACTGACAAACTCCAAGCATTGATTATGCAAGTATGGCCTGCCATCAGTCAGGATGTGGCCCAGAAGTTAATTGACAGCATGCCAGGGCGGATTGCAGAGGTCTTGAAAAAGATGGGTCAACACTGCAAATATTGACTCTGAATGTCATTGTCAATGAAAGCCTTTGACACTTATGGAATACTTGTAATTATACTTCAGTGTACCATAGTAACTACTGATATAAAGATCTAAGAACAAACTTTGTGGAGACCAATACTTGTGTCATTCTCAAAACTTTTGGCCACGACTATAGGACTCGTTTTACTGTGGATATAGATTATTTTGTACCTGTTTCCTCCAGTATCTTCAAAAGGTCCTTTGCTATTGTTCTCGGATTGAATTGCACTTTTCGCACCAAAGTATGTTTATCTCTAGGAGACAGAATGCATCTCCTTCCTGAGCGGTATGATGGCTGCGTGCTTGCGTAATATTGTTTGTACAGATGAACATGATACCTTCAGGCATTTGGAAATTGCGCCCAAGGATGACCTCCACAATTTTTTTTCTGAGGTCTTTTCTGATTTCTTTTGATTTTCCCATGATGTCGAGCAAAGAGGCACTAAGTTTGAAGGTAGGCCTTGATATACATCCACAGGTACACCTCCAATTGACTCAAATTATGTCAATTAGCCTTTGACATTTTCTGGAATTTTCCAAGCTGTTTAAAAGCACAGTCAACTTAGTGTATGTAAACTTCTGTCACAGAGACAGAGACAGAGACAGAGAGCTAGAGAGAGAGACAGAGACAGAGAGCTAGAGAGAGAGACACAGAGACAGAGACAGAGAGACAGAGGCAGAGACAGAGACAGAGAGCTAGAGAGAGAGAAAGGGATGAGAGAGCAGTAAATCTGGAGTCCTCTCCATCATGTGTAGTGTTGCTCCTGTCTCCTTCAGCTGTGCGATATTAAAGAGTCTGAGTCCCAAATGGCACACTATTCTCTACATAGTGCACTACTTTTAAACTGAGCTCTATTGACCTTAGTCAAAAGTAGTGCACTATATAGGGAATAGGGTGCCATTTGGGAAGTAGCCCAGAGTGTATGGTAATGAGGAAGCCTATGACCAAAATAAATCATCAGAGAGAGAGAGAGGAAATAAAAACACAGATTTAAATTTAATGTATTTTTTCACATAACACAGATTAAAATATAATGTAAATTCTCTCATAACACAGATTTAAATGTCATGTACCTTTTCTCATAACACAGATTAAAATGTCATGTACCTTTTCTCATAACACAGATTAAAATGTCATGTACCTTTTCTCATAACACAGATTAAAATGTCATGTACCTTTCCTCATAACACAGATTAAAATGTCATGTACCTTTTCTCATAACACAGATTAAAATGTCATGTACCTTTCCTCATAACACAGATTAAAATGTCATGTACCTTTCCTCATAACACAGATTAAAATGTCATGTACCTTTCCTCATAACACAGATTAAAATGTCATGTACCTTTCCTCATAACACAGATTAAAATGTCATGTACCTTTTCTCATAACACAGATTAAAATGTCATGTACCTTTCCTCATAACACAGATTAAAATGTCATGTACCTTTTCTCATAACACAGATTAAAATGTCATGTACCTTTCCTCATAACACAGATTAAAATGTCATGTACCTTTCCTCATAACACAGATTAAAATGTCATGTACCTTTTCTCATAACACAGATTAAAATGTCATGTACCTTTCCTCATAACACAGATTAAAATGTCATGTACCTTTCCCATAACACAGATTTGCCATTGATTTCATGATTTCTGAAATTGTTTGGGGATGAATTAGCAATTGTGAGATGAGGAGATTTTTTCATGAGCTGAACTGGTAATGACTATGGGTTGGTACAGACAGAGACAGACAGAATGACTATGGGTTGGTTCAGACAGAGACAGACAGAATGACTATGGGTTGGTACAGATTGAGACAGACAGCATGACTATGGGTTGGTACAGACAGAGACAGACAGCATGACTATGGGTTGGTACAGACAGAGACAGACAGAATGACTATGGGTTGGTACAGACAGAGACAGACAGCATGACTGGGTTGGTACAGACAGAGACAGACAGAATATCTTAGAATTACAAATGTAACAGATGTTAATCGTACTCTCCTAGCGTTGTGTTTTGTTCAAAGAAATCACCCCAGCCAGTAGTCCCAGTTGAGCATTATTTATTATCTGTGTTTAAATCAGAAACAACAAGTTAGTTGTGCAGGGCTTAATGATGTGGATGGCTGCCGATTGGCTGCCGATTGGCTGCCGATTTTCTGCCGATTGCACATACACTGCTGCCATCTAGTGTCCAAAATCAAAATTGCTTCTGGACTCCTAAGTAATATTATGTCCTTTCTCTTGCATTTGAAAGATGATGTGAGAAAAAAATTATTTAAAAAAAGCATGTTTTTTCCTTTGTATTATATTTTACCAAATCTAATGTGTTATATTCTCCTACATTAATTTCACATTTCCACAAAATACAAAGTGTTTCCTTTCAAATGATATCAAGAATATGCATATGTGAGAATCTCCCCCAGGTCATACAGCTCCCCCAGGTCATACATGCTCCTCCTCAGAAAGACCAGTGGGAACATGCGTGTGGGAAGATAGGTATGGACTGGTGTGTGAGAGAGGCAGGGTAGTGTGTGTGTGTGTGTGGGGGGGGGGGGGGTAGAAACATCTGTTTGTGGGAAAAACTATAAAAAACA